>CM060247.1:98845820-99360820 GCA_030684275.1 Acipenser oxyrinchus oxyrinchus
GTTGTAATACAATTGCATTTGTATTCAATTTGTAAAGGACCTCACTACCGTCCAAATTA
This sequence comes from Acipenser oxyrinchus oxyrinchus, assembly GCA_030684275.1. Taxonomy (NCBI): domain Eukaryota; kingdom Metazoa; phylum Chordata; class Actinopteri; order Acipenseriformes; family Acipenseridae; genus Acipenser; species Acipenser oxyrinchus. The sequence continues at coordinate 98,845,880 of CM060247.1, forward strand.
TTACTGTATACGACAGCACATATCAATATTGCGTATTGAAAAAAAACTAGTGTTTTTGGACCGTGCTACAGTATTTTTTAACATGGGGGAAAAATTTAAAACATTAACAAATATCTTACTCAATATGATTTAATGGTGGGTATTGAAATATGTTTTGCCAAAAAGCTTAACTAAGCAGCACACAACCGATGACGTAAATCCATATGAAGGAATTCCCCGTGAATGGTACGAAAACTAAATACTGGTGGTATGATTTATGTGTATAGGACACTACTGCACTAATCAATGTGGAATCGTTTGTATCCTTTATGAATTAATAAACAATTAAACAAATAAAGTGTTTCATCTTCAGAAAGTGACTGGATTATTTATATTGGTATCTTTGTGTGTTGAGAATTATTGTAGTAGAGAAAATCCCATGTTTCTAACATTTTAAATATGCACAATTAAACATTCCATTATTATTATTATTATTATTATTATTATTATTATTATTATTATTATTATTATTCATTAACAAATTCGATATTATTAATGGTGTCATCATCGAGTTGCTGTATATAAGGACATTTAGAATATGCGTGGGACCGCCAAGTCCATTTCGCCACTAGATGTCACTGTGTGAATACAGGAACCATTACTTTGTAATGGAGATTCATAGATTTGTTATGCTGTCCGTCTCTTTGACCTTTAAATGTTAAACATGCTTTTCGTATGCCATTAGTGACATTCAGGAACTGTTCTGAAAGTTGTCGGTGTAATATTTGTTACTTTAACATTATCTTGGATTTTATTGGATCTCAGTTCTTACCGGTACAGTTTTTTTAAATCGTATCTTAAAAACTGTAAACGAACTGGTGCATGTATGGTTGTAGGTTTGTATAAATACGTAGGTGCTGTGCTCGTCTCGTGATGTCTGTGCACTGCAGGTCTGTCCTTTTCTCCATCCTCACCCGAAACGTCAGGGGGAAACTGCATTCTTCCAGGAATACATCATGGTCTGATAATTCGAATGCCCGATTTGCTTTCTGTCACTTTGGAAACCAAAGTGGACCACATGGGTCATCTGCTCAGCATGCAAGGAAATCCGTGATACAGTCCCGCTGTTTCAGCCAGGTAAAAAACATTAAGATGCCAACAAATATAATACTGGGGGGTGCGGTGCGACAGATATTAATTTAAAGATGTTGATGTTTTATTTTTTACTGCGTTGTGCATTCGCTTGAATTGGATTTGAGAGACAATAGAAGAAGGCCTGGGTTGGTGTGTGTATAGATCCAGAGTACATACACTTTGTGCAAAGTGTATCCTAAATGAATTGCATCATGATACAGGCAATGACCCTGTGAGGCTACTTTTATATGCGGTGTAATAAGATAAAATGTTTATTAATCATATTCACCTTCACTGTCAACTTGCAGGTAGCATCGTTAACAGGTGACTCTGTCATGCCACTGCTGGGTCACAAGATAATCATAGACCCAAAGGAACAATGTGTTGTTGTTTTCAACCTGGAATTAAAGTTTATTATCTGTTGACAGTAGACTGGTTTTCCTTTTAAAGAAGATGAATATCCTCCTCTTCCTGACTATGATGACAAAGCAGAAGCTGGAGCTAAGGAAGTGTTTATTATCAGAGCAAGAGGTCTTCCCTGGTCTTGTACAGTAGAGGATGTGCAGAACTTCTTCTCAGGTAGCCTCTTGCTTTATATGCAATAACAGCTGCTGTGACAGCTGTAGTAAATACGCTTATTCTAGGTATTCTACGCAGTGCATGCAAAATCCCTATAACTTTTACATGTGATGCATTATGAAGCCATCAGTTTTTGCTTTTTTAAATTATTTTACAGTGATTGATTAAGTACTGTAGTGTTGTAAGGATTGCTGTGTTATGGAGTTGTAACAAACTCTCATTGCTTTCATTGTCTTGCATTTCAAGACTGCAGAATTCGAGATGGTGCTGATGGAATACACCTAACACTGAACAGAGATGGAAAGCCAAGTGGAGAAGCATTTATTGAGCTGGATTATGAGGAGGATGTCCAAAAAGCTTTAGAAAAGCACAGGCAGTATCTGGGTCCGCGTTACGTGGAAGGTATGCTTATAAACACTGACGTAATGGCAAAAGGTCTGGGCTCAAATAAAATGCATACTTCATTTGTTAAATGTGAAGTGGCTGGGCTTTAGTGTTAGCAAACTCAGTTATAAAGAATGGGTGAGGCTGATCCTGTGGTGTGGCAGAATGATTAACTACAGCCCACTTCTAATGTAAAGGTGTAACAGTGTCTACTTAACAAGATCACCAACATTGCAGTTCTTTTTTTGGTTTTAAATTTATGAAACGTATTGCCTCGCAAGCCCATGAGCAAGACACTACATTTTTAAGTGTGTCTTGTAAAAGGTTTATATACAAATCACCAGAAATGGGGGGGCACTGAATGGCACATTTTCTTGAAAAGTCAAGGGGCAGAGCTAGTATTGTGGCTAATCTCTTAGTGTGATATATTGGCAGTTCCATGTAGGGATTCTCATAGCATACACCAGTCTTTAGTATGTTCAGCCTGGATCACTCCTTTCACAAGCACTGGGTCACCTATAATGTATTAATTTGTATTTGTTTCCCCAGTGTATGAAGTGACAAACAGTGAAGCAGAGACTTTTCTGAAGCAGTCTGTGGATTCTCCTGTGAACGATGGAGTTGTGCGTCTCAGAGGACTCCCTTTTAGTTGTACTGAAACAGATGTCATTCACTTTTTTGAAGGTTTGTTTTTCTTCCATGATATTGTTAAAAATAATAATAATGAAACACAAAAAGGCATACCCTGCTTGTATAAACTGTCCTAGGCAGTGGGTTTTCTCTCAGTTCCTATCACACAGACCCTGTGAGCTCAAAAACCCCCAAAACAAAACAGATATAGAATTTAAAAATGCACTCATTTCTAATCCAAACCAGTTAGGACTGTTCATATTAGTGTAATAAAACTATAGAGACAGCTCTGTCAGTTCCGACTGTAATCAACCACTATTAGACAAGAAACCTATCCTGAAGGGTTGGGTGGAGCCGTGTATCTCCTTTTCTTCTGTCTGGTTAGACTATTTACATGAAATCATTCTTTTGGAAAGATCCACAGCTCGGCTACACGTAGCCACTGCTTACACGATGGCAGCGCATGATACTGCTGCTGATAGAGCTGCACAGCTGTTTGAGTAAGATCAAGTGCATTATTATTATTATTATTATTATTATTATTATTATTATTATTATTATTATTATTATTATTATTATTCCCTTAGGACAACTTTCATTTAATTACAGAATATTATTTCTTTGATATTTTAGTTTCAGTAGTTTATTGTATCTTGTTGTAATATTTTTTTTGTTTTTGTCTGGATATTATGTGGTATTTCTGTATTAATGTGATGGTTTTTTTTAATATTGTATTGTCTCCCCAGTTCCCTGTTCCAAAAGGATGGGGAAAAGAAAAGAAAATTAATAAAATAATTGTTCACAAAAACACAATTGGACAACATAAACCTGGATGTATCACAATAATCTATAGCTTGTGATTCAGTGTCCCTCTTTTAAAAGTGCAATATGTATTTTAAATTTTAACATTTAACAGTCTTATTTGTAACAGCGTGGCTGAGTTGTATTTTTTTGTGTCTTCACTGGAGTAGGACATACAAATGCCCTGACCTCTGTGTTTACTGAATGCTACAAAATGTGGCTTACCTATACCTACAGAGAACGTGACTATATTTATGTTAATGTATGTTTGTTAAAAACACATACTACTTTAAATGACACGTACTTTACTGTATGTGCTTTTTAAAGTGCATATAATGCACATAAAGTGGACGAGGTCATGGTGATTTTTTTAATGATACAGACAGCTCTGATTTGTAATTCCAGTTATGCTGGATGATGCATGTTAGTAATATTCTTCTTTGTATTTTCTATTATTATGTATCTATAATTCTTCTGCCCTCAGGTCTGGATGTTACAGCAAATGGAGTTACATTAGTTACAGATCGCAGAGGGAGAAATACAGGGGTTGCTTTTGTAGAGTTTTCTTCACCAGAAATGGCAGATCAAGCTTTACTGAAGCACAGAGAAACAATGGGCAGCAGGTATGAAATCAGCGTTGTGCATACTTCACTTCATGTGTTTATTACACTAGGGTTGTCTAGTCCTACTAAACAACCTCTGGCTTTCATTCAGGTGTGAAATCAGCATTGTGCATACTTCACTTCATGTGTTTATTACACTAGGGTTGTCTAGTCCTACTAAACAACCTCTGGCTTTCATTCAGGTGTGAAATCAGCATTGTGCATACTTCACTTCATGTATTTATTAAACTAGGGTTGTCTAGTCCTACTAAACCACGTCTGGCTTTCATTCAGGTATATTGAAGTGTTCCCAAGCAGTAAGACTGAGATCCAAACCCCCAATGGCACGCAGAAAAAGAAAATGGAGGCTCGTCCATCAGCACAGGATACTTTCTCCAGTAACGCATCCAGAAGGTTTCAAGATATCAGGGATGCACCCCCAGACTATAAAAGCAGTGCGTTCATTAAGTGATAAGGGGATACCAGGGAGTGGGTTGATGTGGGAATCAGCATGGTGGCGTGTTGACCTTTTAAATCACTGTATATGATTCATCCTGAATCAATGGATCCTGACACTTCCTAGTGATATATTGCAATCTGATAGTTGTATTGGGATGCATTTCTATAAGCATGCATCCCAATACAACTATCTATTCCATCCAGTGGTGGTTGTGACTACCCCATCAGCCACAAAATCTTTACAAATCGGTTTGGGCATTTGAAAAATCATCAAAACAAATGTGAAAAAAACTGGTGATCTTATTTGACTCTAAATTATATTTGAGTCTCATATTTGCAAAGTCACAAAAGACTCTTTTTACCATCTGCAAAATATTGCTAAACTTAATTTCTTTCATTGTCTGCTGCTGAGAAACGAATTCATGCTTTTGTGCCATCCCCACTTGACAACTGCAGTGCTCTGTGCTTGGCTCCCAGGTCATGCCATGACTCATCTACAGCTTATACAGAAGGCAGCTGCTAAGGTTCTCAGCAGAACTAATACAAGAGGCCATAGAACTCCTGTGTTGGCCTCACTGCAGTGGCTTCCAGTGAAGTTTAGAGTTGATTTTAAAATGTTACTTTTGACTTGCAAAGCACTTGATGGTATGGCACCAGATTTATGTAAAGGAGTTTTATTCACACTCACACACACATATATACCTCCACGTGATTTAAGATCTGCTGCTGTGCCCACAAGTATACACAGAAAGGAAGGGAGCGAGAGCTTTTAGTTACTCTGCTCCCAGATTGTGTAACACATTGCTGCCTATATCAGAAGTGATCTGTCAATTCATTGATTTAAGTCAAAATTAAAAAGTGTGCTTTCTTTTGTTTTGTCTTGTACAGTGTTTGAGATTTTTTGTATGAAAGGCTTATATAAATACAATTTAATTTGATCTTCTCATTTAGGTGCAGTCTTTAAAAATACACAATAGTCCAGAATTACTGGAAATTAAAAATCAAATAAAGTCGCACCGGGACCATCACGCTTATCGCTTATCATTATCTGCATACTTTTCGACTTTAATCTGTCATTACATCCCTAATAAACACGCTGTGTGTTCTTTTTTTGTTTACAGGCGGTGGTCCAATGTCTGAATCAAATATAAATCCCAAAACAAGTCTGTCTGTTCACAACGTACATATGAGAGGTTTGCCATTTGAAGTTACTGGACTAGATATTGTAAACGTAAGTTATCATTTCAGTACATTTTCAGTAAACACATTTTTCTTTTTAAAGAAAATAAATGAGTGCTGTACTTTTCTTTTTAGGATATAAAAACCTCTTCTTTTCATTTGTTTGTTTTTTGTAGTTTTCTCTCCACTGAAGCCTGTCAGAATTCACATTGAGTTTGGCCCTGATGGGAAAGCCACCGTGAAGCAGATGTGTATTTTACCGCTCATGAAGATGCAGTATCAGCAATGTCCAAAGACAGAGCACACATTCGTAAGTGTTTCACAGCTGCTCTGAAGTTCAGTCTAAGTGTTTATTTACCAATGAAGAATGGTATTTTTCATATTACTATCCAAATGAACACTCATTGAGCTCCAAAAGATCTCTTTTGATTTAAAGAAGTGAATTATCCAATATAAGGCCAAAGACAATTAGTAGCCTTCTGGAGAGTCAACAAAATTGAGGTTGTTAATAAGAGCAGAGCTACAAGAGAACACCAGCTATCGTCCTCTCCCCACAAGTTCCCCCTTGAACTGACTCTAGCAGCCAGTGCTGTACAATCAGTTTCCCAATTTGAACAGATTACATTCTGTGATGCATTCCCTGTATTTAGATCACCAACGTGACTGAGTAAAATGGTCTTAATTAATTGAGAGCTGAGGCTAATAAAGGGAGATATTTGGACTGTTTTCAAATTGAAAGGGTCTGACAGGGAGTGGTGTAAATGAAGCTGGTCACAAGAAGGGATTTGCTGCATTTGTTAATCAATAATATCTTGCCTGACTTGTAAATTGTCTTCCCTACATCCAGAACAAAGGTATATAGAACTGTTCCTGAATTCTGGATCATAAAACCAGTGACATGAAGATGAGGTAGGAGCTTTTTAATTTGAAAAATGGTATTATATTTTTGGATTCATAACGATCAACATAGATTTCCACTTGGAAATCATATATACATATCTCATATTATTCATTGATTTAATGTTGTGTTTATGTGTAATAATATTACACGTTATATATTTTAAATTACTGGTTTGATTCACAACTAATTTTGTATGTATTCCGTATTGGAATGGTAATGCGTGTGGTATTATTTAATATATTGTGTTTAGTATGTAACACTTTAATTGTTTCATTGTCCAATCCAGGTGTGTCCAGGAGTCGGGGACACTATCTGAGAAGACAGCAATGTTCCTGGACATACCTGCTTATAAAAATAAGTAAAAACATAAGCGCCTTCTAATGTATAGCAGCTTCAAACTACTGTATTTATTACTGCTGCCTTTTTCAACATAATGACCCCCAAACAAAGCTGTGATTTATATGCTTGTGTTACAAAGAACGCTTTGGCCAGGTAATCAGAGAGTTAGGGCTAGGATGTAAATTTACTGAGCTTGAGCCACAGAACATTAAAATACTGTCACCTTTTGAGTGTTGCATTTGTGTAATTCTTTAAATTCTAGAGAGGCTCCGACGACTGGAAGATACCAGCTTAACCCTTATAATACAGGGATTCATTTTTTCAAAACCACTTGTATGATTTGATTAGAGCTCCAATCAATCTTCTAGAAATGAATTGGATGTGGCTTTGATTGAAAGGCATTTGGCCCCTTTTTACAGGGGTAAGAAATGTACAAATAAATTCCTATGGATAGCAACAAGCCTATTCTGCCTTGCTCGTTTTATTTGCAGTTGCCATGTGTTATTTTGTGTTACAGGCTTTTACAAAAAAAAAAGTATAACAGATTTTAGCATGTGCTATATACAAAGTAACTATTCTAGAGTTTAAATGTTAAATTGATTCTATTTTAAACAATGCAAGGCTGGAAACAATCCATTTATTGTTGCTGTAAACAATTGGTGTAAGATTAACAAAATGGGTAAATCTTGTGGCTTAATGTATTTTATACATGTTTAAACTCATGAGGATGGATTTTAATAAGTTTTATTTACAAAAATGGGTGTTGATAAGGCACACATACATGACTACTGCATAGTTTAGAAAATGGTAGTGTTCTACTTTAAATGACTATTTTCCACAAAAAGTCATATGAATACACAGGTGGTAAATATAATGGTAGTACCTCAAACTTCACTTTTTCACTGGGTTTAAGTTTGTGTTGTGGGAATATTTAGTTTGGCATCAGTATTTAGGGGTAAAATCCAGGCCTTATTGCCATCCATCCTTGTTTTTATGCAAATGCAACAGTGGCTGTAAAGTATACCACTCCCTTACTAAACCACCACAGTTAGATTGCAACCCCCTGGGTACAGACTACCTAATGTTACTGAAGATGAGGTTTTTCAAGATCGGTGGAGCAGTACTCTCACTCTGGGAGTGCAATACGTATATGGCTTTCTAGATAAATAATAATCAACAGAGCTGCCATTGGATGTTTTATTCGGGAGATGTGAAACAAACCAAAAAAATACTATCCTTTTACTGTACTGTTTAGCATTGTATGTGCCTAAAATAAAATCAGGAACTACAGTCTGTGGTACTTTGTGTTGAATGTGTTTCCAGTTACATAAAACAGTATAATAATTCAGGAGCATACTTTATGAGAAGTCTAGATTGCATATGAGTTGATCTGATAGAAATTATGTATATAAAAAAAAAAATAAAAAAACAAACACACACACTGACAAAAAAGTCCAAATCTCATTTTATATTCTACATATTTTAACAAATATTCATATTAGAGCTACATTCTGTACGACTGTTTCCCAGAAATGAGATAAGGTCACAAAAATACACTGTGCAATGTTTAGATTAAGCACAATGAAAACACCCATCTTAAAACTGCACTTGCATCCATTACATTTCAAATGGAAAGGAAATGTGTTTTTAATGTGTAAAAATGAACCATAACAGTATACTTTTTAGCTATTTGGTTAATTTTTGTAATGCAAACTGTTTTTTGCTTACAGATATAAATACTGGTATTTTAATAGTGTCATATAGCAATAAGTCTCCCAACAAACACAAAGGCAAAGCAGGTTTAAAAGGCCATAACTGTATTCTAGTTAATACAATTGCAACATAACATTCTTTGTATATTTCCTTGCATTAGTTTATAGTCATTTGTCTCGTATTCAACCCAGACTTGATTATTGATACAGCAGTAGTAACATACATGTATTTGGGTCATTTTCTATTTTTTTTATTTAGGTGTGCCCAATTATTTCACCCCAATTTGGAATGTCCAATTATTTTTTGTCCTCACCACAGCAAATCCCCACACACAGCTCAGGCAATCCGAAGGTTCGGTGGGTGTCCTCCAATCCCACTGCAAAGCCAGCTTCCTCTTTTACACCCAGGAACTCAAGAACAGATGTCAGCAAGCTACCGGCCTCTGGAGGACAAAAGCCAGCCCTGCAGGAGTCTGTTCTGAGCTCACTGGCCCCCTTGGCCAGCAGGGTTTGCTGTAGCGTGATGAGGTGAAGCACTCCCTGCCATTTTTGCTTCCTTAACCCACGTGAGCACCAGAGCCAATGCAACACTCCCTTCAGAATCTCCAGCGAAGAGCGGCAACTGCATAGCCAAGGGGTGAACCTGTGCTGCATCACTCACCCTGCACACCACACGTCATTGCCTTTCTTAAGAGCTTCTGGGCAATGTTGCAGGAAGCCAACTTTAAAATCAAATATTGCATTGAAAATAAAATAATATAAGTGAAAAATACAAATGGATCAATATGCTGAATTATCTTTGCTCAAATTTACGTTGGTTTTAATACATTTCTAGATAAGGCTGCTTCCCAGAGTGACCCAAATTAAATGAGATATTAATTTAAGAATGTTAAATTAATGTTACCATTGTAGTGTTTCTGAACAATATATATAATTTAAAATGAGATACAGTATATTTAAAACAATATTCATGGAAATAGTAAGGTCTGTACAGGCATAAATAACTAGGCATAATTAAGATTTTAGATCTGTATTTAAGCAAGTGATAAAGACAGATACATTTCACTTCTGATAACCTTTAATCAGTTTTCCTGATCGGCACACATACCATTCAGATGCAAGGGATTAAATGAATACTAAATGTTTCTTATACATCCACTCAGTGGACACTTTCCTAATATTTTTCTAATGCTACCAATGAGAGGCATTAATAAAAGGTTAGGATATTGGATTTTCTCAAATTTAAGAATATTACCCGTCTTACATTAACATAGCTTTTATTATTATTATTTATTTTTTTGCAAATTTACCTCCATTCAGATTTCCCTACTGTTTATTTTAAATATATCCTTATTGGTATAAACTGTCAGAACGGGTACCATCTTGGTAATCAATAAACTGAAGCCTCTTTGTATTCCTACTCAGATACGATGTGGAAATACTGAAACCAGACACTGTACAAGAGCCAATAACCTAACCTTCAATGTACATTCTGATTGTTAAAGTTGTCATAGCTAACAAAATAATTCTATCAAACTTTCTTGTTGTGCACTTCCATTCACGAAACAGGTCTCAAATGAATGCTTTTGAAAGAAACACATTTTATAACAAACTAACTTGATAGCTGGGGACAAAGAAATCCTATTTTAAAAACCTTGGTTTCAGTTTTTTCCAGAGTGAAACTTTCTCGGATGTCTTCCTGCCTTGCATTAACTAACAGCTGCTTCCCCATTGACCATATATGCTATGCAGTTAACAATATCTTTGAACATAAAGCCGCTGTGAAGGAAGTCATTTAGAAAGGGAAACAGTGAGACTTCCTGAAAGTAAGGCAAGCAAGCGGAGAACTTTATCTAACTTCATGCAGTACCAGATATCGTTTTGCTATTACCGGTGTTTCTTTCAAAACTACACGAGACATATTTATGGAATTATTTTGTTAGCCGCAAGTACTTTAAGTCAGCATTCTTATTGCAGTAATATTGCAGTTTAGAAATACTGATGCACACCAATTCTTTAAAGTAAAAATACCATTCAATAATTTAGATTTTTACAGATGATGATAGCATCTAGCAAAGACTGGATATGTTAATGTATGCATTCATTTGCTGGTGCAAAGTGAATTTGCTTGTTGTCATATAATTTCAAACAAATTAGGATGGGCTTGCTGAGTACTGCTGCATCAGCATTGTGTGGCATGCATTGCAAACATGCTCTGGCTGGATGGAGGAGGGCAGAGGCAACTCATTTGCTAAACAGCTCTCACAAAAGATCCCACTGCAGTTTTTACACGAGTTCTAAAACAAAAACAAAAAAAAAGATTTTAAATTTACTACCATGCATCATTTCTCCTCCAACAACACTGAATTTACCCGAAGAAATTATTCATGGAATTTACACTACGTAAATACAAAATAAGATTTGTCAGTCAGTTACAAACCCCACATTACAGGTGCCAGTATAATGAAAAACAGCATTCAGAAAAGGAACTCTCTGCCCAGGCATGTTCACAGGTTTACATTTATTAATATAGAGGTCCAACTTAATTTAGAGTTGGAGTCATAAATATTGGTACCCTGTGCCTTAACTCAGTTAATTCAACAGATTTTTAACTACTACTTGGTAAGACAAATGAGTATTCAACACACTCACAAGAAGTATCAGTGCCATGCAAGTATAGTGTATCAAACACTTAATACATTGATAAATAATGTTGTTGCAAATAGTGGGTATGTAAACTTTTGACGACAACACACACATTTATATATATATATATATATATATATATATATATATATATATATATATATATATATATATATATATATATATATATATATACACAATGGAGCTAGATGGGCAGGTCAGAGTGTTTACAATGGAGCAGGCTGTGTGAACAACAAAGCCTGCCACATTAATGTATTAGCTCTGATTGAACATTCCACCAGACAGTGTTTGAAACAAGCATGTGCTCCACTATGCCAGTAGTATGTCAAATCTGTCACGATTCGTTAAATACTTTTGAAGTTCAAGTGTAGGGGCACATTCAGACGGTTATTGATTTATTTTAATATAAATCAAACTAGACGTACAGTTTAAAAGGCTGTCAACTACAGTATGATTAGCGCATTTTACAATATTGTTATTTTTGTTTATGATGTGTGACGGAACATTATTATTTTTATTATTATAAGAACTGTACTTCTAAAAAGTGACATTGCATTAACACAGTCAAAGTCTGTTTATTCACCTTGGGTCTTGTTAAAGAATCTTCTTCCTCACACAGGTTGCAGATCGATGGCTCAATGAAGGGTGGAATCTGCAAAACAAAAAAAGCATCAATACAAAAACTGAGCATAATGCAAGAAATCAAGTTCTGCTACTGATTCCTTATGAGCTGTATTAAAACAGATTTACATCATGAAACTGGCTTCAACATATTTAGAAAAAACTATGTTTTATTTATTTTAACTGGAATAGACCCCAAACATTGGTTTCTGACTCCTCCATGGCTTCGACTTACTAGTGGTATCAGAAACAAATTAATGGGGCATGTTACATTAAAATAAATAATGAACAACAAAATAGAATGTTGCCTTAAAGCAACATTTATCAATAAAGGTAGTGGACAAAAAAAATGGAAACACCTGGGTAAATGAGGGACACCAAGTATATTGAAAGCAAGGGCTTCCACACAGGTGTGGCTCATGCGTTAATTAAGCAAAGAACATCCCAGCATGCTTAGGGTCATGTATATAAATGCTGGATAGGCCTGGTTGCCTATAATTATGGCTGGCACGGCTGCAAGAGGAGACCTCAGTGACTTTGAAAGAGGGGTGATTGTTGGGGAGCGTTTGGCAGGAGCTTCAGTGACCAAGACAGCTCAACTTGCTGATGTTTCACGAGGAACGGTGTCCAAGTTGATGTCGGCATGGAACTCCAAGGGAAAGACATCATCAGCAAAGGGCAACAGTGGGCGGAAGCGCATACTCCAGGATCATGATATCCGTGCATTAATTCGAACTGCAAGGCAAAACAGGTGAGCAACTGCAGATCAACTGACTGCAAATTTCAACCTGGGGCTTGAGCAGCCAGTTTCATCAAAAACTGGTCCGCCGAGAACACAGAGCAGGATACCATAGTGGCCCAACGCCCTATTAAGTGAATCTGGTGTTTCCATTTTTTGGTCCACTACCTGTAGAATGAAGATGTTTTACATTTTCTAGCATGGAAATGAATACATACTTCCATCCTCTAAATTGCTTTTTTATTTTTTTATAAATCATTTTAAAATTGAAATTGTTTCCTACCTGTTCATCTTCAGTTTGTGATAGTGACCTTTGTATAGAAAGAATGTAAAATTAGCATGCTAAACACATATTGCATATAAATATTAAATACATACGTAAGAAATATCCTGTCCAGTGCCAAACACAGAGCTGTTTATAACACCTTGCTTTTTGTTTATATTTATCATCAGGCTGCAAACTTAAACCTAAATCTCCATATGAAGCGTTTAAAATAAAATGTTTGGTTTGCATGACTCTGATGCAGATTATTGTAACACAAAACAGATCACCTAGTTTAGTTGAAAGCAGTACTGAAAGCATGTTTCCTTATAATAATAAATAAATAAATAAAACATATTTTAAAAATACATACGTGCTTGAGTTGAGGCTTTCATCTAAAACAGTTTTTAACTTAACATTTTCATCTTTAACTTGCTGAAGCTCCTGTGGGGAAAAAACAAAACAAAAGTGATAACTTGATGAGACTCAGTCAACCTTAAAATACAAAGTTGACTTGCATTGTAGAAATGTTCACAAGAACAAAGCATCCTACATCAGGTACATAGCAATGCATTAACCAACTGTGTCACCTAGCACTCTCTGCATATACAGAATGGATAAATATAATACACACTTGAATGTATACAGAAGTAGGCCACTATGACCAACACCCTCAATATATTATATTGTTCCAATCACTGGGATTGGTGCTGTACTTATTCACACACACACAGTTTTGCAATTACGTACAATATTACAGATACAGCGCACATTATGTGGTCCTGCAGCAAGAAGTTACCCAGCACCCCTTTTTTACATTTACCTGGCATGTGTATCTCCTAACTTCACATTTTGGTTGACTCCTACCTTTTCTATCTCTGCCATTTGCTGTGTGTAAGTTTTTATCTGCGGGGAAGAGCTTTTATCTCCTGATGAATTATTATTGTGATGAATGGTCCTCCTCTCTCTTTCCTTTCTCAATTCCATCTCCAAATGGTATCTGCAGTAAATGAATGGCCAATGAAAAATGCACTGCATATGCATGTTATTATCAAAACAGACTGAACATTAAATCAAGACATAACTCATACGTAAAATGTATTTAAAAATAAACAGTAAAAATAGTTAAAAGGCCTTTCTTTGTTGTAGACAAGATACTGCATTTCAGTTTTCAAAGCCATTCAAACAAACAAACAAACAAACAAACAAACAAACAAACAAGAGCAACATCACTGAATGTTAGACCTGCATTTAATCCATGTATGTAAATCTTGCAGGTCTTGCATTACTCAACTTGCTTTCTTAACTTTTGACAACAATATTAAAAGCCTACTTAGCATAGGTAACTTACAATAATTTCACTCACTGCTGTCCCTACTGAAAACGATATCATAAAACACTCCAGTCGTACAATGTGAAAATAGCGACTTGCTTCCCTTACAGGGTTATGATGGACATTGTGGCAGTGAAAAGCTGAAGGGCACAACATGCCCAAAAGAGACTTCTACATTAAACTTTCACATGGTTTCTTGAAGTAGAGTATAATTGTACTTTTCCTTGTCGTAATTATAGGCAGAAAGAAAGCAAGTCCATTTGTGTTGCCCTAGTTTAGTGTCCAGACATCATCAGATTCACATACCGCTGCTTTCTCGTCTGCTCCAGCTCCAGCTGCAGGCTGTCAATCTTGTCTCCGAACTCCTGCTTGAACAGTCTGTTGGCCTCTTCAGCTGACTGACGCTGATCCTCTGCTTGCCGAAATCTGGATTTGAGCCACATGAACTTGTGGTAAAAACAAAAGCCATGGTGGGGAGGAAAAGCCATTTTAAACAAAACAAACAAAAAAAAATGATGGTATAAAAAAGGGAGTGAATAAAATAAAGGAATGTGAAGAAAGGTGAACCACGCTGGATTTTTCTTCAACTTGTTTTATTAAAGCTGTTTTTTTACTACAGTTTACAACTATGTCAGATCAACATAAATTTCTACTGGTTCCATATGCTGTAAATACATAAAATTAGCCCAACTGCTACTTTCAAACAAAACAATTAAACCTTACAGATTGATTTGAATTGATCAAGGTTATGAACAGAAAATGTCAGTAATGTTGTTTTTTTTTTGTGTTTGTTTTGTTTTTCAATGCGGCTTCTCTATTCTTTCTCCATATCCTACCATACTGTATCAGTGGAAAAAAATTCAGGCACATGGTTCTTCTTTAAATGTCAAATTATCAATGTTCATGAAAGAGAACCAATTTAGCAGCTTCTCTTTCAAGTAGCATCACACAGAAAATGACAGGTCACTGACAGTTATTAGCAGCAGCCTTGACATTTAAAATTGGTTTGCTGCAGAGTCTGCTTCAAAGTTAATAAATTATGTTTTTTATTTGAAAAGGCTTTATATTAAAATTACTTTCTTCCTAATCCAAAATTGCTGAGTCAAACAACATTTTTGTGTTGAGACTTGAAGAGTGGAGATTTAAACCAAGACCCCTAAGCCCACGGCCCTTGGTTCAAATAAAGTGACTATACCAAATGTTTTATATATATATATATATATATATATATATATATATATATATATATATATATATATACACATATATACACACATATATATACACACATATATACATACACACTCACACACAGTGTTGTTTGAAACTTGAACATTTTAAAAGGGTACAGTTTTCCATCAGTGGTTTCAGTTCAGTAAGCCTCTTCTGTTCACTAACGCATAACAAAACTCAAATTGCTTCTAGTTCTAGCCATAAACCCACTGTCATAATAGGGTCTGTTTTACCTTGCAGCTAGCCTAGCAGCCACAGCCACGCACAATTTCAGCATACTCAAAATGTAGTCAGGTTCCTTTTCTACTACATACTGTTAGGTAGGGAGGAGTATTTTTCAGATACCAGCAATTATAAACTGAAGGCTAAACTGTATTGATCAAATAAACCCTTGACCTGTCAAGAACCATCACATTCCACTGTATCTCGACTTCTTTCAGTGAAGCTCACAAACCCGAAACAATGTAACATAGCAGTCTTAAACTGAGGAAAATCAGTATTCACTTAAAACTGAAGCAACATGGGCAAAAGGGCTGGTTTAGTAGCCACTTTTTCATAAAAGCAGATGCTGAGGAAAAAAGTTCTGAGAGACTCTAGGAAAAGTATTTTACAGTAGATAATAAAGAAACCGTTGTAATTAAATGTTGAAACTTGAAAGTACTGTTCCTATTTCAGCCATAACTACATTAAAACTGGGACAGTCAGTATCAGAGTTGAAACATTTTCTAGTTGCGTCTAATGCGGTTTCTGGATAAGTTTGCTTGCAGCAGAATTGAGGGTCTTGGCCTGTTTCACCATATCCATTTCACTGTTCAAAACCCAGAAAAAAAAATGGGCAATGAAAAGTAATGCAAATGAAACAATAAAACAAAATAAGGGACAGAAAGGGAAAAGATTCATTATTATAAGAAGAAAAGAGACAACCTTTGAATGTTTTAAGTAGACCATTTTAAAATAAGAGACACAAACAGGGAATTCACAAAACATTAAATTTGGGGAGAGGAAGCACACGATGCATTAAAAATACCTCCTTATATATCCTGATTGCAATTCAGATAAAACTAATTCCCAATACTGCAGATATATACCTCTATTAAACACAGTATTGAAAAAGGACTTTATTTATTACATTTTTATGGTGTTCCACTGTTTTCTTTTCCTACATGTAATAACTCTGCTAGTAGTGTGGGTAATAAACTTTTGTTCATAATCTTAATGTAAACATATCTGCATGGAATAGGGTCTTTGAGCATCGATTTGAGTTCTTATTAAGGGTGGTTTAAAGGTGGGGCGCGGTTATGATTACCTTAATTCCAGTTGTTTAATGGTTGCTGTCAACTGACTTGCTTTGTCTTCTAAGCGGCTGATAATTTCACTCTTCTGTTTTAATGCAGAGTCAGAGGTCTGTGGAAGAATAAGCTCATTAAGTTACAGTACTGCAGTAACACATCTCTGTGTATTCAGACTGTGGAGAGGACATATCTGATGCAGAGACAACAATGATCGATGTTTCTGAAGAGGATCTACTATCAATGTTTTTACTGGTGTTAAGTTAAAAAAATAACCAGTTTGTCTTGCATTTCTTTGATCTTTTCAACTGCAGAATGAAACAGTCCCCATCCCTTCTTTCTTCTCTTAACCAGCCAGTTCAAAATTAGGAAAAGAAGCAGTAACAGACTTCCTCATAGTAAATTATGTGGTTCTTTCATAACTGTACATTTGAGATGCAACAGCAAATGGAAGTCCATGACAAGAAAGATTTTATTGAATTATTACGTTAGCTATAACCAGTTCAGAAGTTAGTGAATTTGGAAAAGTGATGGCTTGGCAAGTTAATTAAAATTACCCCCAAAAGGAGTTAAAAAATATAAATAAATATGTCCCTTGGTTAACTGAAATAGATAACCTATTGGAAAATTCTAAAATGATGGTAAGAGTATAAAAGTGAATGACCTGTGACTTGAGTGAAAATTCATGATTGAGTGACCTGAGGTCATCCAGCTGCTGTCTGAGTGCCACCAATGCATCCTGCTTTTCACAGATATCTTTCTCCAGCATCTTCATGGAGAGCTCCATCTCCTGTTTCATGCCAATCTGCACTTCCAGCTCCTTCTCTACATCCTAAATGTGACAAGAATTCAAGCCAAATGCTATTGTATTGTGGACCAATATGTTCAGGGGAGCACAAAACCTTATTTAATAAATAATTAAGGAGGAAAGAAATTTAACAGTTTTTTTGTATATTATCTATAGCACTACCCACAGCAATATAAAAATACTGTTAATGCAGATCTAGCATACCAGACGGAGCTGAGTTTCTTCCTTGAGCTGTTTTCGTGCGTCACCAAGTACATGTCCATCTGCACTCCCATCAGCTTTTGGCACCTACAGATACAAAAAAATAAAATACAGTTGGAAAATGTATATGCCATTTATATGCCATTTATTTTGCCTCCTACAATGTATCATGGGATTCATACAATTCTGCTAATTCTCAATAACTCATAAAGGAGACTCCCATTAAAAGAAAAAAGAGACAAGAGAATAAAACAGGCATCAGGCAAAGGGTAGCCTTCTTCTAGAGGGGAGGCGGTGGGATGATCTGAAAGTTTAATATTTAAAAAAGAGATTGCGCTGTCAAGAAATAGGGGTATGTAGAAATAAAGAAATTTGCAATAACCTTGCGGTTTGACTCCAAAAGATAACAGCTCTCCTCTTTTATCCGCTCTACTTCTTCCTGCATTGTTATGATCCTGTTGTTGGCAACTGCAAGCTAAAACAAACCAAAAGGGGTACAGATTAAAAATATACTCAATATTGGTGGAGAATCAATCACATGTAATAGAAAATGTACAATTGTATACTGAAGTACGATAAACCATGCTATGAATCTGATCACCAAACTCACCTGTAGCCCAGGAAAACAAATCACAAGAATAAACAAATGAAAATGGGGATATCTTTTTTAAAATTTATTTATTTATTTTTCATAGTTTTGTTTTACAAGAAATACTTCCATTTAAAAATGGTTTAAAGTGGCACCAAATTGTGGAATTACATTATGTAGAAACTATTTTACAACTGTTTGGGGTATGCATACATTTTGTTGCAAGATAATTCACTTAGAATAATAAAAGACCAACCTCTTCTGTTAGTTTAAGTGTTTGACTTTTCTAAAGCATCAACCTTTGCCTGCAGGTTGTTCACTGAAGCACTGTTAATAAAAAAAAAATAAAAAGTACAAAAACTGATAGACAACTGCAGTTATACAAAGCTCTTTTAAATAACAGCAATGGACTTTGAATTTTGTGGTCAACGTTCATTATTTACATTTCAAATGATTATACCTTAGATGTCTGTTAAGTTCTTCAACATAGTTCTTCTGGTCCAGAATTGCTGTAATTTGTCCATCCCTGAAACAGAAAAATATTACAACTAAAATGAAAGGCTCAATACCAGAGACAAGAAACCAGAATATGAGACATACTAATGAGAGCTACAGTCTGAGCTTAGGAATCTTAAAATCAATACAGAACAGTCAGGAAAATAATGTCTTACACAGGTTTAAAATTAAAGTTTTAAAACAAGTAGAGAAAGATTAGTGTACAGGGTAGGCTGCAAAGTCTATTTCCTAATAAATGCGAACTTGAATGACTTTATTATGTAAATGTATTTGATATAACAGAAAACAACCATTTCACTGTTGTTCTATAGTTTATGGTATGAAGGTATCAGAACATTTAAATGATTTACCCTTCAGTGCTCTTGCTGGTGTGACTTCCATCCTTCAAATACATAGAGAAATCTATAACCCCAACCTGCAGGGCAACAAGATCAGTTAAGAGAAAAAACACACTTGCCTCAGTTCAAAATAATGTGTCTATGGATAGGGACAGATTGAAGCAAAAAGCTTGGAAAAGGTCTGACTATTTAATACTGTATATCTGTTGCTGCTACATAACGTAGTTTCTGAAAAACATAAATGATGAGTAATGAACTAAACTAAAAACCAAACTTAAGAAGTCTAGAGCATGCCACAGAATACATCGATTTCCGTAAAACACATTTGAAAAAGCACCTGCGAATCTAGATCTTCTCCTTTCATACAGAGATTTGCATCAATAACATTGAGCCCGACCAGCAGTCCAGCAATCACAGCTCCTTCCTCCTCCATCATCAAGGCATTTGGTTCATAGAACTCACTGGAAGCAAAAAATATATTTATATCTTACAGTCATTCTGAATCCCAAGCTGATAATGAGACTGGCAGTAATTGAGACTACTTTAAGCTCTCAGAACCATCCTCTATTCACTTGGAAAAGGTTTTGTTTGTTTTTTTGCTGCAAGTTTGAAGGCTCCTGTAAAAGCCAGACTGTGCTGCTTTGCTTTACTTCAAATTCGTCAAGGCAGTGCCATCATTTTTAATTCATATAGGCCAGACTCACTATAACCAATTCATGTTATTCTTACAAAACAGAACAGATTTGTTTAGCTTATTGTATATTAAGCGTAACTGTCCATGCTTCTTGTGTTCTAATTAAAAATGTTTTAGTAAAATGCACTAATAAATTAGGCAATGGCTCATGACACATTTTACTTAAGCTTTACGACTGATATAAAAGTAAAGTATATGAAAAAGGACTAGAATATGATATGCATCAAAACATTTACAATGCAACATAAATCAAGGATCAGTTATGGATTCTTTATAATGCTGTAGTTGAAAACGTATCTGTAAAGAACATTGCTAACTAACCTAAGAAGATCCTTTCTGTTAATCAAAGTCTTCATATAATCAGAGAGCTTCTTCTGCATCAATGCCAGACGCAGCCAGGCTCTTCCTCTGCCAATCGGGGTTCTATAAAGACGGAACAAAAGACGACATCTCAATATTCTTATAATATCAATTATTTATATAAATGGAACATGTCCAGATGAGATCATTATTAAGAATGAACCCTTGTGAAAAAAAAATTAACTAGTTCAGGATTACATACAGGAAGATCTAGGTTATCTGGTTCTGAACTGAGGTTAATACAGACAGACAGCATAACTATTGTGGATTTGACTTTATAGAGCTCAATTGAACTGTTTTAAGTTCAGGTCTAGTGTTTCCCTGGGCCTGCACTGAATTAAATAATTTAATAAATCCTACCCATCAAACACTGCCATTTTATTTATTATTAATAATAATAATAATAATAATAATAATAATAATAATAATAATAATAATAATAATAATAATTACATTTTATATAGTACTTTTCATTTAAAAATCACAAAGCACTTCACAAAGCAGCATAAAAACAGACATTTCAATAGACAAACAATAAAATCATTTACAGAAAGCCAAATTGAAAGAAGTACATTTTAAGATTAGATTTTAAAACATCAACAGAGTCACAATTTTTCAAATAGCCCAGCAGGGCGTTCCATAGGCGTGGGGCTAAAGAGCAAAAGCCTGATCACCCATAGTGCACAGACGAGTCCTAGGCCCAGACAAAAGAACATTGTTACCAGATCTCAATTTTCGTTTAGGTATGTGATACTGAAGGAGAGCCCTAAGATATGCAGGGCCTTGGGAATGTAAGGATTTGTAAGTTAGTAATAAAACCTTAAAATCAATCATATATTTGACTGGCAGCCAGTGGAGAAAAGCAAGGACAGGAGATACGCTCATGTTTCTTGGTCTTAATGAGAATACGGGCAGCACTATTTTTAACATATATTTCTCAAGTTTTAAAGAATTACTGGTCAAGGAAAACATATTTGTTTTCATAACTATTTAAAGAAATATCGACACGCCTTCCTTTAAAGAAGTGCGTCACATCTCCTAGGTTATTTCCCTGACTCATCTTCACAGTCATAATTGGATAACCCAGTTTAAACAGGGAAAGGCCTCAAGTGCACATGCCAGTCATACAAGGAAAAGCAGCTACTTCCTTAACTGGAAAGGCAGCATGAAAGTGGAGATCATTTCATTAACCAAACCAGCTGCTTCAGCAGCATAACTGCCTTGCTTTGCAACCAGCGACATGCTTTTTACTCAAAAGACCAGGGGAATCTAGGAAGTCCAGGCTAATTCGGTCACAAAACCCCCAACAGACAACACCCATGCCTGGAACAACCCTAAGTAGTACAGTTAACGGTTAAACTGTACAGTTAAATCGGACATGATAAGGTTTTTCAAATCCAATGTTTTTGGGTGATTTCTCATGGAATTACCCAAGAATAACAGTTCCTGAAAAAAAAAAAAAAACACACACACAAACAAATTTCACTTTTCACTACTGAACAAGTGATACATACATACTGAAAATATTCTTAGAAGATCATCTCTCTGAACCATAAAAATATATCAGTGTTCTTTTGCTCACTTCAGTCCAGGCAGGTCCTTTACACTGGCTGTTATTTCTCCTGCTTCAGGCGTTAATTTTTCCACCAACTCCAAAGGTCCCCAAAACGACTTATTCTGTCCAAGGAATGTTTTCTTAGCTATTTAAAAAATAAATACATAAATAAATCATGTAGTTCCTGGATTTAAAAAAAATATATAATAATAAATATATAATATACAAGGTGTACTTGAGGGCAGATTGCTGATTTCATAGTTTCTGTAGATAGTATTTACAATACATTCTTTAAAAAAATAAAATAAAAAAATCCATAAATTCTTAGTGGCAATTATAGCAACATCCAGTGTGTGAAAGATACCAAATGAGAAACCATACAGAAATACAACCTTATTAATGGACCACTTTTACTACTCAAGAGCAGAAACATTTTCTATTTAATGATCCAATGCCTTGTTTAACTCCAAAACCTTTCTTTGTTGAAACTTGGCATGCTGGTCATTTTCTTCCTCTACTCAAGGTTGTGAGTTGGAGCTTAAATAAATTGTCATATGTTATCTCAGGGATGACTTGTCAGTACCCAGCTTGGCCAACACATGGCATTGTGCCGATATGCAATCTGGCTGGAGAGCTGCGCAGACTTGCCATGGAGAGCAACTATAAAAACTCAAAATACCTGCCTGTATTCACAAATGCATGTAAACAATAAACTTTCTATACATTATACAGCAGCTAAACTCTACTGTACATATGACTATAAGCAATTTGCTTGCATGTACTAGATGATATACACATACTTTTTAGCCCATGTTTAAGACAGTGTTCCATCACAACAAAGAACTGTTGAAGGGGCGCATAGTCAGAGTCCAGTGTCCGCCCCAGATTCAGTGCAGACTCTATCAGTCCCTTAATGCTCAGCTTAGCCATATTCATGAGGTTCAGCCTTTCGATTGCAATAGGATCCTTGGGGTCTAAAAGACAATGAAGAAAACTGTTAGGCACAAAATGTTGAAATTCAGGCAAACAATCCTTCAATACAGTATAATCACATGAATCTTGGTAATCTCTAATTCAATGTCTGACACCAAGAGTATGAACTGTACAAGTCATTTCAAATCCATTCATTTCTCAGATAAGGACATGATCACGCATGTAAACAAACATGCAAGCAATCATATGAAAACGGTGTTGACATTTAAACAAAACACATGCAAAAAGAGTCTGAAATGCACAAAAAGTTATACTGCACAGCAAGTTTACATTCTATTTAAATGAACTACTCAAGTTTACAGTATATCATGCAGTGAAATTAGAAAGATTGATTAGCACGGCTGCAAGGCAAACCCTTGCTGCAGTTAAAGCTATTGTACATTCGTGCCTTTAAAACCTTCTGTAATTGGTAATCAACTATGAGATTATATATTTAAAAAAAACACAACATCAACATCAACTTCAAATCTGGTACTGGAGTTAGCAAGTACAGCAAGACAGAAAAGAAAGAGAAAATGAAATAATGTGAACTAAAATAACATAACAAAGAAAATGGTCACAGCTTTTCATGGTCAAACATTTCTTTCTGCAGGATACCCCAATCAAATATTTTTAAAAACATCAACCAACCAACCAACCAACCAACCAACCAGTCAATCTAACAAAGAAACCAATCTTTTATTTTTAAAACTGCAATTCAAATGTACTGGGGGTGGATCTGCAGCATCTAAGGTGTGGATTTAATAACAATCCAGGTATACAGTATACATTACAGTAGCTGCTTCATAACGCGACGGTTTTTCTCTGTTCTGTCGTACTACTCAAAACATTCTTGTAGACAAAGGATGACACACCCTAACAAACATGTCAGTGACATTTGAAAACCCTGTCACTGAAAACAGAGTAAATATAGTCGTACATAAAAAAAAGGACTGCATTGGAGAAATACTACTATTGTTGTGCCATACATCTTTAAGTAATCTTTAATACTGGAGCACATGATGAACAGTTCCACATCTTTTTTTTTTTTTAAGCATTGCTGCAAAACATATGGGTTGCTGTGCTCCAATGTAGTATGAGCTACCGCTCACAGCGAGTAGACTAATCAAATGAAAGCATCATTATAGAGGTCATATTTAAAAGAAGTGAAGCAGACAATGGTTTTAGCTAATGCCTTCATCAGTGTACACCACTGTATTCTCTCCCAAGAGCCCTATGGTGAGCTGTCCCTCCTCCAGTGATACAGGTAGAAAGAGCACAGACGGGCCTTTCAAATGAGCCACTACTGTCTCCAGCTCAGTCAGAGCAGTGAATATCAAAATGAGTTATATCAAGCACAAGATATAATCAGAGATAGAAATAGGGCTCCCATTGCACAGCAGTTTAACCCATCCTTGGTTTTACTATGAATTTAATGACACACCTCAAGCTTGTAAGAAAGCCTGGAATGGATGAGACTGCTATTCAATAAGAGTCTTATCTCCACCCCTGAAAAATGGAGATATAGCCATATCTCAGGGGTATCGATTCACTCTACATAGACTTTTAAACTCTTATAAATAACAGATATTATTTACAGAATAGAATATCCTGTTACATTTTCGTATTCATATACCAAGAGATCGGTTTTAAAACATACTAATGGGTTACACTACTACTTTAATACAACAACCGGACAAAGGTACTTGCTGATGGAAAAAAATAACATAAAAATGCAGCGGAATCATGCAGGCTAATTAACCCAGGTACAGTACATGAGCTAGAAAACACAGGACTCTCAAGCCATTGAAATGGTCTGCTACAGTGCTTAATGGCACCTTATCTAGAGTGCTGAAATGGGAAGCGCTGGATAATGATGCTGTGATACGCACCTTTAAACTCATCAAGTATTTGCATTTGCTCCACCAAATCTGTCAAATCCTCCCATGAGCCTTTGCAAACGGCAATGGAAAGAAAAAAATAAAAAAAGGACAGAATGTCATGCAAACCATGATTCTAAAGCAAATAACCACAAAACCGACACTGCACAGGGGCTCTGAATGGGTAGTATACACTACCAGTGTAGAACTACACAAAGATCATTAAATACACTGAAATGAACAAATGTTTTATAAACCTAGATTGTTTAAAACTGTCTCCTGAAGCCGTTTTTAGACAAAATGATGACAATTAATTTATGTACAAAGTTTAAAGTCTCATGTAAATCATATTTACCATATCTGAATTATGCTCCCTGGCTATCTATGCACCTTACTCTATTTTGTTACGTGCCTCGCATTTTCAAGTTGTTTTCTCAGTATTTACAGCTTCTAAGGAGTCCTTGCTTACTGCTATGAGTAACAGCACCTTGCTTCTACTTCCCTAAATCCTAATGGAAAATGCTGCAGAGCAGTCAATAAATCTTTACCCCCAAACCGGGACCAACAAGTTAGGTTAGTTTAACCTCTGTTTCAGGCCCTGCCGTTGTGAGATGTGAAAATAGCAGCTTGCCCCATCGGTTATAATAGCACGTTGAGAAGCACTGGATACCCACAGTCACAGCAAAAACAGCAAGAGAATGCAGTAAAAAATGTACCCACAGGTTTTAGGAACAAAACAAAAGTATCTATAAAGCCTCTAAGGAGCCTTTCAGGTTTCTAATGCACTGCTCAATGGAACAGACCTGGGAACCAGCAGCACAGCGGTCACAGAATGCGGTTAAAGGCAAGTGGAGTAAAGGCAAGCACACATTTCAGATATTTTATTTGCCACTGCAAACAGATATGCTGTATTTTTATAATTAATCTTGAACAGCCCCAGTGAAACTTCCTCTTTAAAAACGCACTCGGTGTTTAGCAGTACTGTATACAGTAGGTCTACTGCATTTTGGACACAAAGGAATCCATTCTCAGCTTATTCCTGTAAACACAATGCTCAAGGTCTTCTTGAAACTATCCTACTGTAGGCATGTACACATTTTAGACAAAGATCTCAGTGTTTGATTCAAGAAAAGATTCCTTTGAAATATATTTCTTGATGTAAATACAATATTACGTTAATCTTTATGATGTCACCTTAAATAGAACATATAATATTACTAATATTTACCCAGTGTCTCATTTTAGAAATCCAGGGGTAAATAGTAGGATATATATTCTCATAACCTCTTCTCAGCAAGGACTAAATACCCTTATTTTACTGCACCATATTCTACAAAAAAAAAGTTATTGCCATCCAATTATTACGTAGCCATTAAGCTGGGCCCTAAACATACGCTGCACAATGTCACACTATTACTGAAACTTCTGAAATTTAGCAAAAGTCTTTCAGTCAAATGATTCTTAGAACAAGCTAACTGTAATAACCTGCAACAATTAATCAACCGGCTTTGAAAATACATTTAACACATGGGTTGCAAACTACGCGTTCACTCAGCATGCTAGCTACTTTTTAGTCCGCTCTGAAGTACCTGGTAAATGAGTCAGCATAACAAAGATATTACGTTATATCACCAATAAATGTGTCAAACATTGAAATACGAGGCAACAGCTGTTAATGCATTACACTGATTTTGACACCTATGTTTTGGCAAAAGCCTATTTTACTACCTATTAAAACCTGTTATTCACAAAGGCTGTCAAGGTTTTCTGAATTTCACACAGTAATACTTATGAAGCCTTACATCCGCATAAATAAGGCAAGTATTATTGAGGATAAAAAATAAAACCATTCAAGCTGTGGAATTGGCTGCTTTTCTGTAGGAGTAGTAATTTCACAGTTCCTTGAATAAAAACATTAATATGACACTGCATTTCTTTTGAAATGGAAGCCAAAGACCTGTTAAATAAGAGGTCTCTGCTAAATGTAACTTTTTTGTTTATTTATGTTTTGTTTATGCAGTTTATTGCACACTTCAGTAGCGAGTTTAAAAGTACTTGACACACAGTCAAGATTTCCATGTGACAGGTTTAATGATTCATGTGAGTTAATCACACATGCTTGTGTAAATTATTATTATTTGGTTGTCTGGAGGAAAAATCAAGTCAAAATGAAAATTACTCCAAAAATCCTATTGAGAAACGTTTTAAAGAACTAAGTTTATACCTTATCCAAATAAGTCACAGTTTTTGGGCATGAAAGAGAAAATACAATGGGGTCAAAGTAGACAATGAAATTGATAAGCACCATCTATGTAATAATACAAGACTTCTGCAATACTTGGTTCTCTTGATCAATAATTAAATTTGTGGAGAACAAAAAGGAGTGTCGCACAGAGAGATTCGGTTTTGTTTAATGTATCGTCTCCTCCCCATACACGGTTCACGTCGCAAGAGGATTCTGTAACCTTTGGTCCTTCAATCAAATGCGATGCCCTTGGGTGTTACAATTTTCATGAACCTTTTTCCTCAAACAACCCCACTCTCTTAATTCCTCTTGTGAGTGAGCTACTGTATTAAAGGCTCAATTGAAAACAGAAAATCTGATTTACCACAATGGATGCAACAATAACCTAATTAGGTGCAGAGCTGTGAGTGGCTTGGCAATACATCTTACACAACATTACTATTAAAGACAAGAAACTCACCAGCAATTATTTACAGTAGTATATATCACTATTATTTTAAATAAAAAAACAAACACTACATAATGGAGGATTGTATTTAACTACTGGCATTTGGTAAGCCTTCTTTCAGTGGGTGTTTTTTTTTTTTCAAAAGAGGTGTTTATAGACATTTTAAATAACTACATTTCAAGATGTTGTACAACACTGAATATTACTTTTATTGAAAATCTTTAAGAAGCAATACCAAATAAAACTTTGCTATTACAATAATGTCAAACCATCAGGCAGTGGTTTAGGGGGCAAACTGGGACCCATCTGGCCAGGAGCGTTTCTCTACTGGCCTCTAGGTTAATAATTTAACTGCATAGCAATCAGTAAATAAAGTACAATATATGCCCCATCATTATCTTTATATATTAAACACATCATGAGTGAGCAATGTAATGATTTGAAAACATAATTTGTAGCCCACTAATTATTTTAGTGAGGGACAATTTCAATGTAATAAGGGGCAAAACCAGGGAAAGTATTAGGGCCCATATTACAATGATAACCTTAACTAGTATTAGCCATACTATGAATTGTAAATGAAGACTTTAATGCCCTCTATGTTCTCAGTGCCTGTTTCCCTCCTCCAAGCACAATCTCAACAAATATGCTTGCTGTGTACATTACTCCAGGAATGCAAACCCATCCTATTCTCAGAAGCACACATCTCTCTGACAGGGATGCTTCCTACAGCCAAAACGGCAGCGTGCTTTTGTTACATCATCTATAAAAACAGGTTTTATAACTAAATATTAAATATTATGCAACGTGTTCTTAATATATAATGCTTCTGCATGTAGAAATAGTGTACAGAAGGAATACACCTTTACACTGAAGTATTTGAGAACAGCCAAAATACTAAACAGGCCTCAATGGAAACCACAAATAATCCCATTTTGTATTTCCTAGTCTTCCAACTACACTATCTTACCAGAACTATTAAAAAAAACTGTAGAATGTGATAAACATCTCTATTGCAGGGCTATGAATATCAAAAAGATAAAAATGACAGTTTTCCTGATTTCATGTCACCTATGAAAGCAATCATCCCCTTTTTATGAAAATTCACAGGCAATGCTACTTTGTCAATAATGCTGTTCATATAAAATAATCTTTAAAATGTGCATCAGTACCACAGTATTTGCTGAAGAATGCAGATTATCTAGCGCTGTATCTTTGTAATATATCAGTATCAGCAATGTAATGCTTTCAGAGGCAACTGAGTAGGTTGCAGCCTTGTTGAAGGATGCACACAAACTGAAGAAATATGTATATCATTTGTCTCTTTCAAGCATACATTTGCAGATGGGCTCTTAATTTGTTGGCAAACTGCCACACCTTTTAAATTGTACACAATTATGCAATTTTAGCCTACCGACTCAGTGGTATTGCATCATTCTACAAAGCCGTAGCCTATATTTTAACGCAGCACAGTACTTTTAAAATATAAAATTAAACAAAATTGCAAACTTAATACTAAACACAGGTCACAGGCACATATCTACTTACTCCAACTGTCTCACTTCTGCATCAAAACATGTGCTTCCCTAAACAGCATGTCTGGTATAACATACCTTCGTGAACTGGCTCTGGGTCTGGAGTTAGGGAAATGTCGTTCAGTTCTCTTAAGCAAAGCCATTCTCCATCCACGGAGACCCGAAAGTTGCAAAGGTAAATGGTCTCCCTGGCAGCCTGTGTGATCTTGTCTGTGGTGGGGGTTGGGGCATCGCTCTGTGGCGTCTGATCAGACATGATGACTCAGCTGGTACAAAAACAACAACACAGAAAAAAGGGCTCGATCCGACGGCCCAAAAAAAACAAATAGACAGAAGTGCAGCGGAATGCAGCCTTGTATGCCAAAAAACACCCAACACCTCAACAGCCTGCTGTACTGTATCAGTAACCCAGCAAAGCAGCAAGAATACAATGATGCTGTTCTTTTTCTCTCCCCTTCTCTATCACTCACTCCCTCTACAGTACCCGTTTCCTTCCCACTGATGAGTAAGGGAGAAAAAGGCTCGGATGCCACAACAACAAAGGCTGCCTTGCTTTCACTGAACACCTGCTACTCTGCAGCGCAGTCCTAGGAATTACTAATGCTAATAGAGTCTAGTGCTGCTGAAATCTCAACCTTCCTCTCTCGTGGTCAGCCTGGATCATACTAATTGGATTGGCTGTGCGCAGTATACTGGGTGTAGACCAAAATGGCCGGCTACTGAGCTGTATTGAAGATTCAGAGTCACATGAGCAGATGGGCTAAGCATAAACCATTCCCAAGATGCTTTGCTGCTGCTGCTGATGCTGATGCTGATGCTGCTGATGCTGGGAAAGCTCTGATCTCTTTCTCCACCCCTCAACCATCCCTACTCAGAGTATTCAATCGAAAGCATATAGAGTATACCATTCAGCATTTCATAAAAAGAACATGTTTTCCTGAATAAAGTAGGTGTTGCTTATAAATGATAAAAAAATCTAGTAAGAGCAGTGGGATCATACTTTTAAATAGGCTTTTGTTTCTCAGCATCTTGGCATAGTTTATGGTGTACATATTAATGTATACCAGCAAACAGCAGTCTTAGATTTTGCTACTTAATTTGGACAGGGTATCGGCTATGGGATTAATCTATGGAGAATACATGGGGGTACACAGAATCTAGAAAAAAATATATATATATATATATATATATATATATATATATATATATATATATATATATATATATATATATATATATATATACAGTACTGTGCAAAAGTTTTAGGCAGGTGTGAAAAAATGCTGTAAAGTAAGAATGCTTTCAAAAATAGACATGTTAATAGATTATATTTATCAATTAACTAAATGCAAAGTGAATGAACAGAAGAAAAATCTACATCAAATCCATATTTGGTGTGACCACCTATTGCCTTCAAAACAGCATCAAGCATCAAGTCTTCTAGGTACACTTGCACACAGTTTTTGAAGGAACTTCGGCAGGTAGGTTGGCCCAAACATCTTGGAGAACTAACCACAGTTCTTCTGTGGATTTAGGCAGCCTCAGTTGCTTCTCTCTCTTCATGTAATCCCAGACAGACTCGATGATGTTGAGATCAGGGCTCTGTGGGGGCCATACCATCACTTCCAGGACTCCTTGTTCTTCTTTACGCTGAAGATAGTTCTTAATGACTTTCGCTGTATGTTTGGGGTCGTTGTCATGCTGCAGAATAAATTTGGGGCCAATCAGATGCCTCCCTGATGGTATTGCATGATGGATAAGTATCTGCCTGTACTTCTCAGCATTGAGGAGACCATTAATTCTGACCAAATCCCCAACTCCATTTGCAGAAATGCAGCCCCAAACTTGCAAGGAACCTCCACCATGCTTCACTGTTGCCTGCAGACACTCATTCGTATGCGCTCTCCAGCCCTTTGAACAAACTGCCTTCTGCTACAGCCAAATATTTCAAATTTTGACTCATCAGTCCAGAGCACCTGCTGCCATTTTTCTGCACCCCAGTTCCTGTGTTTTCGTGCATAGTTGAGTCGCTTGGCCTTGTTTCCACGTCGGAGGTATGGCTTTTTGGCCGCAAGTCTTCCATGAAGGCCACTTCTGACCAGACTTCTCCGGACAGTAGATGGGTGTACCAGGGTCCCACTGTTTTCTGCCAGTTCTGAGCTGATGGCACTGCTGGACATCTTCCGATTGCGAAGGGAAGTAAGCATGATGTGTCTTTCATCTGCTGCAGTAAGTTTCCTTGGCCGACCACTGCGTCTCACGGTCCTCAACGTTGCCCGTTTCTTTGTGCTTCTTCAAAGAGCTTGGACAGCACATCTGGAAACCCCTGTCTGCCTGGAAATTTCTGCCTGGGAGAGACCTTGCTGATGCAGTATAACTACCTTGTGTCTTGTTGCTGTGCTCAGTCTTGCCATGGTGTATGACTTTTGACAGTAAACTGTCTTCAGCAACCTCACCTTGTT
Source organism: Acipenser oxyrinchus oxyrinchus (assembly GCA_030684275.1). Lineage (NCBI taxonomy): Eukaryota > Metazoa > Chordata > Actinopteri > Acipenseriformes > Acipenseridae > Acipenser > Acipenser oxyrinchus. The sequence goes on from CM060247.1 coordinate 98,877,326, forward strand.
AGCTGAGTTTGGCTGTTCCTCACCCAGTTTTATTCCTCCTACACAGCTGTTTCTGTTTCAGTTAATGATTGTGTTTCAATATACATATTGAATTGATGATCATTAGCACCTGTTTGGTATAATTGTTTAATCATACACCTGACTATATGCCTACAAAATCCCTGACTTTGTGCAAGTGTACCTAGAAGAATTGATGCTGTTTTGAAGGCAAAGGGTGGTCACACCAAATATGGATTTGATTTAGATTTTTCTTCTGTTCACTCACTTTGCATTTAGTTAATTGATAAATATAATCCATTAACATGTCTATTTTTGAAAGCATTCTTACTTTACAGCATTTTTTCACACCTGCCTAAAACTTTTGCACAGTACTGTATATAATGTGTGCCTTAATATTCCAGGTAGTCCCAATAAATAGTAAATAAAAAAAAAAACATCACAACCCAAATCAACTGAGCTCACACACACCGGATAATTGTAGTCTCTTACAAGTGAAGGTATATTAAGATCCACACAATTACACATAGGCCTATGTTAATCACCAGAGGAGGTTTTCCAAAAGGGCTTGTAACTGATGTTTCTTGCAGGATTAACCTTTTGTCATCCACACAGTGTCATTCTTTGGTGCTAATTTTTTCTTTCTTGTCAGGCTTATTAATTATTATTTATTTCTTAGCAGCAGTGTCCCCGACCTGGGATTGAACCCACGACCCTCCAGTCAAGAGTCCAGAGCCCTAACCACTACTAGAAATTGTATGTTGTATAATGATTTGTCAGTTTTTTTCAACAGATTTTTATGTACAATATTTTATGGGGGATACTATAGAAACACACTGAAACAGAGGTCAACACATACTGTAGTAGGCCAAGTTAAAGGTGAATGTAGGTTTTAAAGCGTATTTTTTAACAGTACCCTCTTGATGAAGGCTCTACCATTTTTTTCTTCTACTAGACAGGCATAATCACAATGCACCAGGCATAGAAACAGGTCCTCTTGGGGTCTGATACCTTGCTGTCGGACCAATTAAAAGAAAGATTCAGGGCCAAGTTATAGAATCGAATTGTAGAAAGAGTTGCTGCATTAAGAGGGTTGCTCTGCAGAAGTACTGTAGATAGTGAACTCGGGTTTAGTGTTTTTGAAGCACACAGGAGTTAATAACCTCTTACTAAATATTGTATAAATCAGAAAGATTTTAAAAGCACTGATTTAATGTTAACACAATTATTAATGCTAATGTTCTTGTTACAATGATAATCAATAACAAGCATTTCATTGTGATGTTGCTATAACCTGCACATGGGGTACTAGGCATGTCAAATTTACAGTTAATCTTATTTAAGATGCATACTAATTAACAAGTTACAAGCTACAGTACTATGAATATCAATCTCCTCAAACGTTCTGTTTCATCACACAAATCTACATCTTTTTATTCATAGTTTTATTTGTATCATTGGTGAGAACCATACAATTTTAAGCAATTTCCTAAACCAGCTAAGTTTTAGGAATACTATCAACCATCAATGTATGGTTGGGAAAAAAAAAAAAGATATCCTTACAATTTAAAAGTCTTTTTCTTGCAGTTCTATAACGGATAGTATAGAATCCCCATCTTTATACGGCCTGCTCCCTTTCCTTTCGAAAGCAGGCACTGTTTCTAGATTCAATGTGAACTGAGTCACTAGTAAACTAATACATTTTACTGTGGTAAACAACGATTTTATTCCTGCTTATTTGGTATTATTCTTTTTGGGGACAGCAAGACATGAACAACAGGTCTATATGGGTTTAAATAATTAATGGCCCATTCCAAGTAACCTACATCATGGTTGTGACTGTTTTAGAGCAGCATTATGGTATAGCAGAAGTACATTTGTTAGTCGTCAAATCTGCAATACAGCTTATTAATACTGCAGCGCGAGTATGTAGTGGGTTTTTAGCGGTGGAAATGAAGACGCTACCACGATATTTATTGGCTCTAAAAAGTGACGTTTAATATTTGCTGTTTCAAAAAATTGATTTACGCTCCCAGCAACAACAACATGAGCGCGCAGGCTGCGCTTAACCTTGTCTTTACTGCTCATTGGTCGGGCTTAAAGTTCAGTACAGAACACACACAGTCCCAATTCTCAATCTCATTTGACCCGGCGCTACAATACAGTACATTGGCTGCTAAAACTACCCGTTTTCAGAAAGGTCCCATGATAAACTCGATGTTTAAGTCACGGAAATACATTCAACGACAACAACTTCTTTTTTATGTTTATAAACCCAGTACCAGACAAACCGGTAAGTTTGGGAAAACAATACAGTACGTGTTTTACGCCATCAGAACAGACCACATTTAAAAGTGCTGTGCTCCACAATTCTGTTCAGTATACTAAAATATGATTCCTTTATGATCATCCAGTCGTTTCTCTGTTCATTCCACTAACGAGGGCACATATCTACATTTTTAAAGAAGGCTACATACAGTACACTACAGACATACATACACCAGTTGTATGCAGAACAACAGAAACATTCTCAGTATCTGCAGCAAGCAAAACGGAAAATGTAAACAAATTCTGTAAGCCTTGACAACATTTTACAGTGACTTACTTTCTGTCTCAGAAAGCAAGATTGAAGCTTTCCGATAAGCAAACACAAAGTTGAGTAACACTGTTAAAATAAAATGGAATTCCATAAAATGCTTACTTTTATTCTTGATTTTTGAAATAGCATATTGCTGTGAAGTGGGAAGTGGCAAGTCTTCGCTACAAAACTGAACACTTCTTCCAGAGTCAGCAGTCACTTTCTCCGAAGATGTTTTATTAAAATAGATCACCGAAGTAGGAGACAAGCAGTCGTTTCCGCCGCGAGAAAAGTATCCGTTTTTTCTTTCTGTGTGGGTCTGTCTCTGTCCGTAATAAGGTCTGACTCTAAACTTTCAGAAACTTGAAGGCTTCCTGGTGATGCTGTTCGGTGCTCCGCCATCTTCAGGCAGCTGCTTCTCATGTGACTCCTCGTCTACGCTAAAAGAAATTCAACCGTCGCCAAAATAATCACGGGAAGTTACTTAGCAGAAGTCACAGGGAACTTATTATCTTTTCTAGGGGGCGGATAATGTAATGTTGTAAATGACAGTCCTTTTTCATTTTAACATGATTTTACTGAAGCTGAGAGCTATGACGTAAATCCTTGATTTACCTGCGGCAGTGAGTTCAAATTGCTGCTCGAGCTCAATTTAAAGGCGCACTAACCCACCTCAGTGCATGCCAAACTGTTCAGCTACATGTTGACCTTTTTCCTGGTTAAAATGGAAGAATATGCTTAAGCATTTATGTTCTTAAGCTATTATTGCTTAACAATTAACATCTTGAATTAGTGTATGAGAACTAACAAGAATGACCTATATTTCCAGGGCTTCAAATCAAATGAAAGAAAGTGATGTACACAGTAGGTAATTGTCTTTTGGGGATTGAATCATATGCAATGTTAAATTACATCTGAATAATCACAGTATAATCAAAACAGTGTCCATCTTACTTTCTAATTTTCCTTTTAAATTACAATTATTTTCACATTGAATGTCCCTTAAACTGGGATATTTAACTTCAGCCAAGACAACTTACTAAAGGGAAGAAGATTATCTAGCCCGTGGATCTGAAATGTTAACTGAAAAACAGTGTTTCAGCCGAGGTATTTGAAAAAAAAAATGTGGCTTAGCTGTATTTGCAGTGAAAAGATTAGAATGTTTGATTCACTGAGGACAGGACTCACCCGATACAAGATGAAGTCAAACGCGCCTGCGCAGGTGTATTGTGAGGAGACACAAAACAAAAAAAACAAGCTGGTGTTTTCAGGCTTGTCAAAGGGGACATGCGGTTTTCTCTGAAGCAAACATAGATACAGGGTAGCTGCAGCGCTCGCCTCTTTGTTAACAGACAGCTCTTCTTCTCAGCAACTATTGTAATACTTATGTCAGTGCTTGAAGAGCTCACTCTCTGAGCCGCCCCAACAGCCTACCGCTGCATAACAAATTAACAAGGGGTTTTACAGGTACTATCTATAGATGCAAAATGTAGGTGTGATGGTGATGGACACATGCATGGACAGACACCCCATGTATCCCCACAATCCAATACTCTCAATAACTTATGCTAAATAATGTTAATTCCAAATTATATCACAATTGGGTATGTGTATTTCTAGATATTTGTAAAATGTACGATCACTTCCATAACCTGAGCTGACAGAAGGCTTTCAGTATGGGTGATTTTGTTTTTGTGATCTGCAAAAATATCAACAGCACAGTAGACCTAATGTCCTAATAGGGTTGTAGAGTGTTGTGTTACATCATTGGCCATGTAGAGTATGGGCTTTTCCATTTCTATTTCAACCTGATTGGAGTGGCTTTAAAAAAAAAAAAGAATCTTTAAATTCGGTTAAATGTTAATAGACTGGGTCTTTGCTTTTTTACTGTTTTAAATGAATCTGTAACTGTAATACAATCTACTACATGAACACTAGATGGTGGTGCTGTCTGTAAATGAAAAGCAAGGGCTATATGTATCTTGATTTGTAAGTGGTAAAAGTAGGTGGCACACTAACATGCCCAGGGGGCGGGGATAGTGGTGGGCAGCTAAAGTTAAAATTGCCTAAGCAATTTGGCAATGAAAATGTTTGGAAGAGTTTGCTTGTTAAATTTTCCTTTTGGCTCATATTAAGTGTCACACAGTATATGCCCACACTGTACATCAGGATTACCTATACAGAAAGTATTGCTGTACAAATTACAGAAGTAGTATTGTAAAATATCCACAGTACTGAAATATATTTTTGTATGGATTACCTACGGTACATAAGTAAACATCATAAATAGATTAAGAATTATTCACAGGCTATATCCAGGTAAGAATGTGTGTTCACAATTGAATACAAATCTATTCAGATTATCAAGCGTCCAATTTGTTCAGTATGTGTAAAGTACAGCTTCCTCCGTTGATAAGGGTTGATTGTCTACTACAAATTTAGTGTAAGAGCGTTGATGCCCTCAGTAACTTGCATTCTGGATAACCTTTTATCCTCAAGAGGTCTGCCACAAAGTTATAACAGACAATGGGCCCCAGTTCATTAAAGTACTTCTCTGCGGTTTATTAGCAAATTCCAAACACCACAAGAGAAAGCCTCTCATATTATAATAAGTGTTCTCCATCATTCAGTAAACTTTAAACTCTCAAAATAAAAGCTCTGCTGTTCATTTACCAGTGTGCTTGTTAGATCCTTTCATTGCTTTTTACTGTCCAGTATGAGGGTTTCAGATTTATGTCTCTTTTGATTACCTTGTTTTTATAGACACGGGCACAATGATCAGGATGATTGTTCTTGCCAGTAACAGAATTCTTTCTCTGCAGTGATGTGATTGGTGTGGTGTGATTATTTGCTTTGAATGTGGGCAATGTTCAGATTCATCTTCCTGACAGTGTGTGCGCAATCGTGTCAGGACATCGGGAAAGGACACTGGCTGTTCTGGGATGTTTCTGTGTTGTTATGTATTGTGTTCTTTTATTTGTTATTTTAAATGTTTATAATTCTGCATTTGCTTTTATATGTCTGCTGTCTTTTCATCTGCCATTTCTCTCCGTATCCTTATTTTTCTTTTTCTATTTTCTTTTTCCTTCTTATACAATCAAGATGGCCATCAAAAACACCTCAATCTCACTTTGACTCCTTCCCTTTGGGAATGATGGCTCATAAGGGCTTCTTAATGGCTGACCCCTGTGGCGGAGTGTCCCGCCCTATTTATTATTATTTGTATTTTTGTTTGCGCGCGGGTAAAAGCGCCGCCTTTTATATGTATATTTAAAACCCGTGAGGATGCATGACTGATCAGCTACTGATTATTTAACTAGCTGACAGTCATGCATCCTTACCAAACGCTGCAGACTGTGGCGAGGGGTAATAAGATAATTAATAGCTAGTTAACCCCTCGGCCAGAGTATAAGAACCGACAGCTGTCTGTGCTGCGGGGTGGAGTTTTGGAGTAGAGAGCGAGAGAGAGCGGAGAGACGACATAAAACAATTGCTAAAAGCGTGCTGGTTTAGCCAGCACGCCACTTACTTGTTTGTCTGTTTATTCGTTTGGCCCTCGTGCCCTTTTGTTTTGTTGTTTTGTTTAAATCTTTTGTTTTGTTTGTTTATTAATAAAATCAACTGAACGCCGCTTGCGTTCAGTTTCGCCCGCCATCCATTGTTGTGGTTTCAGTTTCTTCCTGGTCCGTGGCGTCATCACACTCACCACTGCGAGCCAGACTGTCACATATGGTGTCCAGCAGTGGGACAAACAACGCCTCCAAGAGCCGGACCAGGAAAAGGACGTTTTTTAGTTTTTTCAAAAGTGTTTTTTTTGTGAAGGGGAAAAAAAAAAAATGGGAAGAAAAAGGGAGGAGAGAGGAATGGCCAGCCCCACAACAGAGGGACAGTGGAAGCCAAAGGATGGATCCTGAGCTCCGCCATGGGATCTCGCATGGTGGGTACACAGGGAGGACTCCACGGAGGAGTGGTGTACGTACTGCCATCGATATGGGCATGAGGAGGAAAGCTGCCCAGAGGTCGACCGGGACACAGATGAGGAAAGGGATGAGCCCGAAGTCCCGTTGTGCCCAGCGCCCAGAAGGGGGAGGCGAGCATCCAGCGCCCAGAAGGGGGCGCGAGCATCCAGCGCCCAGAAGGGGGAGCGAGCATCCAGCGCCCAGAAGGGGAGCCGAGCATCCAGCGCCCAGAAGGGGAGCCCGTGCATCCAGCGCCCAGAAGGGGAGCCCGTGCATCCAGCGCCCAGAAGGGGAGCCCGTGCATCCAGCGCCCAGAAGGGGGAGCCCGTGCATCCAGCGCCCAGGGGAAGCCCACAGGTCCAGAACCTAGGTCTCCAGCAGCAGAGGAAGAATACCTGCTGCCTCTGCCTCCGTCACCTCCACCGCCAGGAGCAGAGCAGCAGGAGCTGCCTCTGTCTCCACCACCGCCAGGAGCAGAGCAGCAGGAGCTGCCTCTGCCTCCGCCACCTCCACCGCCAGGAGCAGAGCAGCAGGAGCTGCCTCTGCCTCCGCCACCTCCACCGCTAGGAGCAGAGCAGCAGGAGCTGCCTCTGCCTCTGCCACCTCCACCAGCAGAGGGTGAATGCCTGCTGGTTCCGTCTCAAGAGCCGTGGGAGGACAGCTTACGCTCCCAGCTCCACCAGCAGAGGGTGAATGCCTGCTGGTTCTGCCTCAATCGCCGTGGGAGGACTGCTTGCCCCTCCCACCTCCACCAGCAGAGGGTGAATGCCTGCTGGTTCCGCCTCAAGCGCCGTGGGAGGACTGTTTACCGCTCCCAGCTCCACCAGCAGAGGGTGAATTCCTGCTGGTTACGCCTCAACCGCTGTGGGAGGATTGCTTGCCCCTCCCACCTCCACCAGCAGAGGGTGAATACCTGCTGGTTCCGCCTCAACCGCCGTGGGAGGACTGCTTGCCGCTCCCACCTCCACCAGCAGAGGGTGAATACCTGCTGGTTCCGCCTCAACCGCCGTGGGAGGACTGCTTGCCGCTCCCAGCTCCACCAGCAGAGGGTGAATACCTGCTGGTTCCGCCTCAACCGCCGTGGGAAGACTGCTTGCCCCTCCCACCTCCACCAGCAGAGGGTGAATACCTGCTGGTTCCACATCCACCATCATGGGAAGGACTGCTCCTGCCCTGCTTCGCACCGCCCAAGGATGCCTGCTTCGCACCGCCCAAGGATGCCTGCTTCGCACCGCCCAAGGATGCCTGTTGCTCCGCATCGCCTGGGGCTGCCTGTTGCTCCGCATCGCCTGGAGAGCCACCAGTTACAGGGTACAAGGGAGAAGTGGAGCTCCCGCTGCCGCCTCCATGGCCAGGGGCTCCCCTCCCGAGTTCGCCTCCCGAGGGTCCGCTGCGGCTGCCGTCGCCCCCCGAGGGTCCGCTGCTGCTGCCGTTGCCTGCCGAAGGTCTGCAGCTGCTACCTTCGCCTCCCGAGGGTCCTGTTTTGCCTGGAGTCGCTACCAGTCCTGCCATGCGGCAGGAAATACTGTGGCTGGAGCCCCATGAAGGGGAGCTGCCGGCCACGGAAAAGGGGGGGGAGGTCAGGAGACCAGCTCCCCCAGCCGCACTTCCGCGGCAGGAAATACTATGGCTGGAACCCCATGAAGGGGAGCTGCCGGCCACGGAAAAGGGGGGGGAGGTCAGGAGACCAGCTCCCCCAGCCGCACTTTCGCGGCAGGAAATACTGTGGCTGGAGCCCCATGAAGGGCAGCTGCCGGCCATGAAGAAGGGGGAGGTCAGGAGACCAGCTCCCCGCAGCAATTTCGCTGCAGGAAATACTGTGGCCGGAGCCCCACGGAGGAGATGCCGGCCATGAAGAAGGGGGCAGGTCTGGAGACCACCCCAAAATTTTTCTGGCCAGAGGGGCGGCCTGTGCGTGGTCCACTAGGACGCTACAGTTGTTGGGGTGGGAGGAGGACATCCCGCCGTGGCCGCCCGGAGACACCTTGCTTCCCCTGTTCGGGGCCAGGACTGCTAGCCGGGACTTTAGGGAATAAGGGGAGGTGGCCGAAAAGGCCATGTGTGCTGCGCAAGGGGGCATGTGTGGCGGAGTGTCCCGCCCTATTTATTATTATTTGTATTTTTGTTTGCGGCGGGTAAAAGCGCCGCGTCTTTTATATGTATATTTAAAAACCCCGTGAGGATGCATGACTGATCAGCTACTGATTATTTAACTAGCTGACAGTCATGCATCCTTACCAAACGCGTGCAGACTGTGGCCGAGGGGTAATAAGATAATTAATAGCTAGTTAACCCCTCGGCCAGAGTATAAGAACCGACAGCTGTCTGTGCTGCGGGGTGGAGTTTTGGAGTAGAGAGCGGAGAGAGAGCGGAGAGACGACATAAAACAATTGCTAAAACGTGCTGGTTTAGCCAGCACGCCACTTACTTGTTTGTCTGTTTATTCGTTTGGCCCTCGTGCCCTTTTGTTTTGTTGTTTTGTTTAAATCTTTTGTTTTGTTTGTTTATTAATAAAATCAACTGAACGCCGCTATGCGTTCAGTTTCGCCCACCATCCATTGTTGTGGTTTCAGTTTCTTCCTGGTCCGTGGCGTCATCACACTCACCACTGCGAGCCAGACTGTCACACCCCTCTGTTGAGCGATATCACATGATGCAAAAGTGTTATTTTGATACCTACCATGGGCTGTTGCAGGGGTCATGCCAATGGTTACATAGGTGTACTTGATGTACTTAATGTACAGTTTAGACATCATTTTGAGAAATCTATTGGGGTCACAAGGGTGCTTTACATTTAAAAATTCACCAGGAGGTGAAACAGAAAAAGAAAATGATGCAAAGTGGATTTAAACAAGAACAATATATAGTTAAGGTAACTCTGATATTTCTAATGCATACCATAGTGCCCTTTAAGTGGATAGGGGTAGAGTGAGGGTTTGAGTATAGTGTTAGGTTGTGGGTTAGGGTACTTGTCATTTCAGATGGCACTTACTTAAATCTAAATTTAATTTCACTGATTACTGAAGTTTGTTAATGGAATAAAAGCCAATGCATATAATGAAGACTGCTAAAATAACTAGCTTGAACAAATGATGTATTTTCAGGACAGATCCACAAACTATACTTACTGGAGTTTTTCGTTTTCTTATACTGAACAATCTTGAGCAGTTTGCTCTTTATGACACGGCTATGCTAATCCAACAGATATAGATTACTGCATTGTGGACACAAATAACGTTGATAGAATAGATTAGTCTAATACAAAACTGTCACCCCAATAGGAAGAACGTCATGGGAAGCCATAGGAGTATTGAGGACCCTATATGGCCTGGGTGTTGTTATCCTAGTCACAAGCACAATGACAGATACGATGGTGGTGTGCTCAAATAAAACAGGAAGATGGATCTTAAATTGTCAACTGTTGAGGCCATTATGGGTGATTAAGTATGTCTGTCAACGAAGGATAACACCTGAAAAGTAAGATAAGGGGTCAGTAACATGCCATTAAACTGCTTGAGGTAGTGAATTGGGAATGGGTTAGATAGTGTGTGCAGTAACTCAGTATGAAAGGTTATGGTCTTGGGGAAATGCAATTCAAGGTGAAACTGAGACAGACCCCACAGCCTTAACAGAGCACTAAGGAGCATACTGAACAACATAGGACAGATAAAAACGATACCATTGATTTCTATTCAACTTTAAAAGTAGATACAATTCTGGCATATTTCCCTGATATACTTATTTTCTCCTTGGCACGACACTTTCTGGTTTCCTTTAGGATTCCAGGGACATTACCACATTTTTGTTCAATGCCTATAATTCATACTTATTTAGTGCCTTCATGAAACTTAACACCCAAAGAACTTACAACCATGACACAATAAATAAAAAAAGCTAGAAAAGTGAAAGCAGTGGCCGGGTCTGGGCAAGGACTCAACCCTCCTGATCTCAGAGAGTGCCAGAGAAATCATGGACTCACACATCACAGCTTACTTGTCATGAGCACATACATTCTCTTCTCTCTCTCTCTCTCTCTCTCTCTCTCTCTCTCTCTCTCTCTCTCTCTCTCTCTCTCTCTCTCTCTCTCTAAAAAACAGTTAAAGATAATGTACAACTAATACCTTATAACCTTAAAGATTATTTGTGGTAAACGATTATCAAAGAATGGTTAAATACAGGCAAAGCACGGTAAAATGTATTCCTGAAATTGTGACACATTTTTAAGGAAAAGTTCTATGGCATTTTGCTAATAACAAAGAACTACTCAGCAACTTCACAATGTTGTTTACTGTATGTGATATTTTGACTATAAGCAAATAAAGCAATACTGGGCACCTCAGCATGCTTGGACGTGGTTACTGAATGAAACAATATTTTTTTACATACCAATTACCCATTTATACAGTTGGGTTTTTAGTGGAGCAATCTAGGTAAAGTACCTTGCTCAAGGGTACAGCAGCAGTGTCCCCACCTGGGAATGAACCCACAACCCTCCATTCAAGAGTCCAGAGCCCTAACCACTACTCCACACTGCTGCCCTGTGAAATGTGATAACGTTTAGCAACTATTGCATGTAGCTATCTAACAATATTCATAACCCAACCCCAAACCTTAAAGTTGCTATTGAACCGCAACCCGAAACTTAATGTTAAAAGCCTATTTTTGATCATAACCAGGCTCATATCAGCTTCCATTCAAACAATACGAGTTGTTAGTCATATTACACATGCTTCCGTGTATTAAAGGGTTCAGCTAGAAGTAAACACTAGCAGTGTTTGTTTTGTCTCTGTGGGATAACTGTGTCCGGGGTTTGTTTGTTTTACAAGCCACAAAGGTATCAAATTCTCTGTAATAAATTGCCTTGGAAATCCCCAGCTTGCCAAATATATATATATATATATATATATATATATATATATATATATATATATATATATATATATATATGTTAGCTGAACAAATACTTGGAAATGATTCGTTGTTGGTGCAGTTGATTGACACTAAGGCATGTCTGTATTATGTCTTTTTCAATCATACAGCAACAAAGTACAAGCATCAATCCTAAACTGTAAAACTCTACTGCAAAGAAAATACATTATACCAGTTATTTGTCCGTATTCACAAAACTTTAAGGACTGTTTCAAGAAATGTTTTGCTAAGGATTAATTTCTTTATTAATTAAATCAAGCTTGCCAGTAATTAATCCTTTTTCAACTTTTTTTTTATTTTTATTTTTTTAGTGAGGACTAAATGTTTATTCTCATTTTTTTAAGCGCTGTTATTGAGTTATTGAAGTTATTGAAAGGCTGCTTTGTTATCTTGTATTTAAACAATTGCTGAGAGTTTGTGCACTTCCCTGATTAACTATCCCACTGTACAGAGAAAGAACACAGCTTGTTATGAGTATTCTTGGATCACTCAGTATCACATTGAGGAACCAAGCAGGAATAAACATACACCGAAGGACTGTAATAAGCGAGGCTCTTGTCAAAGGAATAGTCTTTTTAAAAATCAATTTGCAGGTATTAATTTGATTTTCAGCATTACATTATTTAAAATACTGAAAATAAAAATGCTTTAAAAGAAAAACAGAACAGATGGTAAACGTTTAGCAACACCTAGTGGATAAAGGTTGTACTGTTTTGAAAAAGGTCATTAATAGTGATCAGATTAAGGAAAGGGTAATGAGTTTTAAATGTGACATCCGTGTGAATGGATTTGAAATTCCTTTATGATGGCAACTAACAGAACAGGTGAAGTTGCATTAACCTGGCAATGCAGTAGCAGCAACTTAAACACAAGATGGATGCTGAAATCAGTATTATCTCATTTGATGTGTCACATGCCTTCCCTATTCCCCTCATCCTTTATATATAACTTTATAGTAGTACTACATGCAAAAAAGCATAGTAAACCATAGCAAAATCATGTGAACACACAGATAAGCTTGGTATATAGGGGACAAAAAAGACATTGTAAAAAAGACATGGTTAACCAAGGTAATGGATGTTAAAAACATGGCATAAGAATGCTAAAAGTATAGTGAACTGCACTGTGCAAATGTACTATGAAAATAAGGGTTACGAGTGAGAACAGTTCTGAAATTATATGTATTTTTAAAGGTGTTATATAACTATGGTTTTATGCAGCATTTTTCTCTCAATAGCACAATAATATTCCTATTATATTTTCCAATACAATGCAGTACATGTTTTGAAACATACATTGTAATATAAGCAATGTTCTAGAAAATAACCGTATAAGAGACTGCTATATCTTTATAAACCACCAGGGGCATAATAAGCCTGGTCAAAAGAGTTTAACTCACAAGGAGACTGTTATCTTTGTGTAAGCCACCAGGGAGCACAACAAGACTGTTTCCTAAACAGAATACTGCCGAGAGTCTAGCTCCATTGTGCAGAGTTTGTACAAATCCAGGTCAGTATGATTTTTCACCTAAAAGCATCAAGGTGTTTGTTCACAGAATATGTCCACAAAAGGTTGAAATGATTCAAAAATAATTTATTTCAGGACGTTTAAAAAAAAAAAAAAAAACCTTCTTCAGCTGTGTAAAAGTAAAGAAAAGTAAACCACAGTGCACTAAACTTGTTATGTTTCATGAATTTTTGAAGAATATATTCTATTGTAGGCTAACTGAATGCAGGCACAGCTTTTAGTGCAGAAATCAATCACAGAGGCGAACACAGCTTTGGTCTGAACCGTGAGTTTTTATTTTGGGTCTAGTCCGGTATGAAGGACACCAAACAAAAACAAAGGTCTGGCCGGCTGGCCTGACAGTTCTTTCCCAGAGTTCAAGGGATGTCGGCCAGCTAGAAAGTGAGCGGGACTCTGTTGCATTAATGCATTGCCCGGAAGGGAAACGATGTGGCAGCCGCAGATTGGAGAGGCGGTTGTCTGTAATTATCTTGTCTTGTGAATTAATAGACGGCTAACACGTTTCCGGAGTTGTCGCTGAGGGCCAGCACAAAGCCAGAACAACACTTCACCATTGTCACTATATAAGCTTGTCTCACCCACCACGAGCACTACTGCATGCCCCCAGGACTGGTGACCCTGTATGTTACAAATCTCTCTGTCTGTTTCATTCACGCACAGCATCACTTCTGCACCTGTATCCACTCAGCCACCTGTTCACAGTCTTGCACAGAAGTAGTTTTCAAAAAAACATTTTCAAAAACAAAACAAAAGTCTCCAGCATAGCTGTGTCCTTCTCTCCTGGTCACGCTCTGCCTTTTTAGGTGGCTGGGCTGGAGCAGCTACAGGTCCTGGCCAATTGAGACAATGACTAATCTAATCACTTTAATTATCATCCCTAACTATCAGCACCTGTAGCCTATAGCCCAATGATCTCCTCCTGATCTTGGCAGGCTGGTTCCAGAGCTGCTAGTGATGCCTCCTGTGCTGTTTGCTGGGTCCTGCCAGCCTCGCTCCAGCCCTGTCGGTTGGCACGTGAGCTGGCTCACAATATATACAGTAAAACCTGCCTTAGCGACCACCTCTGAAGAGAGACCACCTGTCACGAGTGACTACTTGCAGGGGCCACAGAATGTTTTTCCCAAATAATTTAACTGTGGAGTGACCACCTGTCATCTGCGACTGGTGACCCCATTTTCTTACTCCCATCCATAAAAGCAAACCTGTAGGAGAGACTGATCTCTGCTTATCAGTCTGTGCTTTTTTTTAAGTTTCCAGCAAAATATTTTTTCTTTTGCTGGTTAACGTTTCTGCATTATACGGCTTCATACTCAACATGAACCAGAACCGGAACTTGAACTTGAAAGGAAGATGTGAATATGTTGAAACGAATGGAACTACTGTAAGCTACAGTTTAACACTAGAACGACCGTGTTTATACGCATATCTAGAACAACCATGAGCGGTCAATTTGACTGGTGTATTAAAAACAACATAAATATTATAATGAAAGGACAAGGAGCCAGGCCAGCACGAGAGCCGAGAGACGAGAGCCGAGAGCCGGGAGCCGAGAGCCAGGAGCCGAGAGCCGAGAGCCAGGAGTCGAGAGCCAGGAGCCAAGAGCCAGGAGCCGAGAGCCGAGAGCCGAGAGCCAGGAGCCAAGGGAGGCCAGAGAGCCGAGAGCCGAGAGCCAGGATCCGACAGCCGAGAGCCAGGAGCCGAGAACCAGGAGCCGAGAGCCGAGAGCCAAGAGCCAGGAGCCAGGAGCCAGGAGCCAGGAGCCGAGAGCCGAGCTGAGAGCCGAGAGCCAGGAGCCAGGAGCCAGGAGCCAAGAGCCGAGAGCCAGGAGCCAAGGGAGAGCCGAGAGCCGGGAGCCGAGAGCCGAGAGCCGAGAGCCAGGAGCCAGGAGCCAGGAGCCAGGAGCCGAGAGCCGAGAGCCGAGAGCCGAGAGCCAGCGCATGCTACAGATCAGCAAAGAGCCAGACGAATGCTACCGATCAGCGAACAAGGTTTTCGTTGTTTACATGAAACCATAATTGTTCGTGTCTTTTTTGTTGGCTAACGAGCCCTTTTCTTTGTTGTTGTATTTTTTGTTTAAACTGTTTCTTTACTATTTAATAAAACACTGAGCGCAGCCATAGCGCTTCAGTTTCAGCCCCGCATCTTTTTGTTGTTGTTGCACTTCTTCCGGGTCCGACGTCGCCGATCAAGCCATGTGTCACATGGTGTCCTGCGTGGGAAAACAATGCCTCCAGGAGCCGGACCAGGGAGCAACAAAGTGAGTTTTTTTATTATTTATAAAAAGGAAAATGCAGCAGAAGGCAGCAGCTGAGACAGCAGCAACAACCTCCCCAGTGTCCAGCACCCAGACGGGAGCAACATGAGCGTCCAGCGCCCAGGAGGGGCCGCTGGGACGAATACTTCCACCTGGTGGAGGCATCCAGTTAGTGCCCGATCTGTGAGGAGAGGGCCATTCCATCCTCAACTGCCCCAGGCCTGGAAAGGAAGAGGGACACCTAAATAAAAACCTAAATAAATTCAATAAAAATTATAGATAATTGTGCTTAAACATTGAAGTATATAAGCAATAAGACCCGACACATTGGGCATTACCATGTTGTGTAATGCCCTCTGTGTCGGGTCTTATTGCTTACTTAGATTGTTTTTATTATGGTTTTTTTTTTTTATAAGTACTTATTTTGACTGTTTTAATATTGATGTTTTTATTTTTATATTGTATACTTGTTTTATTGTGAAGTGCTTTGGGATGCCTTGGCATGAAAGATGCTATATACAGCAAATTAAATTTGATTGATTGAAATGACCACCAGACATCCATTCTGCTAACTACATATTTAACAGAGATATAGACTAATTATAGACTGTGAGTGACCGACTCACAGAGCAGTGACTCTGTCCTTTGGCATCGAGCTGAAATTTCCATTGCAAACAGAATCTGAGGTCACAAGAAAGGTTACATGCGTCTACACCACATGAGCTTACATTTTGAATATGCTGTGTGTCAGCAATACATGAATTTACAAGAGTATGACGCCAATAATTCATTGAGAACAGAATCCTCTTTTGTATCTAAAAACACCCCCATCGTTTCAGTGCTTGGCACTACCTTACCTATAGATGGGAGTTATTCAGGCAATTCTAGGAGGTTATTACACTTACTGTAAACATACTTTTATATATATATCAAGGGGATCCACTTGTTCATTGCCATCACTTGTCCAGCATTCTTCAATATCTTCCTCAAATAATGAATGAGAAATGTTACCCAGGCAAAGAGAAATATTTCCTATGCTCGAGGAAACCGCAAGTTACCCAGGTATCAACGTAGGGAAAGTGCAGAAAAGGGGAAACTTCAGCTTTTCCAGGACAGGCGAAACGTATCCTTGGATAATGGAAATGTTTCCTCAAATATCTCAAGACATTTTTATTTATTTTTCCATTACAGTGAAGCATCCTCCCTACCTTGCAGACCTGCACAAACACAATAAACATCCTAAAATACAATACAAAAACAGATCTTTTATGTATACAATTTTAAAACAACTGCTTGGCAGATAAATAGTTAAATGAATTATTACTATCTTCAAGGCTGCAGGCACTGGAATTTCCAAGTCCCAGTGTGTCCATTCTGTTAACCGCCTCACGTAAGTGAATATTATTTTGACGACTGACCCAAAGTATTTGCTCAAATACAATAAGGTTTAAGTTTATAAAAACTTTATTGACAGTTAGGAAAATACAGAAGGCAATATTTACCTATGTTCCAGAGACAGGCTGTAGTCCTTATTTTATTCATCCCGCTACAACAAAGGTCTCTAAATAAGCCTGTTTTATACACCACTTGATGTTTACATCTTTCATAATTTCATAATAGTCTACATCGGTCCGGTTACACGATTCCATTTGCTTCAGATATTTATCACTTAAGCTAGCCAAAGAATTACAAATAAAAAACGGTTATGTGAGTTTAAATCTTACACAAGGTTATTTATAAATGGTTACACATTCCTATGTCTCCAGCTTAATTAAAACATATATTCCGACCTTGTTGGAAAGCAAAAGTGAAAGTTGCACATTGCGCTACAGTACAGGTGGCTTGTTGTTCTCATTTCTATTCTACTCACCCCGGGGAAAGATGAAAATAACTGCAGTTGCTCTTTGTGCTCTTCTTTTTTTGGTTGCAATAACTGAAGGTAAGCATCATGACTTAATACTGCATGTAGTCAAAAGCCATACATGTGGAACGCTTAGTGTTACTGTGTAGAGAGGACATGAATGTGAAGTGCTATGCTTGTGCAGTTGTAGTTAAGTTTTCATATTGATCCACAGCCAACAAAAATGAAATGGCTTTGAACCTGAATTATGGGAAGGAAAGGTATGCTCTTTATTTAGGAAAACAACTTTTAACTTTTAGACTTCCATTCTTTAAAAAAAAAGCAAAGTAAATGATTTTAATGTCAAAGCTCACTACAATAAATATGCTCTTTGCTATCTAAACTTACCTGGCACGAACCCCATGTAACTAATGTTGGTTCATAAGAAGCCCCCACAGTATTTACCTGAGCTTAAGGATACAACATAACTTGTTTTAATGCATACAAGTATCTGAAAAGTCCTTATAGTGAAATATTGCCTTGTCTAATTAGGAGCAAATCCACTTGTTGTAAAATATTGCCACAGAATGTCATTTCATGTTATTACCATGACAATAATCTAAACCAAATCATTACCGAATTCACATGTATTTCCAGGAAAATCATCTTATGTGGATACTCACTGTCTCAATGTTTTTTAAATTACATTGGTGTTGAACTGGTAGTCTTCCTTAGCACAGCATATCATTGGTGATATAAAATTGATGTTAGCTTCCAAGCTAAATCAGATTTACCTGTTGTGAGTGTGCCGATCGTGTGCCATTGCTTTGGATATACTGTATAAAACAAAAGCATAACTAAAACACACTTGTGTCAATGTTTGACCTTAAATCGTGCAATGCCTTATGACACAACCTTTTATTTTCCAGGAAGAATTGTTTCCTCTGGTCAGAAATGTCTTTGCATAGGAAAAGGATTAAATTTTATCAAAACTAAACTCATTCGCAATATACAGGTTTTTCAGAAGAGTATCACCTGTGACCAAGTTGAAATCATGTAAGTAGTTTTTCTAAGTATTATAGTCCAGTTTCTAAAAGAAAAAAATAGACATACATTACACACACTTTACACAGTTTGTACAGCTTATTTACCATAATTTCATTGAAAATCTGAGCTCCTTTAAAGTCCAATATTGGGGTAATGGTGAATATGTGTAGTTAAACTAGTAGCCTTGTCTGCTGTGTTCATTTTGCAAAGTTTCACCTCCTTAAGAGCTTAACTCTCCAGTATTCTTTGTCGGTACTGCATCTTTTACGGCAGTCATTTTTAAAGTAATTTATGCCTTATATTTGATAATTACTGGAAGTAATGTATTCAAACATTAGATGCTTAGAATTAACTTTATAAAACACCTCTGAAAACCAGATACTTCAAAAGAAAAACAACTTTTAAAGAAACTGTTTGAAATAAATAGATATTCAGTTATTGTGTACTGTTTTTTTGTGTTTATCAATGAATTTGGCTTATGAGTTGCATGACCAAATTATATTAACAAAGGAACAGTCTAGTAGCTTGGTTTGTTGCCACTTGAAGAAAATGTGCATGCCAAAGGAAAGAGCAGAATGTTGTTTAGAAGCTTCAAAAACAAATAAAGCATTCAAATATACAGCAAAAATGCATGTCCTTTATGCATTATTCATTAAACAAGTTAGGAGTCATTTGGCTGTGATCTTCTTTCTACTGTATGATGAAGACTTTAGCTATTAGTATGACAATCTAGAAAAAAAGAGTATCTGAAAAATGTATTTGTTCTTTATTTGATGACAGTGCCACATTTAAGAAGACTGGGAAGCAAGTATGTCTTAAGCTGAATTCCAAGAGGGTGAAGAAGATTCTTGATAGGCTTTTAAACAAACGGTATGTTTTTTTTAGATCTCAAGGGTCTAGTTCATTGATATGTACTTTGTAGTTTTAAATACTGCTGCTCTTTATAGCAATCCAGGGGGTGGTGTATTGAGACATTTTTTAAAAGTACTACATACAAAAAAAATAAATAGTGAAATTAGGTTTGATTCTTGTTTCATAGAAAAAAAATATCTAAAATAGTTAACAAAAAAATAGAAACACAAATGTTAAGTCTGAAGCATTGAAGCTGTTCCATAGAGCAGTGGTCTCTCCAGGGTAGCCTTACTCACAGATCAGTGTACAGTACACAGAAGGTAGCTGCTGCTTGTCTGAAAATACAAAACAATGGCACGGTAAAAGGAAAAAGAAAACAAAAAGAAGCTCTAGAATAAAACTCCAGGAGTCCATTCCTCTCCTCAGCTGTCTTCAACTATGCAGACTACTGCCTCATGCATTCTAAATGTTTAATTCTGGTACAAACCCTTCTGGTAGACAAGAATACACTTTTAATATCTAAACTGAACCCTAAAGAGTGAGGAGTACATGGAATATATTACCAAGCCATGTTGATTGCCATTGACATCCTTTAAGAATTAATGAAGTCTTGGGATCAACCAATCAGACAAGTATTGATGGTCAGGCTTTCTCTTGTTCGTAACTATTCCTGTTAATCTGATAAAATAATTATTATGCCATGTGCAGAATGTGTGGCTGTTTAACATACACATTTCTTTTCAGAGGACTCAAACAACAATCAAAGAGAAGACAAGGGAAGAAAGCAAAAGCGTTTTTATCCCATTGAGTGGCATGAGTTTCTGTGCACCATCATTCTTCTTCCAGGGATGTGTCGTATGACAATCTAAAGGATTCATTTATATCTTGAAAGTAATAGCAAATTAGATGTTGTGGCATGACGGAAGTAAATAGTGTGGGTGTGTTTTATATTTAAATTTGGCAGATACACGTGTGCTGATCATCAATCAAGTCCCAGCCACATGGTATAAAAAGGAAGCTAAGTCCTTTGTTTGATGGAGTAGTTTGGGGTGAGTGGTTGAGGTGTGAAGGTGAACCCCAGCCTGAACAGTAGTGTTTCTGTCCAGATCTGTGATTTTATTTTGGCCACTGTGCCTTTGTTTCTTTGTTTTTGTTTGTTGTGTTGAATTAAAGTGTTGCTTTGCGCTTAAAACTGCAGCTTCTGTGTCTGGGTTTGCTTTCCTGCTGCTGACCAGCCTTGACTGCAATGCTACCCTGTTACAGATGGTTATAAACCGCCATTGTGGGCTGTGAAGCTGAGGAATGAGGAGCAGCCACAGTGTCTTCAACAAAGTGTCTTTATTGTGATCAGAGGAGGGGGCGCACCAACACACACTCCTACAGGGTAGTCACTATTGTCAGTATCAATCACCCTAATCTCAGTGAAAATCAGTACATCTAAATCTCAGTCCTACCTATTTAAAAGACTTTAACCATAACCCCCAAAGTAAAGGAAAGTGTAATACATGCCTTAGTGCACTTGTCAGTCTGACACAGTAGCCCACACAACTAAGGAGACATGTGGAAACAGTGTCCCAGCTCATCTGTCGTGATCTCTTTTCACCAATAGATGTCTCTGCTCTCAAAAATTAATACGATTTTCAGTCAATCAATAAGACAGTCCTTGTTTGAAACAGTTAATGGAGAATACTATTTGTACACCACCAAAGGTAATAGTGAATACTCCCCGGTAAACAATTCAGCGTTAGTCCTGAAGAAGCGGAGTGCACCTTTTCTACTACACAGTCCAGCAAAGTCTTACATTTCCTTCTCCTGAGCTGATCAATTGTCATGGATGACAAGCTGAATCTCTCTGCCACTCTCTTTAATTGGGAAACTAGTTACACTGCATTACAATAACATGGTACAGTTTGGATTTCACTTCAGGTCCATAGCAACAGCAGCCTGTCCAATGTATTTTGTTTTCAGCATTTCTGCATATATGTAGGATGTCATAATAAAGTGCACATATTAATACACTATCCAGTGTGTTTGCAATTATGTTATTTTATTTAAAACTGTACCCAAAACATTGTGATAAGGACGACAAAGAAAAACAAGTGCCAATGCTTTCAGAGGCTATCGGCCATACTCAGAAACAGAACTGTCAGCACTCACTTACAGTGCTGGTTTGAGTGCTTCCTAAATATGACTTCGAACAACCTACTGGGTCAATTAAGAAAAAAAGGCCAAAAGTCAGTTATGTCAGGGTGCAGATAGAAAGCCAACTCAACAGGAAAATACTGGTAGCTACGGGTAAGCTTCTTCAAGATGCTGAAGTTGTACCATGGGAAGAGGCAAAACTTTCATTTAGCATCCTTAATGTCAGTAACACATTTAATGTAACACAGTTAATCCAATAATAAAACACAGAATATTGGTGGAGCCTGATGATCCCCTAAAAATTCCCCATGAGATATTGAATTGAAAGAGAAGGCAAGCCCGCTGTACAATAAGCATGAGGCCCCTGTGCAGTACAGGCCTGTAAGGTACTCTATGGGGTTAACCCTATCCCAGGTTGCGGCAGGGCTGAGGTCTGTGCTTGTAAATAGTGTATTTGTGGTGGTGGTTTATAAATAAGTTTTGTTTGATTTAGAAATAAAATGTGTTTATTTTGAACAAAACAAAGTGTGTACTGGATATGGCAGGGCTGGTAGGTTAGACTTCCCTCCCTGCCTAATTGAAACCCAATGTGCAGCAGGTGGCCAGGTGTCAATTGCCTAATTAATGATTAATTAACTCTGGCCACATGCCTTCAAAAGGGGTCTGGAATGCCAGTCCTTTGTTCTGCTTTTGTTTGTTCTGTTTTTGTGTACCAGCATGAAGAGCCAAGGGCAGTGAAACCACTGTATGTTTAACTGGAATTCTGAGCACCATAGGTAGGGATTAATTTAGAGGATATTAATCCCACAATATTTTAGTTTAGTTTGTGCAGGGAAAAGTTCCTGGAGCGGGACCTCCCTTTTAGTGGGAGCAGCACTCTACCCACAGTGTTTTGTTTTGTATTTTTGTATTATGTAAACGTGTGTGTGTCCTACTGTGTCCTTGGTGGCTACCAATCATTGCAACTGCCTGTCTGTAAATAAAACCTGACGCCTGAGCGGTGTTTTCAACTACAAACCCTCTGTGTCTCTCTCGTCTCTCAGTGGATACCCACGCAGTAACAGGACACCCCTGTTTCACAGGTCAGCAAAGTTTAATGGACTGTATTGTAGATGAAGGGGTTGTTTTAAAGAACCTACAGTAAACAATTTAATGATAAAGGTTTAGGGCCAAATAAACCATTTATTTACTCAAGTCCAGTTTACTTAAATGAACATAAACTGCTGTTGTATCTATTACGGGTCTCAAACAGAGATACTATTAAACAGAATATAGTCTGGACAATAAATCACAGTAACACGTACAAAGTTATCTGTGGCTAACATTTCAAATTATATTCAAAAATAACAATGATCTGTATTATTTTACAATTATTAACCCTTTTATATAATTGTTGTATAATAACCATTAATATTATGACACTTCATTAATATCTCCAGTGCAACATACTATTACAGTATTGTTAATTATCAACCCCATGTTATACCATACACATGCTTTTTCTTTTAATCAGCAAAATCATACACAGTGGGGACGAGACGATTACACGGACAACCACCATCATGCTGCTTGTGAAGTCATTGAGATCCTTATGATTTCTCATGATTGTTTCTAAATAGTTGCACACAACTCTCAAAACAGCTCCACGTGACATGTCACATGACCACATACATTTGTACAATCTCTTTCTTGCTGGTGTAAATAGATGGTGTAAAATAATAATTTGGCCCTCTGTGACAGATTTGAGATGGATTACATGTGACTTCAGATAAATAAAATGTTTGCAGGAACTCTTTCCCCTTGTGGTTAACTCTGGATATAAACAGTTCAGATAAGGAACACATCTTGGCTGAGATTCTAAAAGTGTCTGTAACATAAGTTCCCATTCCCCTTAACTCCAAACATGCCAGTGTACTGACGGGTGGAAGTTGCTACAGTGCTATTTAACATTTGACAATGCTTATTTAACACAGCGCAGTAAACTTGTTATTTCTCAAAGTCTGTGGATGATGTCATGCTTGTCAGAATAGAATGTTATTCCAATAGATATGAGCTAAACCACAACTGATCAAGCTTCTCTAATTAGGTGTTAAATCTTAAGGTGTGCAAGCAGGTTGTTGTGCCAGTTTGAAATGATTTATTAACCAGTTTATTCACTATGAGGCTTCTCGGTGCCATTCAGATGAATTGTAGCATGACTGAAATCCAGCTTAAGGTGTGTAAGCAGGTTGTTGTGCCAGTTTGAAGCACAGTCAGGTCGTTAATTCAGCTGGTTAGAAATGAAAAATAAATTTAAAGTTATCATATTAAGTAAATGCAACCAATAAAATGCTACACTGACTGGCCAAAAAGATAAGTAAATAAAGAGAGTGACTGCAAGAAAGACATTGTATAAATGTATGTGGTCATGTGGAGCTGTTGAGAGTTTTGTACAATTATTTAGAAACAATCATGAGAAATAAGGATCTCAATGACTTCACAAGCAGCATGATAGTGGTTGTCCGTGTAATTGTCTCATCCCCAATACAGTTAATAAATGTGAGTAAACAGCAACTTCAAATAAAGAAACTAGGTAATGATGTTATCGATGCCAGGCCCTTGCCGTATAGGAGCCTTTAGCCTTCAGTATGTAATAAAGGAGGGCTGCTCTAAACAGGTGTTTTCCATCTTGAAATCCCATGACTCATTACATGTATAGAAAGTCAGCATTATAAAGATGCAATTTAAGAAGTATATTTTCACACATGCAGTTGCACCATGGAAGTGAAATTTGTTTACAGAACTACTTCCTTCAAATGCTGAAGCAACACTTCACATTTATGAAAAATCACAGGCATCGTTCAAGTAGATTACACAGCAGTGCAAAGGAAAATCTTTTCAGCTTTTCAGTTCCCTAAATGCACAGCATAGAGATGACCGGGATTGAACCAGCAAACCTTTACTCAGACTGCCAACAGTATTTATTATTCACCCCAATTCAAGCAGGCAGGGATCCCAGGAACACACAGAGATGCACACTTATTTCTTTTCCAAAAATAAGCTACCTTTGAAAATATACATGTAGGCTTATTTAATTACAGTGAAATTACAGAAAGTGTTATTATGGCATCATTTTTTGATCTTGCTGAATTAAATAAGCCTTCTTATTACCACACAATGGAAAATAGGTCCCAAGGTTAATACATTTTCAAAGCTATACCAAAGTGTATTAATTGGCATTGGGATACCATTTAAATACTGATTGCCCAGAAGAAACGTTCTCATTATTTCAGTCCTGCACGGCAACACCGATGGCTCATACCTTTGTAGCAGCCCTAATGTGTTACTATTGCCACCTATTAAATAGGTGTCATTTTTGTGTTTAGTTTATAAAGTGAACAGTGGAAATGCTTCAAGTAACTTACATCCCTGTTAGAGACTTGTAATTCTGCCTATGCAAATCAAATGATGTGCCTACTTGTAAAATCCCTTTTATATCATGCATCTCATCTTTGGAACTCATTGCCTTTGAACATAAAACAAACAGCCCCTTCACAATATCTTTTTAAATCAATCACATATATATATATATATATATATATATATATATATATATATATATATATATATATATATATATATATATATATATATTAATCTGACCATGGTTGCAAATCCTGTAAATACTGACTATGACCATGACCAAGTGTTTGTCTCGTTGAATGAGTTGTCTGCTTTTGCCATTGATTTTATAATGTTATAATGCCTTCTCCTGCCAGGACTCCCGTGTAAATGAGAAGTATATCTCAAGGGTTCTATCTTGGTTAAATAAATACATTTGAGATATTACAGAACCACAACCTCCTGGACCTGAATCAACAAGGGGGAGTTTTTAGGTGGGGAATAACAACATGTTAATTTCAGGAGCAGGTGAATTCCAGGCTCATCAACAACAAGACAAAAGTGAAAGCTGTGGATGGTTATAAATAGCAGGTTCCCAGTCCATCTTTCTCATGAGTACATACACAACAGGAAGTGGTAACAACAACTAAGCAAATCTGTGAAAACAAATCTAGAGAAAAAAAATGTATAGCACCAGTGGAGTTCTTTTTCTCACTCTGGTTCTGAGTGCAACGCTTGTCAACGGTACAGTACACGTTTCTATTGTTCTAGTTTATCAGCTGTCGAAAACGCACTCTGTAGTGGTGGGACGCACAGTTTAGTTTGAGATTTTCTTCATTGGAATGTTGTACATGTACAATCATTTAAAACTGCAGAAAATGTGTTCAATGTATGATTTAAAATTAAATAATTTTATGAAATGAAATGTCAAGGCATGCGTCTAAGATGTAGTATGTTTGGCAATGGCCAACAATCAAACTGTACTGAAATGATGAGCCAGTACAAATCTCCACCAGAATAAATAAATGAAGTTGATGGGTGGAATGGAAAGGGATAGGACTAGATTTGGTTATAGTGGTACAGAAATGTAATCATGACACAAAAATGTTACAGAATAATGCACAGCATTCCTTGACAATAAACACAGCCCTTGGGTAACATACTGTACTCGACTTTTAAACCAATGATCAGATTACTATGAGATCTGTTTAACCAGGACAGCTTTCTTTACCTTCTTTTCATTTGCATAATACAGTTCTCTTAATAGCCATACTTTTTTTTAAGGCATGAAATTACCAAACACACGTTGCCTTTGCATTGGTGCCAGAAAGGATTCCATTCATCCCAATCGAATTGAGAAATTGGAGGTGTTTCCTATGAGTCCCAAGTGTGATCGCCTTGAAATAGTGTGAGTAAATAACCTTGAGCATCATATCTACAGAGCAGTACATTCGCTAGACCTAACAGCAAATAGAGCAAGTTTGTTTGGACTGTTATGAGTGAATGACATTCCAAATGAACTGTAATGGAATCTGTTTATAAAAATAAAAAAGCAATTAAAAGCAATACAAAGTTAGTTTTAAAGCAATATAAAGCTTGTGAAATATCTTGCTAGCACTGTGTTGTATCTGTTTAGATGTCATAGTAAGTTAACCTAATAAAACTATTAGATGAGTTATATTAGACTTCTCTTCCTGTTGCGGTATGGTAAACCACATTTACAAGCGCTAAATATAATACTATTTTGTGAAATAATTTTCAGAATTCTAATACATTTCGATATTCACTGTTTTGGGGAAAAAATTTGTTTTATGCATGTACCCTTATATTTATTATGTTTTTTTCATTATATTTATAATTATTGTTATTACTATAATTGTATATTTTTGTATCTTCTATCAGTGTTACATTGAAAGAAACAAATGAGAAGCTGTGCTTAAATCCAGATTCAAAGCAAGTGAAGAGAATTGTTGGCAGAATGATCCAGAAAAGGTACAGTAACTTCAGTTTTTATTTATAATGACACTTTGAACACCTTTAAAGACATTTAGGGTCAGTCAGACATAATCCAATGGACAATCTGTGCCACCTTTCTTTGAAAGGGCAATACAGCTTTAGATGCTACAAAAATATTTTTTAGTGTAATGAAGTGAGATTTTCCCTTAAAAAAAAGAAAAAAAGATGCAAACTGCATTTTGGAGTTGATAAATCTGGCCTATAATTGGTTACAATTTATTTAATGACTATGCCAATATATTCAAGATAAAACATAAAAAATCAGTTCACATTACCATTCACACAATTATCTGCAGTACTCTCTTTTACCAACAGAGGGCATACCATTTCATAGCACAAACTGTTTTTCTATTTTGTCTGAGGTAGATCTGCTTCTGGGGCAGTTTTGATAAAAGCGCAGACAGAATATACCTCATGGTAATTTACTCCAGCTGCTTTATAAACCCATAGTTCAGTTTGACGTTAAATTAACATACTGCAAAAAAAAAAGAGAAAAAAAATCTTTAAATATCTTATGTTTTGGAAAATTACAGTAGTATGTTCTAAAGGGAAAAGTTGTCAACTCTGGCTCAATTTGCTTTTAAAAATTGATACCCTGGTACTCTTTATATACACTATACTTTTTACACATATTCAACTCACCCTCAGCAACCATGTTATTATATTATTTATTTTTTTTTTTTTTTTGCAAGATTAAATAGATGATGTACTTTTCTTTACAGGTCATCTACAAAGAAATGAAGGCTTCTGGTGTGCCAGTGATTTCAGCACCCCTGTTTAGCATGCCCCTGATTTTTTCCAGCTACCATGCTACAATATGCATTTTTGCAACATTAAATAAATGATGTACTTTTTTCTCTGCAATGACATGAAGGCTTCTTGGGGTGCACTGGTGTACCTGTTATCTTTATCTTCTTTAAGTTTCTGTGTAATAAGAAAAAATGTGAACTGTCTTTAATTCTGGAAATATTCTACATAAATATATATATGGAATACATAAACTTGTACATCTAATAAATATTAACAAACTTTCCAGTGATCATTTTAATGGGTTGTAAACTGTTGTACTCTGCTCTACATACAAAATACTGTATACATTTCTAAATATTTATCAGTACAGTATTACTCTTAAGCTTAATTAAGCTTAAAAATAGATTGACTGATTGACACACAATGAAACTTGTACTAAAATCTATTTTCAGTGGCATTGCTCAATTTCCTCTTTCCAGTAAAACACTAGAAGCAGAAAAATTGTTAACTTTTCCCTATACAGCTGTGGCCAAAAGTATAGTATCACCCCATAGAATGAAATAATTTTGCTTTATACAGTCGAATGAAACCTGCTGAATAATGTTACGTTGACATATTGAATTACATACCGCTTTGTAGTTTTCCATGTACTTAACAAAAAACTGACAAAAATAGAAAAATTTGACATTTTGAAATCTAACATGAGATACTGTACTGCTAGTATAGCTTCCGGTAGACTTTTGCAAAATAATTTTGTAGTTTCTTTGATAACATGATGTTAAATCAAATATCTAAAATTATGTTCATATTGTTGTTGTTTTTTTTAAATGTCTCAAGCCTAAAATTCTAGGTGATGCAAAACTTTTGCAAAGATTTTTTTTTTGCACAATTCCAAATTTTTTACTAAATCTGAATTAAATATGCTGTACAATTTGCAAAAATATATTAAAAAATGGGGGGAGTGAAATGTAGGCCATTTCCTGGTGTTGAAGAGGACAATGGAACTACAGGTTTGTAAATATCACAGCAATGAAGAGAGGTGGGTTCTTAAAATAGTAATGGAGAAGCAGGTAACAAACACAGGTTCATTAGCATTAGGTAACTTTTAAATGGATAACAGTACCATCATTAAATGTAACCCTAGGGTATGTTACAAACTACAACACATTGTATTCAATTGTTCAAATCACAGATTAAAAAATGTAAGCAACATCAAAAAAAAAATACAATTGAGCTAGCAGATTACTGACTACCTGTTTAAAACTAGGCTGATGTTAAAGCATTTTTAAAGCATTTTGGACATGATTTCCACATTAACTATAGTACTGAGCAGGTTTAAAGAAAAGTGGAAAACTTCATGGCTAATTCATATAAATCACGTTGTTGAGCAAACACTATCTGCTGCTAAGTTTCAGTTTTATCAGACATTATCAGTCATCAATTGAAAGGACCCCTTTATGTTTAGAAATAAACCAACTGACAGTAAGCAGGACAGAGGGATATTGGCTCTGTATAGTGGCTGAAATATCCTTTAAAATCTTCATTTCTATGAGGACAGAGCCTCACGCAGATTTTGGAAGTGAAGGAAACCAACAAAACTCTTTTTTCGTTGATCATGCAAGTTATGCCTTCTAAAAAAATAAGAAAATTGCATTTATTTTCAAATGAGAAAGAATTTAGCATTGGGAAATAGTTTTGCTTTTGTTACATAACTGCACCAAAAGAAAAAAATCAGAATATTAATACATTGTCGTATATTCTTTTGAACAAAATGTACAAAAAAAAAAAAAACGACAGACAGCAATTCTGACCCATAACATGAGTTGTGCAGTTTTTCCCAGTGAGTGCATTTTAATATGACATAAAATTGCATGTTAACATGACACACATGCCTGTATTAAATTATTTCACGTAACATTTACTCTGGTAGATACTGGAATAAGTTCAGCAAGTGATAGTGAAAGTATAGTGAAAGCAATGAAAAGCTCAGGCAAGCATAGTAAGTGTAGGAATTGCATGGTTTAGCAGTTATAAAAATACATGGTTAACCTTGGACACAGCACAATAAAGACATGGCTAATGCATTTATATTCTGTTGTAAAATCCTGCTCCCTTTGTGAGAGAAGTGAAGAGGCTGGGCATTCTTTTGGCACTGCAGCACTCGTGAAATTTCCTGTGAGATTTGTGCACCAATCATTTCATTTGCCCATTAATTAAAGCCAGCAAAGTGATATTGCTTGACCTCAAGGGAGTCTTAAATATTTGACATGTTAAAAGAACATTTACGTATCATCAGTTTGGGGCTCAATGTCCAATGCTCCAGACATTAAGTGGTGCCATATTTGTTATTTTTATTGCCCCTTTTTGCCCTCGATCCTCTCTATTACCATGACACCTGTTGCTGTAGTCAATCACAAAAATGAGCAGATGAGTCTATTTGCTAATATTACTGACAACTAATTGGGGTGGGTGTAAAATGAGAAAGCTATAAAACAAGAGTTTTTAAATGGAAATCACTTTGGACTGTCCATCATGGGGTTCTATTCCATTGACAACTCACAAACTCATGTGTATAATGAGTGGGTAGTAATGAGTGTACAGACAATTCCATTGGTTGCAATTTACTTACTACCCATTACGCCTCTGGTGTTTAGGGCAGTGACGAAGCTCCTCCACTCCTGTCTGTTTCTGGCAAGTCTTTCAATGGTTTCCCAGCTGTGCTCCAGGTTTTTCAGCTCAGCTTCCACAGCTCTTCGCTCTGTTGTTTTCATGCACCTCGTTTTCGCTTGCCTTCAGGTGTCCATCTTACTGCTATTCTGATAATGGAATCAATTTCCATCCGAAGCACATGACCAATCCATCTCCATTTTCAATCCAATTTGCTGGCTGAATGTGTTGAGACGGGTTGTTTTTTTCTTGTATGTGGTGTTGGGTATGTGATAGGAGAGCGAGATCATCTGGTCATGGTCTTCAAGGGATGTGAAGGCTGTCCATCTGATGCCTCTTGGCATATCTGCTGTTGTACATCACATGACCCAGTCAATGGCAATGTTGAAGAGTATTGCAGACATGACACACCCCTGAAGCACTCCTGTTTTGACTTCAAAACTGAGCTTGCTGTGATCAACACTGTATGTAAAGTTGGAGTAGAAGCTTTTGATGTTGATTATACTGAGAGGGATTCCATGTATCAGCAGAATGCACCATAGGCTGGTCCTGTGAATGCTGTCAAAAGCCTTCTCAAAGTCTATAAAGTTTATGTAGAGCTGCCGTTGACACTCTGAGCATTGTTCTATTATATTACGTAGAGTGAAGATCTGGTCTATGCATCCACGCCCTTTCCGAAAACTGGCTTGATCTTTTCTGAGAACGTTATCAAATCATTGGTTGTAATGAGGTTGAATAAAATCCTGTAAGCTGACAGGATTGCTCTTGCTCATGTGTGCTACAATGAGGGCACTAATCATTGCTATCATTGGTTTACAGGGCTCATTTTTGCTACCCTCAGGCAGTCACTAATATACACACCTTCTTGTAACTTCAAGTGCTTGCAGATTCAAAAGTCCATGAATCTTACACGTCATATGCTTTCATTTCCTACATAGGTTTCACATGTGCAGCATAAATAATACATGTTGTAACACGTAATTTCTATCATGATATCTGAGCTGCACTATTTAAAGAAAGTTTTCAGCCTCCATGTCGCTCTAAGGAAGTCTGTTATTGTTTCACTTCCTAAATCATTTCTCATCAGCAGTGTCTTCTGCATGCAAATTGCTCCTGGCTGACATCATGTCAATAATAGAGGACATAAATAGTAAAACAAATTCAACTACTGGTTATTTTACCAAATTATTTCAATATCACTTAAAACTGAACTAATGTTCATAAATAATGGATACACTGTATTATTATTTATTTCTTAGCGGACGCCCTTATCCAGGACGACTTACAATTGTTACAAGATATCACATTATTTTTATATACAATTACATCATTTTTTCACATTCAATTACCCATTTATAGAGTTGGGTTTTACTGGAGCAATCTAGGTAAAGTATCTTGCTCAAGGGTACAGCAGCAGTGTCCCCCACTGGGGATTGAACCCACGACCCTGCAGTCAAGAGTCCAGAGCCCTAACCACTACTCCACACTGCTTAGAAGAAATTGTATGTTGTATAATGATTTGTCAGTTTTTTTCAACAGATTTTTATGGACACACGGGGGATACTATAGAAACACTGAAACAGAGGTCAACACATACTGTAGTAGGTGAAGTTAAACCATGTAACAAACCATGTGAACATACTCCACTGGTCATTTTCAAATACAGGTGAAGTACTTTTTTACTGCATGACTGTGGTTCAGAAATGGACACCAAATAATCAAATGCGATAATACTGAAAGTTAAATGCAAGGAAAGCCCCTTATATATTTGCATGTCTGCCAATTCCTTGATATTTCTTAGCAGACAATGGCATATAAATAGGCAGGGAAGGAGGCTGGGAGCACAAAGATACACTTGTACTGATTCGAGCACTGTAGATCTTCCAGAAAACAGACAAAATGAACAGTACAGCACTTACCCTGCTTCTTGTACTGCTGATGTCTTCAACGCTACTTCAAGGTACTGTAAAGACAAGTTTGTAATGGTTGGATTTACATGCCTACACACCTTACTGTAATCTTACTGTAATCTAACCTTACTGTAATCTACCTCTTTATACTGTAGGTAACTTAAAGTTTCAGTTAAGGTGTAGATTTATTACAAAAACAAAATATAGTTTACATAGTATGAGACTGAAAGCACTGTATATGACAGATGAAACTAATACTGTCAAATATAACACAAAGTGAAAGAAATGCTCTAAACAGTAAACTTACAAATACTGAAGGTAAAAGCAAGACTAATAGACTATTCTTTATTTTCGTGTGCAATATTCGGATGGATGAAAATGCCTATTAATATATTAAATTATTGTTCTTTTATAAGGAATTTCAATTGTGGGGCACAGTGAGAAATGTCTTTGTAGTGGAACTGGTATTTCTCACTTCCAATTAAGCCGCATTAAGAAGCTGGATGTATACCCCGAAACTCCCAGATGTGCCAAGGTGGAGCTTCTGTAAGTATTATATTTAACCTAGTCAATTAATATAGTTCTTCTAATCATGTTGAATGACATTTTTGAAGGTAAGCCATTGTTTCATATCTTAGGTATACTCTCTCTCTCTCTCTCTTACACATTTTGTTTGTATCAACACTCTTGATCGTTCAGCACATTGAATAGAATTAACAAGGGCCACTACCTACCTAGCAGATCATTATCAACTATTCAAATGGTCTGATTACAACCTCAACATTTGAATGACTAGTTTCACAGACCCTGATTAGCACTAGTCTTGGACTACCTTACAAAAGATGTCGTTGGGAAGTTCAAGACTAGTCCGAAATGGGGTCTATGAAACCAGTCAAACAAGGTCTTTTGTAAAACTAAGTTGGAAGATAATCTATGACAATGAGATCAACTGATAAAACAAAGTACCTCGAGACAGCCCTTAAATCGCCTTCTACTGTGTTTCTTCTCTTTTGTTTATTTGCAGTGCTACATTTGTAAATGGGATCCGCACATGTTTAAATCCCAAATCACCGTGGGTCAAGAGATTCATGGGAAAACTATTGAAAAAAAGGTAGCGTTTAAAATATATATTTTTTTAGTTTTAATGGAATATTGTTTGGCAGAGAATATAACAGAGGACAATTATAATTTGCCAATATAATTTAAAATGTTTTTGGTTTTTTTGAACTCAGTTTGAAAGATTGTCCTATTTCCTATTGTGCACGAACATTGTGCTGTCTGAAAGTTTAATTCAAATGTTGGAACTTAGTAACGGTTACCCTGCAAACACATTTAATTTTTTCCCAGCTATGTAATAAAACATAAAACATTTTGTTGGTTACAAAGTTTGGCTTCAAATGTAATACTTAATGGTGCATGGTGCAGTAAGGTGCTCTATACTGGATTGAGCTTTGAGGTATTAAAACTTTTGAACTAATTACATTTTTGTTGTTTTTAGGTTTGGATAAAAGAAAGGGGCTACGCTACAACGCACACACCTTTTCATCTTCACATCCGCTTTACTTTTCAATCATATTAAAATGAGTGTTTCTTTATTTAATTAAGATTGTAAAAAATTATTTCAATAATAAAAAAAAACCTTTATTAAAGAAATCAATGTGGATGTATTGAATGGGGACTACTTTATGAGGCATACGTTGTACCATCTGTAACATGCACAATGTATCTGTTTATCATGGTTTGTGTTCTTAATCTTCATTTATTTATTAGACATGTTTAATGACAGCAACATCATTTTTTACCTTTGGTCTCATGAAACAAATATATTGCGAGTGATTGATCAGCATTAAAAATGTTTACATAAGTACTGTAGGTAGGTATTTTACAAAATAATAAAAAAGTGTTTTAATGGTTAGAGTCTATACTAAATAGCTAAAGAGGTATTCATTACATTGACCTTTTCTGAGATTGCAAATGCCAGATCACCTCTATTGATGTTTACTTCTGTGACAGCATACACAGGAGCATGTGGTGCAGAAAGTCTTTCTTCTTGCTGCTACCAAAGGCCAGCCCAGCTATCTGGTGGAACTAGTGTGCCATCAGTGGGGTTCTTAATGATTTGCAGTCTCCGGACACATTGCAGAAATTATACTTGCTCAAGCTTACTCAGAGACTGCCCAAAGGGGAAAATAAGCTTATCAAACATGCCTAATACAATGTTGAAACAGATAATAAACAGATGCAAAAATAAAAATTTAAATGAAGAATGTGTAAAGTATTCCTTTAAGTAAAATTGTCTTAATGTAGCGATTAACTCCAAACTGAGAGTACAGTTTATCACAGAAATGCTTTTGTTGGTTGTTGTTGTTTTAAACAATTCTGATATAGAGTCAATGCATAGTTCCTACTTATTTAGATCTGATGTTAAAAAATCTATACCAGCTTTGCTGGTCAGACTTAAAAATAAACCTGTACCAATACCCATACCAGTTATTATCTATCTTAATATCATGCACTAATACCAATACCAGTTATTATCTATCTTAATATCATGCACTAATATCAATACCAGTTATTATCTATCTTAATACTATGCACTAATACCAATGTATGTAATGCATTGTTCTTCTGCTTTGGTAAGATTTTTCGGGGGTTGGATTTACTATTTTCCAAATTAAGCTCAATAAATACTGCTTAAAATGTACTTTTTATATCTATTTATTTTCTAGTTTTCCTCTGGCTTTCTGTTTTTGTATCGAAATGAATGACAGGATTTGCAAAAGTAATTAGCATTTTCAAAACCAGCAGAGCTAAAATGATTTCATTTGACAAGCAATTCAAATGAGTTGGAAGATTGTCTGTTTGCTCGGGTTGCAGTTGTAAAGCCCTTGCACTACACATTGCCTTTAACACATTCGTAACAACATAAGCAATTACACAAGAACTACATTCAAAAGGTGCAATAAAACAAATACTGTAGTAGTAGGCCACACATTCAAAGATCGTGTGCCACTCTGCTTGCACTGTGATTATCTTACATACACTGGACTTCCATGGATTTCAAATAGGCTGGGGGGAATCACAATGCTGAGTACATGTAAATAAACATAAAAAAGGGACATTTTATCCAATCAGACCACACATAACAGATTCAAAGTCATTGCTGTTTTTACTTTCCCATGAGCCAGCACGTGGTTCATCTGATGCTTTAGAAAAAGTTATGAAGCATTAAGATTGATAATAATATCACTTATGACAAAAAAGCTAGGATATTTGTTATGGTCTATATGCTTATATTTTCTTGTTTTACATAATCGATTATATGACAGATGTATTATAGTCTCATACTTGTTATTTGTTTATTTATTTATTAATTAACAATAACACATTTTAAAGCCCTTGTCATTTTTAATACTGAAAAAGAAACTGAAAACATGAAATACTGGTAACAAAGTATGACAATAAGTAAAACCAGACATTTCCCCTTTAATGTATTTAAGGTCAAGGCTAAGCAGGCCTAAGCAGGCAGTGCTGTTATGAAACATAGAGGGAAGTCCTAACTCTACAGTATTACACCTTTTTGCTAGTCTGTATTTCAAACTAGAGATTTCCATTTTGTGTATGCCTCATAGCTCACATATTCTTGTGGTTTTTGTGTCTTGTTTTACTTTTACATTGCATCTTGCAGGGCTCCCTTTTGTAGATATGCCATCTTTAAATGGCCATTTTTGTACATGAGAAGTGTTTTTTGAGAAATAAAGACATACTCCAAACATTGTACTATTAAACTAGACATGAATACCTGCTTGTACTAGTAATTGAAGTGCTAAAACTAATATAGTTGCAGTTCTTTTCAGGAAGTCAGAAAGGCAGCACCTTCAAATTAAATTAACTGATAGGTTTTTTTAAATGAAGATTTGCAAAAGAAATAGCTCCTGTACAAACATCAGCTTTTAACCTTTGTTCAGTGACTGACTTTGACCTCAGACTTTGCTGTAGCAGCTCATGTGACTTACAATAAATAACACTGCAATATGTAAATTATAGCCCATCAGGCTACTGTCTGAGAATACTTTTACAGCCGGTCTAGCACAGCTAGACAGGGAATTTCCAAGTCCAAAATATATGAAAACGGGAATTAGGTCATTCTCTCGTGTACCACCATGAAATGGTACATTTCCATTCTCTAAAACAAGAATTCAATCTATAAATAAAAATTCTGCACAGCATGCAAATGGTAGTCGTTTACAATAAATGGTAACACATATGGCTGGAAGGAGAATTGACGACAGTATCCTTTTCTCAAATAGCAATGCTTCCTGTTGACTTTATTACACCCGTCAAGTAGATATGCTCAGTTGATCATGCGATCCTGAAAACAATTCTCTACTAGACTGAAGGTTTTTTATGTTAAAAATATGTATTTTTATCTTAAAAATGTAAAGTGTCATTAAGGATTTGTGACAAAAACTGAAAACAAAGAAAACAGACTTGGACATCAAAGGGCATCAACACCAAGGCCCTGACCTGGGAAAGTCCTGAGAAAATTCTGCCCATAGCACTCTGACCCAGTTGAACAACACATCCATTGTTAAAATTAGCAACTCAGATTTGTAAGTATCCAAAAATGTAATAATCACTTTATTGATAGGGGATTTCTTGAAAGGTCAAATACCCAACCCCTTTAAGCATTACACTATCCGAACAAATGTTTCTATATAAATGCCTCCATATCAGTCTGCCAAAGTTAGGATGAGGGATCCTGGGATATGAATTAACCAATTAAGTGCCAATGTCCTCATTTGAGGACAGGCTACTTTGTCATTTTTTAGAGCATTTTTTAACTGGCATCTACAGTGCCTATAGAAAGTCTACACCCCTTGAACTTTTTCACATTTTGTTGTGTCAGTGACTCAGGGTTTCATGCATTTAAATGAGGATTTGTTTCCACTTATCTAAACACCATACTCCATACTGTTAAGAGGAAAAAGTATTTATTGAGAAAAAAATTATATATTAAAAATATAAAACTGAAAGATCATAATTGGATAAGTCTCCACCCCCCTGAGTTAATACTTGGTGGAAGCACCATTGGGAGCAATTACAGCTGTGAGTCTGTTGGGATAGGTCTCTACCAACTTTGCACACCCAGATTTGACAATATTTGACCACTCTTCTTTACAAAATTGTTCAAGCTTTGTCAAGTTCCTTGGGGAGAGTTGATGGACAGCAATCTTCAAGTCATGCCACAAATTTTCGATTGGATTTAGGTTGGGGCTCTGACTGGGCCACTCAAGGACAATTAACGTTTTGTTCCTTAGCCACTCCAGTGTAGCTTTGGCTGTGTGCTTTGGGTCGTTGTCATGCTGAAAGTGGCTGGTTTCAGCTTTCTTGCAGAGGGCAGCAGGTTTTCCTCAAGGACTTCTCTGTACTTTGCTCCTTCATTTTCCCTTCTATCCTGACAAGTGCCCCAGTCCCTGCTGATGATAAACATCCCCATAACATGATGCTGCCACCACCATGCTTCACAGTAGGGATGGTGTTCTTTGGGTGATGCACTGTGTTAGGTTTGTGCCAAACATAACACTTTGCATTTAGGCCAAAAGGTTCCATTTTAGTTTCATCAGACCACAAAACATTTTTGCCACATGGCTATAGAATCTCCTTATACTTCAAACAGGATTCAAGGTGGGCTTTCTTGAGTAATGGCTTCCTTCTTGCCAACCTACCATACAGGCCAGATTTGTGGAGTGCTTGGGATATTGTTGTCACATGCACACTTTGACCAGTCTTGGCCATAAAAGCCTTTAGCTCTTGCAAAGTTGCCATTGGCCTCTTGGTAGCCTCTCTGATCAGTCTCCTTCTTGCTCGGTCATCCAGTTTGGAGGGACGGCCTGATCTAGGCAGGGTCTTGGTGGTGCCATACACCTTCCACTTCTTAATAATCATCTTGACCGTGCTCCAAGGGATATTAAAGACCTTTGATATTTTTTATACCCATCCACTGATCTGTGCCTTTCAACAACTTTGTCCTGGAGTTCTTTTGAAAGCTCCTTGGTGCTCATGGTTGAGTCTTTGCTTTGAAATGCACTACCCAGCAGAGGGAACCTACAGGAACTGCTGAAATTATCCTGAAATCATGTGAATCACTACAATTTAACACAGGTGGAGGCCACTTAACTTGGTGTACGATTTTGAAGGCGGTTGGTTACACCTGAGCTAATTTAGGATTGCTATTACAAGGGGGGTGGACACTTATCCAACCAAGCTATTTCAGTTTTTATTTTTAATAAATTTCCTCAAATTTCTAGAATATTTTTTCACTTGGAAGTTGTGGGGTAGGGTGTGTAGATAAATGAAAAAAAACTATTTTAATGCATTTTAATTCCAGGCTATAAGGCAACAAAAGGTGAACATTTTGAAAGGGGTGTAGACTTTCTATAGGCACTGTACCTGTTAATTACATTTTCTTTAACTGTATTGTTATGATAACTTTCTTTAATATTGTTAACTGCAAAAGTTTAGTCTAAATGTAATGCATCAAATTACATAAATATAGCTTGTGTTCTGATTTTTTCAAAGGAAAATGTATTTTGTACTGTTAATACTGTGTGATTTGTTTTATTGACAGATACATGCTGGAGTGGTATCTGTGGCACTATGTTGGGTTTGTTTAATTAAGCACCATTCATATTACAGCCAGTCAAATACAGTAGGAGGGTGTGTAGTTTAACTGCAATAAGCTGATAAGAGCTTACTGAACCCAAGCTTCTTTTTTTCCATAACACTCCACTGTAGCTTCACATTACACACAATTTAAACACCTGTGTTTATGGTGTTTTAAACACCCAACCTGCGTGAAAACAGTTTTTTGGGAAACAGTAAAGCATTTAGAAGTATTCATTTTTTTGTAAAGTGTCCAATTTTCATGTTTTAGTGTACCATTATATAACTTTCTACACCTAAATTCTTGATTTCTCAAACATGCATATAATTTAGTAAATACAGTAAGTAAAAACAAAAAGTTGCAAGATGCTACACAATTGGTGCATTAAGAATGGAAAACAACATTGTTACGTAAATCCTTTGTGCTTTAGGAATGCTGTGTTTTTTACAAAGTAGTTGCACCACTAAGCCTTGTCTATTGGAAGCTGCAGAGAGCATGTAAAGAAATGGTTGGTAATTTATTGAAAATGGTTACTGCTATACAGAAACTTTTGTGGTATATGTACAGTAAGCTAAACCCTCAAAGAAGGATTTGGTGAAGGCTGTGTTAGCAGAAACAGACCACAGTAGTATCTCCCTTTTTGAAATGGATCCTCATTCAAGGTCATTAAGGTTATAAAAAGATGACCCGACTGCATGCTGTCATGACCTGCATGACCTTGCAATGAATAAAGAAAATGAAACAAGCCTTCCTGAAAATGACATGGTTTCTGCAAATACCTTAGGATTGCATGGTAGCTTTAATACTTGGCTTGGGAACAATGCAATATAAAGAACATGAAAGACTCAAAGATACAATTACACCATGCCTCCCAGCACTAACATGTAAGCGGCTGTTAAAAGTCATGTTCATTTCTGAAAAGATGTGTTTTTCATCAATTGGTTTAAAACATTTATTTTCTTTTCTGTGCACCAAGAGGACTTTGCTGCCCTTCCTCTGACATAATTTGCATTGCTCTTAAGCTTACATAGGCCGCAGTGCAAAATAACTGCCTGGCTGCTAGGCAATTTGGATTTTGCAGCTGCAATTGTTTGCACTGCACCTGTCCTTATATCAGCCTCTGCGTGTGCACCGATCCGAAATCCCTGCTTACAAAGCAGGAGACTTAATCACCAGAAACTGTCAGTAATAGAACATAAGAACATAAGAACTTAAGAAAGTTTACAAACAAGAGGAGGCCATTCGGCCCATCTTGCTCGTTTGGTTTTTTGTAACATATTGTTCCAAGAATCTCATCAAGCAGCTTCTTGAAGGATCCCAGGGTATCAGCTTCAACAACATTGGTGACTGGTGGCTTTCTGTCTGTTAGGAGTGTAAACTTCCAAGAATTGTGAGTGTGCCAGCTCCTCAAGCTCCTGTTGCTGTCTCATTTGTGGATCGTGCAGCACTTTACACACTTCTGGATCGTGCAGCACTTTACACACACTTGGTTTAAGTGCTGGGTTTTCTCGGATTTCCCACATCATGC
This sequence comes from Acipenser oxyrinchus oxyrinchus, assembly GCA_030684275.1. Lineage (NCBI taxonomy): Eukaryota > Metazoa > Chordata > Actinopteri > Acipenseriformes > Acipenseridae > Acipenser > Acipenser oxyrinchus. The sequence continues at coordinate 98,917,370 of CM060247.1, forward strand.
AGGTGTCACAGACTACTGGCTTGAAGGCCATGTTATTAATTTTGTTGTTGTTTAAGTTTAAGTTTAGTTTCTACAGCTGTCAACGTGCTTTCAAACTGCTTCTAACTGCTCTGTACTTGTCCCAAGGAGTACTTTCACACGCTGTCGCTGTTAAAACTGCTGTATCTCTTCAGAAGAATACGAAGCCTAAAATAGATAACAAATACAAGAAAAGAAGAAATATATTGACATACAGTCACAGCACCCTCCACAATGGGACCGGTTTGGCTATGGTAATTCCCTCTATATCAGGTATTATTGTTTTATGAATGAAATTCATGTTCCACATTCTTCACCACCTCCACTAATATTTTTAGGGCTAATGTACAGGTTATTCCTGTTCACGGCTCAGTTTCAGTTTCTACTCCACAAACACTAAGCATAGCCTCTGTAGATATGAATTTAAATGTACTTCTTTCCAGTGTATTTTTTCATTAATCACATTTTAATTTAAAGAAGGCTGCTTTTGTGCAAGCAGTATATCAGACGAGTGTTACTAAAACAGTGGAAATAAAAATACATCTGTTAATAATGTTTCAAGACTGGTAAGAAATAACTCAACTAATGTGCATTGTACTTTCAGTTGTTTGTTTCTTTAGAATTTAGTGACCAACAGATTTTTTTTGTGTGTGGATAAATTGCATGGAAAACAAGTAATCCCATTGTGTCAGGAACAGAAATTAATACAATATTTGCATTACAGCTTTTTAAAAGCAAAGAAATCAGTTCTGAACTATTGACTGAAGGATAAAAGACTTTATAAAATACTACTGCATGTAATTTGTTGTGTATATCTGGGCTGGAATATAACAGCTGGGCTCAGAGTTCAGCAAATTAAACAGGACAGTTGCTCTTCTTGGAAATCCCATGCTTTTACAGCTGTGTTTATAAGAGGTCCCAGTACCAGGTCAGCACATTTTGTGATGAAGCAGGGAGATTCCAGCTGCCAGTGTGCAAACAGTTAAGCAATGACTATTGCGTCACCTTACATTTCCTATTCATTCATAATTACTTTTTTTTTAAATGGTGTAAAATAAGAAGTTAATATTTATTTCAGTGCCAGTGAATGCATTGTATTTGTAACTCAAGATAAATAAAAAAATCAATCAATACAGTAGTGAGTATTTTCACAAAAAGGTCAAGAATAAGGAAAATGCTATTATGACTACCAGTGCATACACTTTGTTTTCATTTATGCAGTGTCTTATTAGAGGGTAAATAAATGCCATTAAACAATGCAAAAGTAAATTGTGCACTGCTATTTTAAAAACAATTTCCCTGATTCAAATGTATATTATCTAACACTAATTAGACATGCAAAAATATTCTGTAATTTTATTGAACTGAGGAACCGTAAGCCCTATTATAAAACAAAATGATATATTACAATGTTCAATATATCCACACTGACAAATGTATAAAATAAGAAAATGATGTAACTTAAAAATAATAAATTAATAATAATAATAATAATAATAATAATTATCTTTTTTTTGTTTTGTTTTTAGCTTTTATTAATGGCATGCAACATCCAGGTATTAAAATGTATTTATGAAAAACAATAATTTTAATTGTAATAATATTACACAGGTAAATGTTATGGTATCATTACCTAGCATTATGCAAGACACTGGTCAAATCATATGAAAATAAACTTGCGTTATTTATTACAAAAATTGATCACATCAAAGACTTTCTATTTCTCCAGACAATGCACTTTTACTTCAGTCACTTATTTCCCAGAAACCAGCCATGTTTTGTGGAAAGAGAAGCTCCTTTGTTAACAATGTAATCACAAAGGAAATTCCCTTTTTCTTGGCTTGTTGACAGGATGTCAGTGGATTGTTAGGCTGTGGAAATTGTATAAATACTGCAGATTCGTGCACCTTTCCATCAGCACTTCACTTGAACTATCAAGAGAACAAACTCCTCCTGAAAAACCAACAGAAACATTACAAGACTAAAACAATGAACTCAACAGCCATCCTGTGCCTTGCTGTCTTGTTCTGTGCAGCTATTGAAGGTAAGCGTCAGAACTCAATACACAGCAAAGGAATTCTGCTTCAGAAGCGCTTTTATTCATGCAATAATCTGATTAATAATCAAATCTAACCTAATTCTATAACAAAGAAACATTAAATGTATTCATTTTTGTACATATTTTGACCATATTTTATTTTGTAGAAATTCAACAGCAACTGCTATATAAATGTACACAGTTACTTTTGCTTCTGCAAGTTAAGCACTGTTTCCATAATTACAGCAGCTATCATCAAATTTACATCCATTTAACTTTTTAGGTTCACCAATGCCTGGCAGGGGCCGTTGCCTTTGTCTCGGAGATGGTGTCAACTTTATTCAGCCAAGACTCATTGAGAAGTTAGATGTGATTCCTGCATCAACGACGTGTGGCAACTTGGAGATTATGTAAGTATCCCAATCTGTCTGTTTTTTTTTCTGATGTACGAAAGTCATTGAGATCATATTTTTAGAAATCAATTATTAGGTTATTTTGAAAATGACGTGTAAACTTTTTTTTTCTCCACAGTATTACACTGAAGAACAGTGGAGAGCTGAGATGCCTGAATCCCAAATCCAAGTTTGCACGGAATTTCATTAAGAACGAAAGAAAATGTATGTATTTTATATAAAACAGTATATATTCAAATAGAACAATCTAAATATGTTTTATTCAAAGTTAAGCAACTGTCAGAAAATACAGATAAATGTTTTTTGTATTGCATTCAGTTCCTTGAATGGTTTTACTGTTACTGTTTTTCACCAGGTAAATAATAATTAAAGATAGCACAATGTCACTTTGATTTGTATTACTCACTGACATACTTTATGTTTTAGGTCCCAGCAGTAGACTTTAACATCAACAAGAGAAGAACTACCTCAAAAAACATTTTTGAAGACCCCAGAACAAAGACCAAACAGCCCTCCAAGATTCTTAGAAACTGCTTGCTACGCTTTCTCATCCACTCTGAATAAAGTGTAAAGTTCCTAATGTAAATATCTGGATAGGCCTTAAACCAATGTAGATATGTACAATATGGTGTTATTTAAAAAAAAAAAAAAAAACAGTTTTAACTGTTATTCGTGTACATAGATTTGAGAGAGAAATTTTTTAAATGACTGAAAATGAATAATTTCACAAGTCCGAATCCCAAATGTTGAGCATGTTGTAAATCTGGGTGTGAAAATATGTACTGTATCTTTGATCTATGACTAAACATTTATTGTATAAATTGTAAAATGTTCTGTACATTTTTTTTGTTGTAAATAAATTATTGTTTGAGGATATTCATGTGTTTTGTTCAACCTTTTAAGTTCAAATAAACCACAATTTTAGAATATTGATACCACTTGTTGTCTTTCTAGTAACATGCACTGATTTTGTATTATATGTAGACCACTTTTATTCTATTAAAACACTGCTGAAAGGGAGAACTTATATAATTAAACCATATCTCTGGGGTTTAAATACGATAATTAAAAAAATATTGGGCCACATTTTTATCACAGCACAAGGCGCCACTACGGTTAAAAATATACTGTACACTTCCAGCTACCTTTCTTTCTTTCTTTCTTTCTTTCTCAGAAAAGGATGCGAAGCAGAATAAATAGCACAGTGTTTTAACAACATGGGGGAGGGGGGCATGAAATAAAACAATCCTACCTAAAAACACATATATGCTACATAAAAAAATAAAAAAATAAATAACATTTAAAGAATTTAAGGTGCTGAGCCTACTTGGGTTCTTTACTGAAACATCATGAAATGTGTTAATTGTGTCAATCATACCTGACGCTTTCCTATTGTTGATTTTGGATACTAGTATCTCCGTCCCATTCAACCACAGAGGATTCTCAGCTCAGCTGCTCAGAAACAACCAATAAATTGAAATTGGTGAAGTCTGTTGTGTAATTAACAGGTTTCATGGTGTTCCAATGAAGAACCCCAGTCAAACATGTACTCAAACAGGTGAGAGGTTTATTACGGTATTTTATGAGCCCCTAAGCATTGAAAAGAAGCCAAGATAACAGCAGAAATAATCAGGGAGAAATGCAGACCTGTCAACTCTCCCTTAGTTGCCGGGACTCTCCTGTTTTTGGACACGTCTCCCGGACAGCTCCTGGGACAGATGTTCTCCCGTATTTTGTTCAAAACTCTACTGTTAAATCCCTTTGTCAGCAAACCTTTGATTTCTGCAAAAGGCAGGTACGGTATGTGGTTACTGCAATCCCTGTCTGTACCTAGCACTGTTTAGGACCCAGGGGAGCCCTGTGGCAGGCATGCAGTCTGTAGTTGACCATCGATTATGGCTGCGTGTGCGATAAGCCCTCGTCCGGTAAAAAGAAAAAATTATGATATTGTATCATTATGGCGCTCAGAAAACCAGCACTTCAGTAACATCTTTCGTTGCCAAAGGAAAAACGGAGATCAACAAAGTTACATAATCAGAGACCTTAGCATGTTGTGACTAGTTCAGCAAATCTGTAGTAAACATGTTCCCAGGCTCACACATTGCAAAGTATGCAGGGAAGTCTAAAAGTCACACAAATAGTGAAAATGTTTCTATTACAATTTCAGCATCAACATTGCTTTTGAAATTCAGATGGATTGATAATATGTGTTTATATACAGCAATAGTGTGCTAGTTTAGAATAGAAGATAGCTGACAATTAAATGTTACTGACAGTGGTATTATTGATCCGCCACATATGTGTATAACGCTGCAATTCCACTTCGTTGTGTAGTTTGGCTTTTTTATATATTGTTTTATGATGGACGTATTGAATTTCGATTGTTTTTTTCTTGTTATAAAGTAGGTGCCACTCGTCCTTTGATGACGAGGTCAATGTGAACTGAAAGTACCAAACTCACCCACCTGGTTATGGCTCCTCCCCCTTGGAGTAAACTACACTGATAAAACGCCCCATTGATATAAATACAATTAACATCATACCTTTTAAAAATGTGACTATTACTTCACAACATGTCTATGCAGAGATTCCCCCCTCCATGCACTAACATTGAGCGTGTTTTCTTCTGTTTCAGCCCTGGCTATATATGTGTGCGTGCACGCCCCCGCCAAACATGCCCAGACCAGGACAAAACCAGCCGCCCACAACAGCCTGAACAGGTAATTAAACGAATAACCTTCATTTACAAAACAACTGTACCAGTTAAGATTTTAACAGGCACATGTTAAATGTTACAAAAATGTTTATTTGCAAGCTGTCCGTGAGTATTATTATTAATGGAAACGGCGAAACAAAAGTCAGTGGTTATTATTATTATGTTGTGATGAAGTTCGGAAAAACAAATTCACAGGTAAACGAGCCTCGCGACCATACACCAAAAAGAAAGGCGTGTAGCGGGTGCTAGTGTGCACACACTGGTGTTGTAAGATCATTGTATTTGGTTCATGTCCCATGAGTCTGGCTTGTCATACAAACACTTAGCTGGTTGATCTTTTAATGTGCGATTAAAACGTTCAATTAATCCATCCCCGCTCGATTATTCGTAGCTGAGCAGATGAGGCACGTTTCAGAGTGACTTAATGGACCCATTGGCCACACGACTACAACATGTATCATTTTAAAGCTAACTTTCTCCAGATCAAGATTAGCTTTGTTGTACTGTGCCACTGTGGTACAGTTTTTGTAAAAATTGGTTTAAATAATAAAATTCTGCATGGAAAACATGAAAATTGTGGAAATTACAAAAAGCTCTAAATGTACCCTTGATCTTATTCTCAACAACATTGGTATGGTGGGTTGTTGAAATATGATAATTTTACCTTGATACAATTGAATCATTTAAAGGCCTTACTCAAGAAAATATTCACCCTTTTCACCCCAAAAAAGTGGTCATTTTGATTATAAAATTAGCAATATGTGGCAATTGTTAGTTTTGTATTGAAGACTGTTGAACAAAATGCTTAATTCAATGTATAAAACTAAATACACAGGTTTTCCTGATCATGTGAAAGACACGCTGGGCATAGCAGAGTCCCCTGTTAACAGCAGTGTTCCCTTTAATGTTTTATGTCACTTTTCCATTTTGCTCCCCAACATTCCGCCCTTCCAGGAGTATGTTCCACTGAAATGCTGCCCACGATAATCATGTTTTGTGTACGGCAAACACTTCGTAAATGGGCCCTTTGTTAATAAAAATGATTTCTGGTAAGAAATTAGCCCAGAAAAGTAGAACTAATTTTTTATGAAATTGTATGCTACAGTATTTGTGACTAATGCTCCAAATTGACACTGCATCATTACATTTCTGTTAGTCAGCAAAAATTCCCAGCATGGTGATGACACTATGATGTGGCAGTGTCATCTTTTAGAAATAATAATATGGGGGTGTAAAGAAATGGTTGATCATTTTTAAAAAATGGTTATTGTTATACAGAAACTTTTCTGATACTATATGTACAGTAGGCTAAACCCTCAAAGAAGGATTTGGTGAAGGCTGTGTTGGCATAAACAGACCATAGTAGTCTGGTAGATAATCTCCCTTTTTGAAATGGATCCTCATTCATTAAACTACCGGTGGTCACTATGGTTATAAAAAGATGACTCAACTGCATGAATGTGCAACGAATAAAAAACAAAGTGAAACAGAACAGATGTACTTCCTGGAAATCACATGGTTTCTACAAAGATTGCATTGTAGCTTTAATTCTTGGCTTAGGGACAATACAATCTAAAGAACATGATACAATTATTTCAGTTATTACAATTACACCATGCCTCCCAGCACTAACATGAAAGGGGCTGTTAAGAATCTTGAAATAATTCACCTGTTCATTTCCAGCCAAGTGGTTTAGATAAACGTTCTGATTATTTAAATCATACAGAATGCAACAGGGTAGACACTGTGTTCACTGGTCTGAAATCCCTGCTAACATGCAGGTAATGTCAGTAATACTATATCTCTTCAGAAGAATATGAAACCTAAAATACATAACAAACACAAGGGAAGCAGAAATATACTGACATACAATCACAACACGCTCCACAATGGGAATCACCAGAGGTTAGGGACCGGTTTGGCCAATACCTGGTATAAACTGGTTGCAATCTATGGTAATTCCCTCTATATCAGGTATTATTGTTTTATTAATGAAATTCATGTTCCACCTTCTTCACCACCTCCACTAATACTTTTAGGGCTAATGTACAGGTTATTCCTGTTCACTGCTCAATTCCCATTCCAGATTGGAAACACTAAGAATAGCTGAGAAATTAGTTATAAACTATTGACTGGATGACAAAAATACTACTGCATGTTATACCAGTTCTGCAATTTTGTGATGAAGCAGGGAGATTCCAGCTGCCAGTGTGCTAACAGTTAAGCAATGAATATTGCATCACCTTACATTTCTAATTCATTCATAATGACTTTTATCATAAAAATGGTTGTAAAATAAGAAGCTAATATTTATTTCAGTACAAGTGAATGCATTTTATTTGTAACTCAAGATAAAAAATAAAAAACTCAATAAGTAATTGAGTATTTTCACAAAAATGTTAAGAATAAGGAAATGTCATGCTAGTATGACTACCAGTGTATACACTTTGTTTTCATTTATGCAGTGTCTTATTAGAGGGTAAATATATGTAATTAAACAATGCAAAAACTGTGCACTGCTATTTTAAAAACAATTTGCCTGATTCAAATGTAGTATATTCTCTAACACTAATTAGACATGCACAAATATTCTGTAATTTTATTGAACTGAGGAACCGTAAGCCCTATTATAAAACAAAGTGATATATTACAATGTTCAATATATCCACACTGACAAATGTATAAAATAAGCAAATGATGTAACTTAAAAATAATAAATTAAAAAATAATAATAATGCTTTTTTTGTTGGCTTTTTTTAATGGCATGCAAAATCCAGGTATTAAAATGTATTTATGAAAAACAATAATTTTAATTGTAGTAATATTGCACAGGTACATGTTATGATATCATTACCTAGCATTATGCAAGACACTAGTCAAATCATATGAAAAGAAGCTATATGTTATTTATTACAAAAAATGATTACATCAAAGACTTTCTATTTCTCCAAACAATGCACTTTTACTTCAGTCACTTATTTCCCAGAAACCAGCCATGTTTTGTGGAAAGAGAAGCTCCTTTGTTAACAATGTAATCACAAAGGGAAATACCCTTTTTTTCTTGGCTCGTTGACAGGATGTCAGTGGATTGTTAGGCTGTGGAAATTGTATAAATACTGCAGATTCATGCACCTTTTCATCAGCACTTCACTTGAACTATCAAGAGAACAAACTCCTCCTGAAAAGCCAACAGAAACATTACAAGACTAAAACAATGAACTCAACAGCCATCCTGTGCCTTGCTGTCTTGTTCTGTGCAGCTATTGAAGGTAAGCATCAGAACTCAATACACAGCAAAGGAATTCTGCTTCAGAAGCGTTTTTATTCATGCAATAATCTGATTACTAATCAAATCTAACCTAATTCTATAACAAAGAAACATTAAATGTATTCATTTTTGTACATATTTTGACCATATTTTTATTTTGTAGAAATTCAACAGCAACTGCTATATAAATGTACACAGTTACTGCTTCTGCAAGTTAAACACTGTTTCAGTAGCTATCATCAAATTTACATCCATTTAACTTTTTAGGCTCACCAATGCCTGGCAAGGGTCGCTGCCATTGCCTTGGAGATGGTGTCAACTTTATTCAGCCAAGACTCATTGAGAAGTTAGATGTGATTCCTGCATCAATGACGTGTGGCAACTTGGAGATTATGTAAGTATCCCAATCTGTCTGTTTTTTTCTGATGTACGAAGGTCATTGAGATCATGTTTTTAGAAATCAATTATTAGGTTATTTTGAAAATGACGTGTAAACTTTTTTTTTTCTCCACAGTATTACACTGAAGAACAGTGGAGAGCTGAGATGCCTGAATCCCAAATCCAAGTTTGCACAGAATTTCATTAAGAACGCAAAGAAAATGTATGTATTTTATATAAAACAGTATATATTCAAATAGAACAATCTAAATATTTTTTATTCAAAGTTAAGCAACTGTCAGAAAATGCAGATAAATGTTTTTTGTATTGCATTCAGTTCCTTGAATGGTTTTACTGTTACTGTTTTTCACCAGGTAAATAATAAAGATAGAGTGATGTCACTTTGATTTGTATTACTCACTGACATACTTTATGTTTTAGGTCCCAGCAGTAGACTTTAACACCAACAAGAGAAGAACAACCTCAAAGATTTTCAAAAGCCACCTTTTCTGAAGACCCCAGAACAAAGACCAAACGCCCTCGAAGATTCTTAGAAACTGCTTGCTACGCTTTCTCATCCACTCTGAATAAAGTGTTCTAATGTAAATATCTGGATAGACCTTATAGATGAGAAACATTTATAAATATTAAACTTGTTTTTTTCTGTGTTTAAAATAACAAAACATAAACCAATGTAGATATGTACAAATATTGTGTTATTTAAAAAATAATAATGAAAAAGTCTTAACTGTTATTTGTGTACATAGATTTGAGAGAGAATTTTTAAATGACTGTAAGTGAATCATTTCACAAGTCTGAATCCCAAATGTTGAGCATGTTGTAAATCCGAGTCTGAAAATATTTACTGTATCTTTGATCTATGACTAAACATTTATTGTATAAATTGTAAAATGTTCTGTACAATTATGTTGATATTGACTGTCAAATTATTGTTTGAGGATATTCATGTTTTTTGTTCAACCTTTTAAGTTCAAATAAATGACAATTTTTGAATATTGATACCACTTGTTGTCTTTCTAGTAACATGCACTGATTTTGTATTATATGTTGACCACTTTTATTAAATTCCAAAGACACTGCTGAACAGGGGTACTTATGTAATAAAACGTATCTCTGGGGTTTAAATAAGGGGTATAAGGGCTTTCTTTCTTTCTCAGAAAAGGATGTGAAGCAGAATAAATAGCACAGTGTTTTATCAGCATGGGGCACTTGAGGGCATGAAATAAAACAATCCTATCTAAAAAATAAATAAATAAAAGCTACCAGAAGCACATATATGCTACATAAAAAAACAAAAAACATATAAAGAACGTAAGCCTGAGCCTACTTGGTTTCTTTACTGAAACATCATGAAATGTGTTAATTGTGTCAATCATACCTGACGCTTTCCTATTGTTGACTTTGGATACTAGTATCTCCGTCCCATTCAACCACAGAGGATTCTCAACTCAGCTGGTCAGAAACAACCAATAAAGTGAAATTGGTGAAGTCTGTTGTGTAATTAAGAGGTTTCATGGTGTTCCAATGAAGAACCCCAGTCAAACATGTACTCAAACAGGTGAGAGGGTTATTATGGTATTTTATGAGCCCCTAAACAATAAGCGTTGAAAAGAAGCCAAGATAACAAGAAATAATAAGGAAGAAATTATGTAAAACATAATTGTTTTAATTCATTATAGAAAAAAATAGTACCAGAATACAAAAGCTAAAATCATCAAATAGTTCACAAAACTGGTGCAAATTGCACTTTAGACCAAATATACAGTGCCTACAGTAGACACATGCAGCACAGTCTTACACATTATTTGAATGAAATAATATGCATTTATGTTAGCCTATTTAGTGAAACTATAATAGTTCATGTTTTACTTTGCTTTTAATCTTGGGGTAAACTGACGTCACTACAGCAATGTTTGAATAATAACTTTAAATACAGAGGGCCCTATTCTGATGAAATGAGTGCAATCACAAACGCAGTGGTTAAAGTCAGTCGCATCTGCCCGCAGGGAGTGGCTTAACCAAAAGTGTGATTCTGATGAAATAAAAACCCAGCGCAAGCGTTTAGTGCCACACTGACAGCACCCGCCAATCAATGCTGAGTAGGTTGGGGAATCTGATATCCAATCAGAGCCAGGCAACAATCCCTTTAAGAGACAGAATGCGTTATGCGTTGTATGTGTATATTATAGTTGTGTATGTGCTAGTGCGGTAAAATAAATAAATAAATAAATAAATAAATAAATAAATTCCAGTGTGTCACCTGTTTCTCAAGCGTATACTTGTGGAATATTTAAGTCCAGACCCAGACTACCAGTTATTGTTTCTATCTTGCCATGCAGTTTCATTAATTCACTATTGTTATGCCACAGACAGACTGAAATAGGTTCATAGGCAGAGAGAGGACTAAAAGCTCTTCTTTGTAGAATTTCAACCACCAGAACTTCCAACTGAGCCTGATTGATAATTAATTTGCTTAGCAAAAACTTAAGCCTGTGTAAACCTTTTATTATTATTATTTATTTCTTATCAGACAAACAAATAAATAAATTAAAGTGCAAGTGATTATAAATTGATACGCTTATGTGTAAACTAATTATGCAGAATGATTGAGACTGAAAGCATGTGTGAAGAAAGGAAAGTTAAACCTCTGAACTGGATTTCCTGGAAACTACAGGATGACAGCATCTGTATTACAAGCCTGGGGACTGTGGTATGATCTCATAAACGGAAAACAGCTAAGCACTTGTTACTGCCAAGAAGGCAGGTATTTCTTTTGTGCAGAAACGAGATTGAAAATCCTTTTAAGTAAAACTGGATCTTAATGTAGATGCTGCAGGGCTTATTGGTAGCTTTTTTTGCAGCAGTACACACGACTGTAGTGCAGTCAACCTACCCCAAGATCATTAGTAAAACAGTAAAGTAATTTGTAAGACTAAACTGTAAATGCATGGGCAGAGTTTGACTTTTACATTTGGGGGTGGGCCTGAAGCATAATATATGATCAAGGCCCCGGGGTGGGGGTGAGGGGCAAAGCTACAAAGATTTTAAATTCAGTAATAAAAGATTCAACTACAGTAATAATTATCAATATAAAAGAGTTTACAAAACATTATTTTCACATTGGAAAAGGTTAAATACTGTTTATTACAGCATGGTATGTACATGCTGCCTTTCAAATGCTTCTGTTTGTTCATTTGTAAGAGGAGATGAGATATTGCATCAACACAAATCTGAATTATTACTAAACTGCTAAAATTATGAACAAAGCTGTCCAAAATAAGTAAATAAATACGGTAATGAACAACATATTACAAACTGTGGTCTCAGCCAATGTGTACGGGTATGCAATATATTAAAAACATATTCAATTACAGTAACTTTGTATTTGGATGCAGTAAGTTACACTTCTGCTTTGTGTAGAAAAATGATTTCTGGTAGGAAATTAGCCCATAAAATTAGGACTCATTTTTTGATGAAATCTTATGGTACACTATTTGTGACTTATGTTTCTGGTAGTCAGCAAAAACACTGGATTTCTTTTAAAACCCTGCAATTTCTTGTAAAAGATTCCCTTTATGAAAAGGAAACCCCTTTGCAAGGGAACTTCCCAAGACACAGGACACTCCTTGCCAGCCTTTCACTCATTGGATACTGAGCATTTCTGGACAGTATATATTGAACCACACTTTCTAACAAGTACTACACTTAAATTGACTCAAGACATCTGAGTACAGATATAAAAAACAACCTTCAAACAAAACCACAATGAACTCCACTGCAACCCTCTTCTTTATTTCTTTTGTGTTGTGTGCCGCTGTGGAAGGTAAGCACTAGAATACATTCAAGAACAGGACGAGTTTTACATTTAAAGAATTGTGTTTTTGTTGAATTTATAGTAAAAAATAAATACAAATAAAAGGTAATCAAATGACCTTAACAAATAATGTCATTGTACAACTGTTTGTATTGAGGTTTGGTTTTATGCCATTGATAGGGTTCATACAAGCAGATAATACAACATTACTTGCTAATATAACAAACATAATTGCACTGTACAGGATTATCAGATAATAATAATGCTATTTGGGATACACTTTAAAATAAGTATCAGTAATCCAAATAATATTATGCATGCAGCATATAGAACTCATCAGGATACATCAGGATATTATTGGTGGTATTTTAAAATGTGATTCATTCATTTTAATGTCAGGGTTAAGTTTGAATCATAGTAGTAGCAGTGGTATACTTGTTTATATGTTAATACATTTGAATTACAGACACTAATTATGTTATTACAATTTTTTGTATTTATTTTTTTGAAATTGTATGACTTGTAAACTGACCTGTGGAAATCACTGAACTTTTGTATTGACATATGTTCTTACAATGTAGGACTATACAGTACTACAGATTCAATTGCATTTTTTTATGTAAACTGTATGCGAGGACACAGGTTTAACAAACGGTCAGTGGATCCAAACACAGCCACCATTTATTTGTTTAAAACAGTGCTGTCTCTAGGGAATTACATATATTCAAAGGCACATTTGACCTTGGTACTTTTGAACTATTTGTAATAACGTGATGGTGAATGAAGTTGTTCTTTGCACACAGTATTTAAAAAGCTTCATTTCTGTTCTTTGTGTTCATCAGGTACTTCTCTGTATGAAAAGGGCCGATGCTTTTGCCTTAGGGATGGGGATGACTTTGTGCGTCGAAGAAACATTGAGAAGTTAGAAGTGATACCAAAAAGCCCAATGTGTCAAAGGCTAGAGATTATGTGAGTATTTTTTTTCTTTTTCCTTTGTTTAAGAAAACAATTATGTGAGATTGTGAATTAGTGATTAATCATTGTTTAACAAATAATGCAATATAGAGGAATTTCACTTTTTTTGTGTGTTCTAACCCTTTGCAAACTTTTGTTTTCTGATAGTGTGACATTGAAGGGTACAGCAGAACAGAGATGCCTGAATCCCCAATCTAAGTTTGTGCAGAATCTGATCAACACATTAAGGAAAAGGTATACAATTTTAAAATATGACATTTATAAAAATTGTTATATATGTTACATATGTCAGGTCTATCAAACATACATTGTGCATTTTAGAGTATTTACTGAAATATGCAAATAACAAATGCACTTACTGTAAAGCATTGCACTTACAGGATTTAACATGAATAGCGTACAGTGCATCATAAAAACATAAAGATACAATTATGCAAAAGGTATTCTTAATTTAATTAATAGTCAGTCATTTGACCAGTTTGATTGTATAAATCGATTTCTCAATGTATCACATTTTGCTTGACTCTAGGAACATACTAATACAACAAAAGTATGTTTTGTCGATTTGTGCTTTTTTTGTTAACTTTCTTAATCTGTTATTATGTTTTAGGTCTTCAAAGTAAACTTCTGTGCAACGAAGGACATGAAACCCCAAAATAAAGGCCAAAGAAGCCACCAGAAACATTCCTTAAAGCTGTTTACTATGTTTACTTTGAATCATTTTTTAATGGGCATTATTTCCTTTGAATATTTGGATACAATAGCACAAATAATACAGTCAAATGTAATTATTATTTATATATTTTATTTGTAAACACAGGAGCACACATTATTATTTTGAAAGTACCATTAAAGAGTTGGTCTTTGTTACTTAATGTATAGTGTATTTATTTAGTGCAAGTCAAATAACAAACTATTTATTTAAATTATTCAATTACCTTTAAATCCTAGCATATGTCATGTCTGTTTTTTGGACAGAACTGATGTCAAATGTAAAGCACTGTGTACAATTACTTGTATTGTTTGTCAGTAAAGGAAGACTTATGAGCAAGAAAATGCATGCAATATTCAAAAAAGGGTGTATTATATATAATGTATATTCTGAAATGCATTGTATATAATGTATATTCTGAAATGTGTGTTGTTTTTGATATGTTGGTTGTTATCATATGTGTATTACCCTGTTTATATGCTTGTGGTTTTGTACAGTTGTAATGTGAAAAGTAAATTCTTGAATTTTAAACTAATTGTGTGGTTATGTGTCCTATAAGCACTTTCATTCTTTTACACTAATTAGAAAAGTGGAGACCTTTAAACACAGTTCAGTTAGCAAGGTAAACATTGCTGGAAAGCATTCATTCTCTTCTCCCTCAGGCCAACTATAAACCCAGACATACTGTACAATAAGCAACCTGTGCTTTAAGGGCTTCAACATTCACTATCATAAGAGTTTTGTGATAGATTAAACCTTTTTAAGAAATACGAATGTAAACAGTATGTAACTTACAGTACATTACATTAGAGTTACAATCTCAGCCTTTGACACAGCTTGGGATTACTGTTGAAAGAGATCACGTTTACTTGGGGAATACTGAACTCACTATACTTACAGTGCTATCTAGCCTCTTGTTCAGTCGTGGTTTTAAAGACTCTGAGGTGTTCTTCAGTTAAGCAAACTCCACATGCAGCTAAAACCAAACTGTCCAAACAGAAACCAAGAATAACTTCAGACAATCAGAAATGATGATGTGAAACTGCTGTAAGGCCCGTCGTCAGACATTTTGACTGATGACTTCAGCATATTAACTATAATTTAATAAAGGTACAGTATTAGCCAAAGCAGTTATTATTATTATTATTATTATTATTATTATTATTATTATTATTATTATTATTATTATTATTATTAATAAAGTCTAAAGGGACCTATGATGTGGACGCACACATATTGTTTTTAACTGAACTCAGGTCCTTCTAATTTGTTTTTAATCGGAAGTGTTATCATTTGAATGTAAGCTGTGCCTTGTGTAACAAGGGTACATCGGTACGCGTGTAATGTTAGAAAGTGGTACACTGTGAGATTTTTGTACAGGTGCAATCAATTGCGATGTGATGTGTTTTTCTATTGTCGGATAGAGGTACATTTACCACGAATTATACAAAACATTTTTGCAAACCATTAATTATATATATATATTTTTTTGCGAACTTAAACTGGAAGCAGACAATCAATTTGTCTAAAAAAAGAAAACAAAATCATGACGAACAAGACAAAATGAGAAGTCCACCGCAGAAGTTACAGAAGTACAACAATGTACAAGATCCCATGATGTATTGGATATGATAAATATTCGCACGGACAGGGGACTGGACAGAATCCGTAACGGCAGTGTATCACACAACACTGCCCGTTACACTTGCTGTTGAGCTGTTACGCACAGCGGTGTTTTTAGTTACTGGATTGTAGCAGCGCAGAGTAAAAGACCTGCACATAACTACCAATACAATGAACCATTAATTTCCCCAAACAACATGTTCTTTTAAATAATAATAATACACCAATACATCTGAAATCATAACAATACATTCACCCATGCTAAAATAAATAATACATATATATTGATAAGATTGAATGTATTTTGTTTATTTAAAGAGCGAGCGAGAGAGAGAGAGAACACAAGATAAAGAAAACGAAAACAAAAGTATAAGTAAACAAATGCTGTGCGTGCTGCAAGCCACCAGCACGGTGCTTGTTGTTATTTTGTTTGGTGTCTGTATTCGTGATTTGTTTTAGTTCACCCGAGTACCTGTCTCTGTCAGCTGTCTGATCTGGCAACGTCAACCCTCGGATCTTCTGATAAAAATCATAATGTTTGTTCTTCATTTAGAAAAAAATCAAATGTTACTGATACATCGATAAACGCGTATGTAGGATTTATCTCAAAGCCTTTGCAGAAATGAAAAACTTGGATTCTGCTTAAAAAGAAGAAACGAAACTTTGGACTTAAACTTTGACAAGATATTTTTTCTAAATCAGTTGTCTGTAGACAGGGAGAAACTGGAAATTCCCACTCTTTCTTGACTTTCTGCCAACAGAGTAAACCTGCTAATCGAAGGTAGCACACATACAGCTGGCAGAAGCCAAAAGAGGCTTCAACTAAAGCAACAATGAGCTCCACAGCCTGGCAGAAGCCAAAAGAGGCTTCAACTAAAGCAACAATGAGCTCCACAGCCTGGCAGAAGCCAAAAGAGGCTTCAACTAAAGCAACAATGAGCTCCACAGCCTGGCAGAAGCCAAAGAGGCTTCAACTAAAGCAACAATGAGCTCCACAGCCATCCTTCGTTGCTTTCTTGTTGTTTGCAGCTATTGGTTGTAAGGCATCAGAATACAGAATACAGTAATATCTGCATACAGAGATATGTTTTATAATGTCGTTTTGTTGACAAGTTATTTTAATGCAATTTTGTATCTGTACCACTCCTATGCAATTACAATGAGTAAAAAGAGTATAGCATAAAGGCACACCGTGCATGTTAATGGTTAAAAAAAAAAAAAAAAGTAGTGGGTATTTTATTCAGTGCATGAAAATAATAACTTTGTATCTTGTGCTGATGTTAATTTTTGTATTACGATGCTTATTTTGGTATTAGTGTTTTGGAAAGCTCCTGTCAGGTTATATAAAATGACATATTTATGTTTTCTTGACTCGCCGGTTTATAATAAGGGTGGTTGCCGATGCATTGTGAATGGTGCTAATTTGTATTGAACGCTGTTAAATGACACCACCAACCTTGATGTGTGAGCAGGTAGAGATCATATATTTCAGACTAATCTTTTTTTTAATCATTTAAAGATGTAAGATTGATGCTATATCAAAGTAGTGCTAGGAAATGTGAAGGAAACCATTTCAAGTCTTATAACTTTTTCAATCTATAGTAGCCATAAGCAGTAACATTAGTGCAATGTAAGAACATATTTGCACATTCCAATCCATTTGTATTTACTGTAACCTCAAGTTGCTGGTTACCCTAATGCATACATTCAAGATTTATCTGTCTCAGAGTCTTGTAGTTGTTTGTGATGTTTCAATGCAAGTGGACAGCATCCAGGCCTTATGGGAATACAGGTTATTCCAGTAATGACTCTGATGAAGAAAAGTAACTTCAGGTCCTTCCCAAAAGGTAAAACATTCAAAACCGCAAACTGGAAAGCCACGCAATTTTTGCAGCTTCTTAAAATGCACATCCGCCTTAGCTTTAGATTGAATGTACCCAAACACGAGTGCAATAGTAATATAGTATCAAAGAAACAAACACAAGAAAATACTAGAAAAAATGATAAACAGTGAATTAATTAGTGCAATTATAAAACATTACTATATTCTTTTGTATATTTTTAAACATACCACATCTGGCAACATCAGCACAAGAGCTGTTCAAAATGTGTGAAATTAAACCTAACTAGTGACTAATATTTGGAACATTAAAGTGGAAAAAACTAGTGCACCAGGTACCAATTTACACATATTTTGGGGATGCCCTCAGTGGCACATTTTCGGTCTACAGTAGCCTCTCCAGTCTGCTTGGGGCGGCTGTGCCTACTGTACTGTACACCTCCTCCCTATTTCTATTACCTGCTGATTCAGGATTACAGCTGTCAATCACTGAATAGTTCTAGCAGGCATTACTGCAGCAAACATTCTGTCCCTGTCAGTATTACAGAATCTTGGCAATACACGTTCAGAGGTCATTTCTTTATGGAGTGAACTACAGCAAAAAATTTGTCTTGAGAAGATAATACTGTATCTTGGATATTGGCTCCAGCTGCAGTGGTCAAACTAATATTATAGTACACAATGTAATTAATGTTATGTCGACTTTTGCTAGCTATTTATTAATTTATTTATTTATTTATTTATTTATTTATTGCATTTATATAGCGCTTTTATACAAAATTATCGCAAAGCACTGTACAGTACATAGCAGAAAAAAGAGCAAACCACAATACATTTCACAATGCATGTCACACATATAACTGCCACAATCAGACCATTTAAATAACATATTTAAATAACAGTATACACATAATACAAAAGCAACAATCTTAAAGTTACATTAAAACCCAGTAAGATAAGAAAGCATTTTAGTCTTGACTTGAAAACTGTAAAGGTTCCAGCTTCCCTGACAAATGAAGGCAGAGCATTCTATAATTTAGGAGCTCCACAAGAAAAATCCCTACCTCCGGTGTTGCTTTAGTTGACCCTAGGAATAACCAGCAGCCCGTCATCCTGTGATCTCAGAGTGCGGTTTGGACTTGACTGGAGGGTCGTGGGTTCAATCACAGGTGGGGGACACTGCTGCTGTACCCTTGAGCAAGGTACTTTACCTAGATTGCTCCAGTAAAACCCAACTGTATAAATGGGTAATTGTATGTAAAAATAATGTGTAAAAATTATGTAATTGTATGTAAAAAATAATGTGATATCTTGTAACAATTGTAAGTCGCCTTGGATAAGGGTGACTGCTAAGAAATACATGATACTACTACTACTACTACTACTACTACTACTACTAATAATAATAATAATAATAATAATAATAATAATAATAATAATAATAATAAGGGGTCAGTAACTCCTGCAAAAAACTAGGTGCTAATCCAATCAGGGCATTGTAAGTTAACAGCAAAATCTTAAAATCAATTCTATGCTGCACAGGGAGTTATTGTAAAGAGGCCAAAATGTGTACTATGTTCACTTTTTCTGGTTTTAGTCAGAATTCTAGTGGCGGTATTCAGAACAAGCTGCAAGCGGGATACCACACGTTTTGGGACACCAGAAAAAAAGTGTATTACAATAATCAATTCTAGATGAAACAAAGGCATGCATTGTGTTTTATTTATTTATTTCCCTTTACAATCTTTTTTAGAAAGAAAACAATAGATTACATTGGGGTCCATTACCCAGCATCCTGTTCAAGAGAAGAAGTGATACTCAGGATTTATTTGAATGCTTAAATATTTCTTCTAAATCAGGTGTCTTTGTAAAAAGGGAATCTGTAAAACCGGACTTTCCGCCTGTCTTGAATTTCTGCCAAAACAATGAAGCTTAGCAATGATTGGTAACCCAGCGTAAACAGTATAAATAGAAGAGCTCTTTTTCCTCTGCACTTCATTTGAAGTTCTCAAGATAACAGAGTCCAGAATCCAAACGAAACTCTAACAATAACAGCAATGAACTCCACAGCCGTCCTCTTTGTTGTTTTTCTCTTGTTTGCAGCTATTGAAGGTAAGGCATCATATTGCATTTTAGCTCAGAAATGAAATCTGTTCTGCATAGAGAAATGTTTGGGAATCTGTAGACAAAAGACAAAATACTTAATGTACGTATTATTTTTTTTTTAATACAAATTCAGTATAGTTGTTATTTTTGTTTTAAATACTGGATAAGTCAGAGAGTATGCTCCAGTAATATTGAATACTGGTGTCTTTCAAACCTGTTAAGTAGTGGTGTTGTTTTATCCTCTTCCTTTTAGCTCATGCATTTTTAGACAGCAGACTCTGTCCTCATTACAGGTAACCTGCAAATATATCCAATAGATGCCATGTTAATCTTTTCCTTGTGTATGTTTTCCAGGCTCCCCACTTTACAACAAGGGCCGTTGCCGCTGCATTGGGAGCAGTGCTGACTTTATACATTTAAAACGCATTGAGAAGTTTGAAGTGATACCAGCAACCCCAATGTGTCAGCAGATAGAGATTGTGTAAGTCTCGAATCAGTTAGCATCATTAGGGAGCATCCTTTACTATCTGAATAAAGCTTATTGCATTATTTTACAATACTGACTGTCATTTTATTTTCTAGTGTTACAATGAAGGGCACTGCAGAGGAAAGGTGCATGAATCCCAAGTCAAAGCAGGCACAAAACATCATCAGCAACTTGCTAAAGAAAAGGTATGTATTTACAGTATACTTCCTTTCAATGTCAATGCAGAGGGTGACTCTGGCAATACAATGCTTCTGTACTAAAGGACAGTGGCAGCCAAAGGACAGCTAGGATGATATGAGCCATTGGTAGAATGGACTTGTACCACAGTGTTAACATTTCATATTTTGACATACTAAGCATGTTACAACTAGACAGTGGTAATCCATTGCTGTACCACAGTACCATACCAGAATATCCAGAGCACTGTACAGTACAAGTTTGAAATCCATTGCATTGCCATTTCTTACACTCTTTCAAATCATTTTATTGTATACTTTTGAAAGTAATGAGATTTAGAATGAGTAGGTTTTTTTTGTTCTGTGTGTGTGTTTTATTCTGACTTTGAAAGATTAGTAATCAGTAAACTTTGTTCTTGGTCCTCACAGAAATAACACCACCGAGGCAATCCCAAAGCAATTCTGATGTGACCCACAGACAATTCTTCAGGAAGCACTAGGGTTCTTTAAAGTCCCAGTTGTCATGGTTACTGTTTCAGCCCAGTCTACGATTTTTTCCCCAAGTATTCATTTTGAAAACAAATGTGTGACAGTTTGTTTTTAGTTTGAAACTTTAGGCATTGTATTTTGCCATATAAAATCAATGTTTGTGTTACTGTACCTTAACGTTATAGAACAGTATATACAACCCTTTAAATTATATGATTAAATAATTAGAATCTAGCAAATGACTGCATTTTTGGTAAGACACTCATCTGGGACCCTGTTCAAAAAACAAAAGCACATTATACCTTTTTATAAAGGAATTTGTTCAAAGCTGTGCTGAATTACTATACAGCACATCATTTGTAACATATGTACAGTTGTATGCATTGTGTAAATAGACTTTTGTTGTTTGTGTTTTATGTAAATATAATGTATTTCTAACTTATTATGTTCATAATTAACTACTAATGAACCTGTTTTAAAATGTTGAAAATATGTAAATAAATGACTGAATTTCAGAACATTGTGTGATTACTTGCCAAGTTCATGGTTTAAGAAGTTCCTTTATTTGGAACTGCTAACAGCTCTACCAATCAGAATACTCTGGCATCCCCCATGCCCTCAAGCAAAATGATAATGCACTGTATCATAAAACACAGTTAAAAACTGGAAGTGTAAAGAACACAAACATAATGCAGCTTTTTACACTTTAAACATTATAACCCAGTGGGTATTTCCTCCCAGCTGTTTTAAATATGGTTATAGCTCTATAAGAGGTATATATTTGCCATATATCCTGGTCCAGTAGTTGTAACTATTTACTCTACCATGATGCTAGGGCATAGTTATAAGGTGACAATCGTTTTTGATTAGATTTATACTCAGATTGGATGTGATATTCGTTTGAGTCAATTGGAAGTACAGAACAAAGACTGAACTAAAAAAAAAAATTATGTATACATAGAATAAAGCTCAACATAACATAAATTAGAATGTGTTACATCATATCAGTATCACCACAGATGTCTAAGTTGTCATAGTCAGAGGATAAGCTCCATTGATCTTCTCCGTGGTTCGCTCAAGAAAGCTTATAATCTCTGAAAGATTATAGCCAAGAAAAGATTGGGGATCTGGAGCATACAAGGGGTACACAATTCTGATTTATGTTTTGACATTAAAGCTTTAAATGCTCATATATCAAATGAATCATTTTGTTAAATAAGATGCTTATGCTCTCAGCCAGCGATTTTCTGCCACATGGTGGCAGAAAATGAGAGAAATAAATCAACACACATACTTGTGGTAACAGAAAAACAAGTGTTAAAATATCTACATACCTGTAATCAATCTGCTTGTGTCTCCTAGCTCTATTTTACTCAACGCAGAGTGGAGCTTTTCTGTAAAAAGAAGCATATTTGTAATTTAAATAGTATTTAAAAGAAACATGTTTTCATTCAACAGGACTGAGAAGGTTACTGTAAAGTCAACCCTTTGAATAACTGACATTGACCTGCTAGTATGTAGTAGGTTACCTACTGGCCCATTCAAATGGGATGGCATTCCTTGATAATGTTGCTTTTTAAATGGGCTGATCAGCAGGTGAAACATCAACAAGACCTTCTAGAGGTTTGGTGTATTATTATTATTATTATTATTATTATTATTATTATTATTATTATTATTTATTTATTTCTTAGCAGACGGCCTTATCCAGGGCGACTTACAGTCGTAAACAAAAATACATTTCAAGAATCACAGTACAAGTATTAATACAATTAAGAGCAAGATAAAATACAGTGACTTCGGTTCTAGCAAGTACAAATATATGACAAAATACGATTCAATAACGGAGCAGATAACAGTGTCAGTGATAGTTACATCAGGATATAATTAAATACAAAATACTACAGATTAAATAACACTTGTGACCGATTACAGTACTCTAAAGTACAGGATTAAATGCAGTAAAATAGGGAGCAGATAAGAGCAAGTAAAGCACATTAAGGAAGGTTATAGGAGTTATAGGAGGCTGTGTGGTCCAGTGGTTAAAGAAAAGGTTTGTAACCATAAGGTCCCCGGTTCAAATCCCACCTCAGCCACTGACTCATTGTCTGACCCTGAGTAAGTCATTTAACCTCCTTGTGCTCCGTCTTTCGGGTGAGATGTAATTGTAAGTGACTCTGCAGCTGATGCACAGTTTACACACCCTAGTCTCTGTAAGTCGCCTTGGATAAAGGCGTCTGCTAAATAAACAAATACAGGTGCTGTCTGAAGAGGTGAGTATCACAGCCATGTAAGTTAAGAGGTGAGTATCACAGCCATGTAAGTTAAGAGGTGAGTATCACAGCCATGTAAGTTATAAAAATACCTGCAAGATTAGACCTTGCTGTGCTGTTTTCTATCTTCCAGGATCACTTGAAGTAACTTTTTTTCAGAATTATGAACTGCTTTGGGCAACTCTGATCTATCCCAACGCCTGGTGGCACTGTTTGCCGGAATTAGCGTTTTCATTCTTTCTGGTCAAGTAGCAGCGTGCACCCCTACAAAAGTCAGTGGATGCACCTATTCATTATTGTCACTTGAGAGTTTCCCAAAGCTAACTTTACAGACAATATCTGCAGCTGCAGTCAGCCTGGCATCGCATAAAGCAGTGTATGTGGCTGTGTTTCCCAATGACACCAATTACAATACTCTTGCTGGCAATAGGTGTCAGCTGGGATGCAACTGAGGAACTGAACAGGCTGAATGCTGCATGAAGCTCATCTGTGTACAAAATGATGAAAGATACTATCAACCAAAACCAACACTCACTACCACGATGAATTGACATTCTGACTGCTTCTTCTCTCAATAAAGTACACACATAGATCTCCGGAACCTACTATGAAGATATTTATATTGGGCTGCAAATGGAAAGAAAGAGATTGAAGTTTACCTTAGATTCATATTGTATTTTATTTAAAAACATGAACACAGGGCATTTACAAAACATTCCTTAATATAATGAAAACGATATATTAGATACGTAGGGTTTATTAAAAAGCATGTATGGTTCTTCTAAGTCAGATGCCAGGCCTTTGCAGAAATGAAAACTACTTGCATCACGTCAATAAGAAGAAGTGATACTTAGGATCCATTTGAATGCTTGGAGATTTCTTATAAATCAGGTGTCTTTGTTGAAAGGGAATCTGAAGTGGCAAAACAGGACTTTCCCTCTGTCTTGAATTTCTGCCAAAACAATGAATCTCATGAATGGCAACCCCACGAAAACAGTACAAATAGAAGAACTTTTCACCTTTCACTGGTTCAGTACTCAAGACAAAAAAGAGGCCAAAAGAAACCTGAACAAAAGCAGCAATGAACTCCACAGCCGTCCTCTTTGTTGCCTTTTTCTTATTTGCAGCTATTGAAGGTAAGGCATCATATTGCATTTTAGCTCAGAAATGAAATCTGTTCTGCATAGAGAAATGTTTGGGAATTTGTATGTAGATAATTATTTTTAATACAAATTCCAGTACAACTGCCTAATTTTAATATATTACGCCTACAATGTACATTTTGCATATACAAATATTGTGTAATTGACATGTTGATTAATAAACAAATAAACCTTACCGTATCGTTACTACTGAAATATGTATGTAGACTTTCAGAGTTTGCTAGTGAAGAAAAAAAAATGTTGTCGATTGGATGCATTTGGATGCATTTTTAGACAGCAGACTCTGTCCTCATTACAGGTAATCTGCAAATATATCCAATATACTCCATGTTTATCTTTTCCATGTGTATGTTTTCCAGGCTCCCCACTGTACAACAAGGGCCGTTGCCGCTGCATTGGGAGCAGTGCTGACTTTATACATTTAAAACGCATTGAGAAGTTTGAAGTGATACCAGCAACCCCAATGTGTCAGCAGATAGAGATTGTGTAAGTATTGTAGCGAAGTGGGGTATTCTTTGTCATGCTCCAGGACATTTTCACTGTCTTTCAGTGTAAAATAAGTACTTAAACAACAGCAGCTAGGGTGTAAACAGGGCAGTGTCTGTATATTTATTCATTAACCACAAAAATGAAACAAACAAAACAAAAGCCTAACACTTAGTGAACACGTTCTAAACTATAACTTCGGCAGCTAAACCATTTCGCAGTCCCCAAACAAGACTACCTTTTCAATAGATTTTCCAGGCCTGTCCCCACAGGTCTCTTCTCACAGACCCAGACCAAGCATTTTAACCTGTTTTTATATCTGCCTGCTTAATCCCAGCCAGGAGTCCCTCATTAAATTAGAGCCAGGTGATTCCATGTCTGGCTCTACTACAACCCTATGGCATTCTGGGGATGTAGTCCTGCAGCAAACCCCTGGACTACATATTTCCTCCCCTACTCTGCCACAGTATTGACTCAGTTAACATCATGGGGATCATCCTTTACTATCTGAATAAAATTTATTGCATTTTTTTTAAATAGATTATGTTACCATACTGACTGTCATTTTTTTTCTAGTGTTACAATGAAGGACACTGCAGAGGAGAGATGCATGAATCCCAAGTCAAAGCAGGCACAAAATATCATCAACTTGCTAAAGAAAAGGTATGTATTTACGGTATGATTGCCTTCAATGTTATATATAGAGTTGTGCTATGCTGTTTATATCCTTTATTGAGTCATAGTTAGAACTACTTTTTTGGCAGCTTAAATTGGTTCTGTGTTTATGTAGCCTGACATTATAAATTCTAGTCTGTAAATTATGTTCTAGGTCCCCACAGAAGTAAAGCCACCAAGGGAATCCCAGTTCTGATGTGGCCCTCCCATCTGTCCTTCATGAAGCTCATAGGCATCCTCAATCCCAGCTGTCATGGTTACTGCTTCTCAGAATGTTGATAATGATTTAGGTACACATTATAAAACAAATGTGACCATTTTTTAGATTGTCTTTGCCACATAATACCGCAACATGTGTTAAATTACCACAATTGAATTGTATAGCATACTGCCTTTTAAATTACATGGTTACCTAATTAGAATCTAGTAAATGTCAGCATTTTTGTGGTTAGCAAATACAGCGTTTAAGTGAGACCATCTGCCCAAAACAAATTAAGGCACATTAAGGAATCTGTTCAAATATGTGCTGAATTTGCATGAATCATTTGTGTACCGGTATATAAACTTTGCTTGGATGTTTGTATGAATATTATGCATTTCTAACATAATTTTTTTATTTTTTATTTTGTGTTTTACATTTTTTTAAATCTGTAAATAAATTACTTTCAGACTATTTTGTGGTTACTAGCCAATGTGCTTTGGAGCATAATGAAATATGTGATTTAATCATACAATTACTGTAGGCTATATTACCAAAAAATGCTGCAGTGTAACTGTAACAGACTGATTATTATTTTATTAAAACACCCATCCATCCATTATCTGTAACTGCTTAATCCTATAGAGGGTCGCGGTGAGCCAGAGCCTAACCCAGCAGACACAGGGTGCAAGGCAGGACTACACCCTGGATGGGATGCCAGTCCATCACAGGGAAACTTAGAGAGGCCAATCCACCTAGCCATCTTTGGATTGTGGGAGAAAACTAAAGTACCTGGAGAAAACCCACATGAACACAGGGAGAACATACAAACTCCACACAGACAGACACCTGAGGCTGGAATTGAACTCAGAACTCTGGAGCTGCAGCATAAACCACCGTGCCACCCTTTATTAAAACATTTTTGCAGTAATTGTTTTACGATAGTGTTGGTGTCCTTTACAAAAATAATTCTGATTTAAAGCTTTGTAAACAGGTCCCTTAGCTTTGCAAGAAGCTGACCCAAAAACATTCACTTTTCATGTAAAATAAAAAAACAAACTGAAATATAAACAACATCCTATTAATGGATCAACTGGCAAAATGTTTAAAAGTGGTAGATCATGACAATAAAATGCATGCATATGGCTTTGGGTTAAGATTAGATACATACTGGCCATTGTTTCTTGCACATTTCTTGTAAATCTCTAGCCTGTGGTCTCATACGTTAGCTTTAGTGAAAACAAGGGTCTGTGACATTCAACTGGAGAGAAAGGCTGCTGCAGAGATAGAGTGAGGAGGCGGCTAAGTGAAAATAAAACAACAGTGAAGATAACAGTATGAGTTTAAATGGGTTGGAGTCCTGTACTTTTTTAAAAGAATAATCCATTATTTTTTTTAAATAACTTTTTTGAAAAGTTATTTTCCCCCCAAAAAATGTCTCAGCATAATTTTGGAATTAAAACACAGTGAAACCCACAGCGTTTCCTTTAAATCAAATGTAAATACATTCAGTAACGCTGTTTAATGATGCACTTGTGTTCCATATTTTGAAATGGTCCTGCAATTACATGCAATGTTGATGGATTCAAATAATCAGAATTTAAAGAGATTGTTGCAAGCTTGAACCTGTGGGTTACCAAACTGTTTTAAAGGATTGTGATACAAAAGGCTTTGTCATTACAGTAAAGGATAACAGTATATCAGATGACATACATTATGCATAGATTGCCATCCATGTCAGAAATGATTCTTATTTGTATGAAAGGAATTGTACATTTATATTTAGATGTATAAAGGCAGATTTCATTTCAGATTGCCACACAGGATTATAAAATCCCCCTTGACTGAACAGCACAGTCTTTCATTTTGAAGCTGAAGCTTCCAAGGCAAAACATTTGTTTTTCAAAGTAGTTCAACGAGGCACAGAATATTACTATAAATAAACATGAAAGGGTTTGATAAGCTCTTGCTTATGGCAGGGGGCATAGATCTGTATTTCCTGTAAATTAATTCTAGTGGCATTTAAAAAACAACCTCACTTCACAAATCCAGACATTAGTTAGTAATCCTGGTAAATAGAGGACATGCAATAGTAGTATATTAAACTTCCTATCATAATGTAAATAAGAAATAGTGCATGCACAGTAGGTTTTTTTTTCTTTCTGCAAAGCATTTTACAGGAAAACAAAGAATGATAATAGGGAACTTCACTTGGCAGTTGTTCTTGTGGGAAAATTGAATACCTCATAGATTATAGACTGAACAGGAAGTTCAAGTTCAAAAGTTAAGACTACCATCATTTGGTTATTGTTTATAAGTAGGGATTCTAAGATTAGGTTTTATAAAAAAAAGAAAAAAGAAAACAGGATCATTTAAGAATTTCCTTTTCCCTTTCCCTTAAATAAAAGAATAAAAGCTTTACATTTTTATATGCATCTATTTAATACACTTAATAGAATGTATTTACTCGTTTTACAAAACAGATCCTGATCATAGCTCAAGAAAGTTTTATTGATATATAATGGCACTGCAGTATTAATTAAGCTTTCTCTCTGGTTAATAACTTTTGACATGTTTTTCATTTTAAAAATCCTGTACCATAACCATGAATAATGAAATGAACTGCTGCCATATATTTAATATTAGCGTGAATACGTACCAATGCAAATACTACCGTAGTGTAACACACACAGACAAATGTTAAATTAAGAAACAAAACATAAAAGAAAACCGATTCCTTTTTTATACAGTAAATGTTGCAACAGTGAAAATATTTCATCTGAAACTTCATTATACTGCCACTAAGGTTTACATTAAGCAGTTTATGTTCACTCTTATTCACTGTACATACAGTATACAGTGTACTGTACACTGCCCTGCTCATCATTGTGAAGTTGAACATCTCTTTTGCTTCATAACTGTGAAGCTCCATTGAAAGAAAAGCTGTAGTATAGAAACTCCACGACCTCCATGCAGGTCCACAGGTATTATAACCCCCTGGACAGAGCACTGTTACTTTAACAGGAAAAGTGAAATGAAATACTGTATACACACAAACTAAATTCATGGCCTTATACTCGGATGAAAGATGTTTCACAAAATGCAGTAACAAACTGAAAGCAGCTTCTCTCCCGCATAGGCACATGGTATGCATCTATTTGCAGGATCATACTGTAAGCTGCATGTACAGGATGCTGCTCCACAGATGTGTCTGTTTTAAATTGCCTGCAGCTTTTAGGATTCTGCCCAGACCTGTTGCATCCTGCAAGCAAACCTCATAACATGATTGGAAAGCCTGGCTGTGTGCCAGGTGAAAGCTGTATAATTGTCAGGATGTGAGCGGTGTATAAAGAAGTTAAGGTTCAAACAGGTCGTTATAATTACAAAACAGTCCGTTTTTAATAAAAGATCCACCCCATATATCAGCAATGGTATGGGGGCAAACAGTGAGTCCCAAACAAAAGGTTTCATAAAAAGTACAATAATCCACAAGTGCACGGCAAACTGCTCCAGGTGCAGGTACAGGTGCAGTGCTGCTGAGCTGTGCAGGGGTAGTGGTGCTCTGGGATTTGTGTGCTGGCTCAGTGGCTGTAGCTTCCCAATCGCTACTGGTCTGCAATATAAACAAAACAAAAGGCACAGCTCTCTGGGCGTTAGTGTTTCAGCGTAAGGGACTGTACTCATGTAGCTGCGTCCCCTTTGTACTGCCAAACTCCTCCCTCATGATCAGCCCGGCGCCACGGTCTATCCAATCGTCGGGTACCCCCAGCTGATCTCAATGGAGTTGCTACACCCTTTCGCCAAGATGGCCGACTTCCAGTTCTGTGATACCATCAAGTTGGCCCATCCCTGTGAAGAAGTACCACCAACCTTATAGCGCCCTTCTCGGTCGGGAGTTACAGCTCAGATTCATTTTCTCCCGTTCACAATACAGTAGACCCCCGTTAGTCCGTGTAGCTTTGGACCAATTTGAGCCCGAATTAGTGAAAAACTCAGATTAGCTGAAATTGAGTTTACTGTTTGGGAAATTCCTACGTTACTAATTGAAAACTCGAAAAATGCAATAATGCAAATAAAATATAATGTCCCAACAATGGTCAAAATATATATACTGTAAATAATCAACGTTGTTCAGAGGCAGAGAGAGCTGGTTTAAAAAAGTCACTGATCTTGCTCTTTCATTGTCATAACTGCTCTTCATATTCAGACTGCCAAGCTAAGAGAGTCTGAAGTCTGCTTTCTGCTCGCTTGTCACTGGTTTCAGTAACTACAATACAGCACTGCCCGCTGGCTTGCACTAAATTAAATTAAAGGATGACCGTCCGCTTTCACAGATACGCTGATTTCCGCACTAATACAGCACGCGAATATGCGCTTCTGCATCGATCAGATGATTTCTGCACATTTTGATAATGCAATTAAACCGCACAGATTATTGAAACACGAAATAATGAAATACGGATTAACAGGTGTCTACTGTAATACATTGTACATTCTACAGTGTACAGTGAGGAAACTGCAAACTGCAAAGCCCAAGGCAACATTTCAGAAAAGAATACAACTATTTTAATGGCATCTTCCTTTAATTTTCACACTTTTTACATTGTATTGCACCACCTGCTCTCTACTGTACATCCCATTTTAAAGTGTCTTTGATCATGTGGTGCATTGCATTTGTAAATGTTGATTGTAGTTTATAACTTTCCATATAATGCCTAAATACATTTTCCATAACTTACATCGTGTGGCAGAAGCCGGTAGAGGTGATGTGGGGCTTTAGCATCAGTAATTCACACTAAGATAAGAGTTTAAATACGGCAAAATATTAAATAGAATTACAATAGTGAAAGAGGCAGCAGATTTATATACACACATTTTGTATTTATTGCAAACTGAAACTACTCTTAATTGCATTATAACAGAACTACATTTTCTGGTTTTGCAGCTTTGGTCCTTACAATACAGTACAATGCAAAGTGTATACTGCCACCTAACGAAACTTTACAGGATCACACCCATAATTATTTAGTATGTGGAACTGTGTTTTAGATTGATAAAGTGAAATATGCAGTCTCTCTACAGAAACTCTTGAATAAAATAGGTGTGGACTCGGGCATTTGGGAGATTTTCTATGTAAAATTAAATATATTCTGTCAAGGGCTTTTTTTTTTTGCCTGAATCTTGGATCTGTTCTTTAGTTCCAGTTCCCTGCTACAGACATATCAGCCAGAGTGACCCTCTAGTGCACTGCTGTGTGTCGCCAGAAATTAAAACCTGGTGCTTGTCTCCAAATTAGCTGTTCACTAGATGGCGCTGTTGCTTATTTCTACAAAGTCACAGCAGTTTTGTCAGTTTGTGTGTGTGTATATATATATATATATATATATATATATATATATATATATATATATATATATATATATATATATATATATATATATATATATATATATATATATATATATATATATATATATATATATATATATATATATACTGTATTGTGACAGTGGTTGAGGGAAGATATGTTACCCCCGTTTAAACAGAGCTTCACAGCTTAATTGGGATAGTGGGATATTGGCTAGGTATGTCCAAGGTAGGTATATTGCCTAGGTAGGTATGTAAGGAGGCTGTGTGGTCCAGTGGTTAAAGAAATGGGCTTGTAACCAGGAGATCCCGGTTCAAATCCCACCTCAGCCACTCACTCATTGTGTGACCCTGAGCAAGTCACTTAACCCCCTCGTCTTTCGGGTGAGACGTAATTGTAAGTGACTCTGCAGCTGATGCATAGTTCTCACACCCTAGTCTCTGTAAGTCGCCTTGGATAAAGGCGTCTGCTAAATAAACAAATAATAATAATATCATTTTATTGGAGTACCAGTGAAGTAACCAGCACAAAATAGGAGTACTAAAAAGACATCTAGTAAAATCCTATACCAGATTTTGAACAAGAGCTTAATGATCAGTCCTCATGTGATATTTTGCCTATGGGCCCCCCACCTTTCATGTATTTTCTGGGGACCCTACAGTTTACGATCCCCTGATAAAGACAAAGTAGGTGGGACTAGCAGACTTAAAAGGTCAGATTGTCACTTAAAAGGTCAGATTGTCACATGATTTGAATGGAATGAGAAAGGCTGTTCCGTCCCAGGGCTCCAGACAACTCAAACAATGCAGGCTTAAAGCCAGGTTCAATTTATTATTATTATTATTTGTTTATTTAGCAGACGCCTTTATCCAAGGTGACTTACAGAGACTAGGGTGTGTGAACTATGCATCAGCTGCAGAGTCACTTACAACTACGTTTCACCCGAAAGACAGAGCACAAGGAGGTTAAGTGACTTGCTCAGAGTCACACAATGAGTCAGTTGCTGAGCTGGGATTTGAACCGGGGACCTCCTGGTTATAAGCCCTTTTCTTTAAGCACTGGACCACACAGCCTTTATAACAAAGTAGCATCACAGCTGGAATTATGAGTTCATAAAATAGTGGTGCTATAATTGACTGGCTTGTTTGAAAATTGTTCTGAATCACAGCTCCTATAGCAGCTAGGAGCAGGGGAGGAAATCACAAATATGAGGCTGTATTTTATGATCACGAGAGCAAACTGTAACTGCTTTGATGCTATCAGGGTTCACATATGTGAGCTCACAAATAGCTGCTGTCCCATCTTTTGTTCACAGTAGCATTTCTCACACATTTTACATATAGTGAACTGCTTTTACAATGTGATGAAACTTGCAAAGCCACAACCTCCTTGAGGTATTTACTCCACACAAACCTGTCCTGTACATTACTATCCTTGCTGTCAACCAGAAAAAAAGAAACAGTGTAAAAATATAGTTAAAGTATTATTAATACAGTATCTACTGTAAAAGGGGAGAACCAAACAAATCTAACAAGGTACTGAATTATTGCTCATTTAAAAAAACAAACAAATGTTTACTGCACAAATTGTTTTGTGAATGCACAATGACTTATAATCCAGCCTCAGATCTCTGAAAGCTTTCTGGCGCACTCTGCTGGAAAAAGAAAGTATATATTTAAAGACACTGCCAAAGTGGCTTTATATTAGGTGTCCAAAATTATCACCAAAATACAACCCCCTCCCCACACCCAAAAAAACATAAATAAAAATGCTGACATCCAAAACAGTTATAATCCAAACTTTCTGCACCTTCAAATACAAAGTCCAATAGATAGTATAAGCAGGTGTGTTGAACTTCAATATTCGCAGATTCATGACAACAGAATCAACGTTCTTTATTAGAGGAAGTTCAGGCTAAAAACAAACAGTGCAAAAAATAAAGTGCTGTGTGCAAACGTTTCGATCAAATGCTGACCATTCCCAGTGCAAGCAAATCAACAACACCTGTTAGACCTGATTGGCAGGTTGTTCAAACCCTATATTAACGTCAGTTGTTTAATTGAATCAAGCCATCACGTACAAGGACCAATAATTACATACTTGTATGGATAGACAGCAAAAAGTTTGAATGCAGCAAAAAGTTAGAATGCATATGTTTACAGAATTATAGAAAAGGCAGTCACAGAAAGTGAAGTCATATTCAAAGTAAGGATGGCATTATAGGAAATGCCATTAAGTATCTGGGGTTCGAGATCAGTCCTCTAAATCAGGGGTAGGCAACCCTGGTCCTGGAGTGCCACAATCCTGCAGGTTTTGTAGGTATCTCTTAATCATCAATCGCTAAATACCTGGAACACATGGGAATTCTGACCAATTAAGCAAATCATTGAATCAATTAGGGCTTGGGTAAAACAAAAACCAGAAGTGTCTGTGGCACTCCAGGACCAGGGTTGCCTACCCCTGCTCTAAATCACTGCAAGAAGAGCGATAAAAACAGTTGTATCAACACGTGGGTGCAGATGTATAACGCTGTATTTAAACAGTTGTATCAACACATGGGTGCAGATGTATAACGCTGTATTTAAACAGTTGTATCAACACGTGGGTGCAGATGTATAACGCTGTATTTAAACAGTTGTATCAACACATGGGTGCAGATGTATAACGCTGTATTTAAACAGTTGTAGCAACACATGGGTGCAGATGTATAACGCTGTATTTAAACAGTTGTAGCAACACATGGGTGCAGATGTATAATGCTGTATTTAAACAGTTGTAGCAACACATGGGTGCAGATGTATAATGCTGTATTTAAACAGTTGTATCAACACATGGGTGCAGATGTATAACGCTGTATTTAAACAGTTGTAGCAACACATGGGTGCAGATGTATAATGCTGTATTTAAACAGTTGTATCAACACATGGGTGCAGATGTATAACGCTGTATTTAAACAGTTGTATCAACACGTGGGTGGGGATGTATACCAGAACCCTCTACTTACTCTTTAATTATTTTCATTTTTGCATTCAATCTCGATTTTGAATTTTGTAGATTTGACTGAATAAATGTACTTTTTATACAAATTGATTAATCAACTCCAGCTAACAGTTAAATAATGCAAAAATAATCCACTTTAAATCCAAACTTATTTTGCTAAATGAATGCTCCTAAATCCAGAAATGATTAAGACCTGGATAAACAGGTTTCATATTTGGTGCAAAGTTTCATGTCTGTTCTTACTGTACTGCGTTGGAGTTTTGTATAGGCAGGACGTTCTTGCCTTTCTTCTTTTATATATATAAGGTAAACCTCTCACTTGAAACTACCCCTTGCAAGCATGCTTACAGTAAATGTACACTATTTTTAGATATGCTGAGCTAACAGAAAACAAATTACAGCTGCATAGAGGCCAATGCTATTAACTCTCATTATTTGATCAATGGTACTGTATACTATTGCCATGTATTTGGAATGTTTTACAGTAAATACGCTGTCACAAATGAATCTAAAACCTCTCTTCCCTTGTACAAGGTGCAATCACCTTTTTGAGTGAAAGGTGTATGCAGCAGAGATAGATGTATCTTTGTTTACTTTATTTGAAATCTTTCCACTGATGAATGGAATGAGAATGTAGAGATGGAAGCTCTGCTAACAAGATTTAGGTTTTTGCAGGTATCAGGCTTTTAAAGACACACCTGTGGTGGCTTTGACAAACTCACTGAGAGCAGGAACTGATCATACTGTAAGATGGGCACATTTGGGTAAACTGGAATGTGAAGAAGGTATTCCTGCGAGGCGTATCCAGATATTTTGCAGGTATCAAGTGGAGGCTATTGTCCTTCATACCTGTGATGTGAAAAGATGGCTACCTTATCCTGTTGTGGCCTTCACAGAACCACTCAGAGCTGAACCAGAGACAGAAGTTAAATCATGCTGGAGCAGGGCTGACTTGCTTGACATCAATGGGAGAATCTAAGATGTTAAAGTACCCTACTTATAAATGTAATATGCTATATTCTTTGTGTTAGTTTGCAATAATATACTATAATGTACATTGTTATTAAGCCACTGTATTATTGTTTAAGAATATTTCTTTGTAACCAATAACTGTGTTATTAGTGGAATTGGATGGAGTCTGTGTAAAGTGGTTCTTTGATAGAAACTCCTGCTAGCATGTTGAAGTTCGGGGCCTCTCTCTTATCAAGAGGTAGGATCTCTAAAATATACATGGAGCCTCCGTAGCATTCCAATCTGGTAAAGTAAAGGCAAGTAAAGTGAAAATAACCCAAATAGTGTAAGAACAGTTAGAATTGAATTAAAAGAAATAATGGTTTGTGATTTTACTGTAAGGTAGAACAATATGAAGTGTATTAGCAGAAAGTTTATAAGAATTTGGAACTAAGAGAATATTGTGCAGAAATTAACTTAAAGTGAGAATGTTAGTCAAAATAGAATGGTACCAGTCTTTGTCAGGCATATCGCAAGTTTGCAAAAGAGAAGGTAATTAATCTTGGTAACCCTTACTCATTTATCGTACCAGGCAGAGGGTGAAGTTTGGGGGTTTGGAATCCAAGGTTTATATAATGAGTTATCTATTACATATAAGAAATATCTATTGGAACAAATGAGGGGGCTATAGCATAGGACCATGGTATGCCATGCATCTGAGAAGATGATTACAAAAGAGTCTTCTATCAGTGATGGATGACCTTGATAGAGAAGCAGGTGGTTCAGAACTTGCTTGAACAGGATTTTTGTAAAAAAAAAAAACAGAGAGAGGTCACTTTTAGTTTCAAGCACTGACTGGCTAAAGTGAGATAATGTTATATTTTGATTATATTCCCAATAGACTGAATTTAAGTGAGAATGCTTGGATATATAGTTGCCTGCTTAAGAAGTTTGCTATGAGCCTTCTACCAGCCTCTATCCAATATATTTTAGTTAATTGTTAAACCACATCTATGCATGTAATGAAGCCAACCAAATAAGGAGAAGGTCCTTTGATGTTAAAAGGGACACACACACACACACACACACACACACACACACATATATATATATATATGTGTGTTATATATTAAACACACTGTTATATATAGGTGTTATATATATTTTTTAAAAACACTTCTTCCTATGTATTTTTCAATACTTGAACTGTATTCACATGCATGCTGTGTTCAGGAACTCTCTGGTATCAAGAGAAAATAACATTCAAAAGTTCACCTTGCATATTTCGGAGATGTAGGAGAGGTGGACTAGGGATGATGGCTAATTAATTTTATTGAAGGAGTTACCGGGTGTTTTAAATATGTTATTCACTTGAAAGACATGCTGTTAAGGCTGATTAATGTTCATAACTTAACTGAGACTTCTGACGCAGAAGCGAGGCAAAACCTCTATAGAAACTGAGGTAAAATCTTAGTCAAGTATCACCAACTTGCCAACTACAAGTTGTGTGATCCATCCTCTGAAGATCTCTGATCGAGCTGATTGCTGTTTGGGTCGTGTTCAGAAGTCTTTGCCTTTGAAGACAGTTTCTGTCCTTACCTTATACTCTACACTACCATATATACTTGGGGAGGTAAGAACTATTTGCAATCTATATCTCTCCTATATTGATGCATTGCTATAAGGTATATGACTTATGTTTTAGTCTGTGAGATTGATATATTGGATGTTTTAGGACTTAGCAGTGGGCGTCTTTAGTTTTATGCATGCGTAGCCTTAGAGCAAAAAATGTTGTAACCATAAATGTATTGAAGTATTAATGCTAACAACTGTTAAGGCACTAGACTGCCCAGTTTGCTTGTCAGCTGGGATTCGACGTGGTCTGTAACCACTCAATCCATTTTTAGCAGTTAATAAACCAAATGGGTACTAATACTACTCTGATTCGTTAAAACTTCAAATCAAATGAGTCTGTGTGAATTTCTTGATTATTAAAAGTCATCTGGATACGTTGCAAGCCCAGTGCATGAACGATCCACTTACAGGAGTCCGAAACATCTTAATGTCCTCCTGAACGTCTCCCCTGAGTTTAAGAGTGTGTTTAGAGTATATATATATATATATATATATATATATATATATATAAAAAGAATATGTCCGAACCCGAAAGTATTATCCATTTACTACCAATGCAGAGTGAACTAGTGGGATATTTGGTCTTGATTTCCCTAAAAAAAAAAAAAATTCTAATGCTTGCCAAGACAGTTTGCTGTCTTTTATGGGTATTTTATTTTAGTTAATTAACCATGTGATATGCAAATAGTGTATGGGCTTCAATAGGGCCCCTGTTGGGCTTTTTTTTACTGCTTTAAAATAGGCAAGCAGCCAGACCCCATTTTAAAATGGTATTTCACCTCTCTTTGGTGTCTCCTGAATACTTTTGCCTTGTCCATAATAATATGTATTCATTTACTATATAGTAGTGATTTTAAATTGAACAAACAACCATTGTGCTTAAAGTGTTCGCTCTACATGTTTATTAGCACTGAAAAGTATACAGATTAAAGGAACGCAAGAGAAGCTCTACATGTTTATTAGCACTGAAAAGTACACAGATTAAAGGAACTCAAGAGAAGTAGCATTCTTACTGTTGTATAGACATAAATACATTGTATTCAGATATTAAATATATGTTTCGGTGCAGTAAATATTAGAGAGCTGTGCAACTGCTCAGCATAGAATTTGAAAGTGTTGCATAAATCCGGGGTTTATTCCATCGTCAATTTTATTGAAGCGGGAAAAGTCTGATGAAGAGAATACTGTAAATTAGCTGAGGTACGCTGCCAATTGTGGTGTCACCGTTTTCAATGGACTTTTAAAGTAGGTGACATCAACTGTGCCGATATAGAAAATACACCACGGTAAAAACTGAAAGCAGGACAGCTGATGTCATAAATAGGGTTTCTCTATGATGTCGTGGAATACAGAAGGCGAAACGTCAGCTCTGATTGGCTGAAAGATCCTGACCAGTCTCTGTAATTAGAATCTAAACTGAAAGGGTTACAGTACATTGGGTTGCATCAGTGTTCAATAAAGTAAAAATATGTATTAACCCATTAACCACAAAAGTTAAGTCTAAATGTAATGTATCAAATTACATAAATACAACTTGTATTTATATTTTTCAAAGAAAACACGGTTCGTGCTTATTGGGTTAAAGACTACCGGTAGTAAACAAACCCATCTGCAGTCCGTTTCTGTTCTTTTTGTTTTGTTAAAGGATACTGTATGTATATACTTTACTACACACACAGGGTTACTTAAGGGATGTACCTGTGGTTGAAACAGGTGCAGATCTTTTTCTTTTAAAGTTTGGGCAACAGTGTTTACAGGGATTGAGAATATCCCATCATTGTCTGCAAAGCACTGAACCATTTATCTTTCATATACTCCATACATATTAGTGTATTCTGATTAAATTGTACTTAGATACCTTAACTGATA
Source organism: Acipenser oxyrinchus oxyrinchus (assembly GCA_030684275.1). NCBI lineage: Eukaryota > Metazoa > Chordata > Actinopteri > Acipenseriformes > Acipenseridae > Acipenser > Acipenser oxyrinchus. The sequence goes on from CM060247.1 coordinate 98,956,063, forward strand.
CAAATTTCAGATGGGATATTTATTTTCCAACAGAAATACACTATGTAATTAAATCTACATGATAATTCTTAACTATCCTCTACTGAGCATAGCTTTCTTATCCTGCAATCCTATAGGAAAACTCTTTGGATGCCAGAAAGGCTTTTGCAGGAACTCATTTCCAAATGTAACAGATAAAAGCACTGGTTCATTTATGACACAATCCACACATATGAAGACAAAGCTGATAAAGTTAAAAAAAAAATCTCGCAACATTTGTAAAAGGGCAGCACATGCTATATTTTAAAATGTATAGAATTAGCTTTACCCAGCAGTATTTGGGATTGTTGAAATAACTGTGACAAATGCTAAATATGAACACAATTATCACCTTTGACCAGCAAAAAAAATGAAGATGTCAACAGAAAATGAAAAATGTAGAACTATCAACTTTGACAGCTTTGGGGATTTCTGCTCTGGGTGTTAGATTCTGTTTTCTGGCTGCTATGGGGATGTTTGGCTTTAATCACATGCTAATCTAAACTGTATGGTTAATCTCCCTTAAGGTGTAATAAGCCTACTGTCCTAACTCCTAGTTCTACTCCTACTGTATGGATCCCTGTGGCAAAGTGCCCGCCCCTGTGTGTATTTTGTGTTATGTGTTGTGTTTTAATGTTGGTGTATAGTCATTGGTACACGGGATATAAACGGGTCTGTGTAACACGAGTGTTTAAAATGTATATTTGTATTTAGGCACGAGGATTGCACAGCACTTCACGGCAAGTAAAAAGTAATAATATGTGAGCACGGGAATTGCACTTTAATTAATTCACGTGCAGTTGTACCGAGATTCCAATTGAATGATTGACTAGCAATCGAAGTCTCGGTACAACTGCATAAAAGCAGCATGTTTTCACTCACTCGGGTTGTGTGTTCGGTGAGTGGAGAACGGGTGTGGAGAGGAGAAAAGGAAAAGGAAAATAACGATACTTATTTGTTTAAAACTCACCGTGTTCGTGTTTGTCTGTATAGTCCGCTTTGTTTACCTGTTTATTTTGGCCGCAAGTGCCGTGTCCTGTTTTTGTGTTCTGTTGATTTATTAAATGCTGAGCGAAACCATTCGCTCAGCTCCACCAAACTCCACCTCTCTGTCGTTTATTTCCTGGCTCTGGTCTGACGTCACCCACTACAGCCGTCTTTGTGACAATCCCCAGACCTTTCGTGCTTCGGTAGTGAAAAAGATTAGAAACTGATCTCTGACTATTGTTCCAAGACTTTCTTTTTCCTCCTGTCCTCCTGCACCTTTGCTACAATCACCCTCACATAAGGTTGCTTTATTTAACACACACTCTCTTGCTTCTAAGGCCCCTCTTATTGCAGACTTAATCACTGATAACTCACTTGATTTGCTATGTCTTATAGAAACCTGCCACTCTCCCCACAATCTCCACTCCATTCAATCGGCTACTCCTGAGGGTTACTCTATTTTAGACTACTTTTTTACACTACACAGTAAAATCGCATTTGCTACACAGTGAAATCACTTACACTACACAGTGAAATCACATACACTACACAATGAAATCACATACACTACACAGTGAAATCACATACACTACACAGTGAAATCACATACACTACACAGTGAAATCACATACTACACAGTGAAATCACATACACTACACAATGAAATTGCATAGACTACACAGTGAAATCACATAGACTACACAGTGAAATCACATACACTACACAGTGAAATCACATACGATACACAGTGAAATTGCATACACTACATAGTGAAATCACATACACTACACAGCCAAATCAGATTCACTACACAGTGAAATCACATACACTACACAGTGAAATCACATTCATTGCACATTGAAATCACATACAGTACACAGTGAAATCACATACACTACACAGTGAAAACTCATTTGCTGCACAGTGAAATCACATACACTACACAATGAAATCGCATTTGCTACACAGTGAAATCGCAAACCCTACACAATCTCATATATACTGAAATCTCATACACTGCATAGTGAAACTTCATACACTGCATACTGAAATCTTTAAACCTCATGCACTACACAGTGAAATCACATACATTACATACTAAAACACATACACTACACCAGGGATCTCCAACCCTGGTCCTGAGAGCCCTATCCTGCAGGTCGTCTAGGTGTCTTTACATCATCAGAGCTAAAGATCTGGAACACCTGTTAATCTTGACTAATTAAGCCAATAATTGGTGCAATTAAGTATCTGAGAGCTTGGCTGAAACAAAACCAGAAGACCCAGTAGCTCTCCAGGACCAGGGTTGGAAACCACTGCGCTACACAGTGAAACCCCTGCGCTACACATTGAAACCCCCTGCGCTATACAGCGAAACCCCCGCGCTACACAATGAAACCCCCTGCGCTACACAATGAAACCCCCTGCGCTACACAATGAAACCCCTGCGCTATACAGCTAAACCCCCATGCTACACAATGAAACCCCTGCGCTATACAGAGAAACCCCCTGCGCTACACAGCGAAATCACATACATTACATAATTAAAAAGATTACTTTATTTCTTACTTTTGTTAATACATTTTACAAACTAACAGGAAGTAAATACTGAAAGCTACACAAATACACAAACCTGCACTAAAATCCTAATTTTTGACTCGAGAAAAGATACACCGAAACTCATGGAATATTGAGGAAAACGTTTGTATTCATTCGCAACTAAAACTAGTGCTGCATAAATAAAATTTAAAAAACTAACAGAAATGTACATTTTTAACGCAGCCATTTTCTAATAGCAATATAGCCCTCATAAGAGAGTTTTACCATCTGGTAAGGCCGTTTTTGGCTTGGGATATTTAACTGCACAAGGTGGGTCTTACCAGACAGTAAAGCCCTCTTCTTTGAGTTCTGTTGCTTAAATAATACATGATAATAATGTTTACAACAAACTTGATTCAAATGAGATTCAAAGAAATCAATCACTATTCATTTAGGAAGTAGCTAACCCGAGTGTCGTTCTCCTCCACAGACCAGGTGGCAGTTTTTGAGTCTATCCGACATGGAAAAATGGCAAAACACAGCATGAAAACTTTTTCAAGTAAGGCAAAATTGTTCACAATTTAAAAAGGATGCATGTACAACACTATGATGTGTGGGTGGCTACATGCACACAGCATGTATGTGTATATGGAAAAGACTTGTTCATCAAATATTTAATAAAATCACTGTGCACATCCTACTGTATTACAGCTGGCCTCTACAGCATTACAGCTGGCCTCTACTGTATGTGATGCTGTGACAGAGACAGAATAATTCTTGGTGATAAATCTCCCTCCCGGTGTGTGAGGGCGCTGTGTAAAGGGAACAGAGTGCCCTGGACTGGATGGCCAGATAATTAATTCCCAGGGTTAGGTGGAAGTTGGCCATCTAGAAAGGGGGCGGAGCTACGGTACACCAAGTCATCAGCCCGGAAGGGAAGCGATGTGGCAGCCGCGGATTGGAGGAGCAGTTGCCATTGTTTACCAAGGGAGCATGATTGACGGTACTTAAGGGGACATAGCAAGGTGATCTGTTCCTTTGTTATGGTTAACGCTAACCCGGAAGGTGAACTGTGTTATATATCGTAAGTGTTTTCTTTGTTTTGTTGTGTCTAATTATATACTTATTTGTTGTTATTAGACGGCTAACACGATCCGGAGCTGTCACTACAGGCCAACAGAAACCCGGAAAATACTGCACTTGTGTCACGATTAATTGTATTTGCACCACGAGCACTACAGCACTCACTTTGGACTTGTGACCGTGTTTGTATATTGTGTGTGTATTAAAGACTGTATTTATTATTTCGTGACTGAACCCCATGGTTTCACTGAGCAATGCGCATTGTTGTGTATTGCCAGTTAACGTTATTATTTACTGTTGTCAAGTGACATTGGATTACAAAATAAATCATCATTTCACCAGTAACGTTGTTGTCATTCTCTTTGAGCACTGCATCACCTCTACATCTCCAGACTGCAAACCACTTGCCACAGATGCATATCTTTGCAAATGGTTAAACATATAGGAAAAGTTCACCATGTTTAACACCTGGAAAACTTAAAAAATCGAAACTGTTAACTGCCTGATTTCTGCAAATGAATTTTTCAAGCCATGCATTTGAAAGGGTTTTCTATTTCTGCCACCCTGCAGCATAGCTTTATTTAAACATGTCTCCAACCAGAGGAAGACAAAAGCTTGTTTTTAAAGATGGGTAAAAAGGCAAACAAATTCATTATATTTTAAAATGAACTTTTTTATATTTAGTAAACAGATAATGTATTAAACATAATTTGAAAGGATTATGAGGGCAACCAAGTAAATTACATTTCAAAATGAACTATGTATGTAAAATTATTCTCCGCATATCTTTACATTTTAATTTGATCATTAACAATAATAAAATGAATGCTATCATTATTTACTGTGTAGACCAAAAGTATTACCAGAATTACTTAAAAAAAAAAAAAAAAACGCAGACATCTAAAAGTGAAATTCCACTTGTGGTTGCAGCTGCACACGATAAACAACGATAACAGCTTGCCTCTTCCTCTTACTGAACATTTGTATAGCTAAATGACACACATGGCTACATTGATTAAATTTCCATGATGTATTACTGTACCTATTACAAGTAAGACCAAAATAAAATTGCATATAGTGCATTTATAGCATGTGGGTTTTCTCATCTCCACAGTATTTCACCTATTTTTAAAATTACGGGCATGACCTTGCTTCGCTTGTGTGCCTGACACAGCCATGAGTGAGCAGGAAACCACCCTCACCACAATTAGACACTTTTAATAACATTTAGAATAACACTGGAACAGGCAGGTCAGTTATGGTAGAATTTGATTTTGCACACACTTAAAGAGTAACTTCAATGACTTTTTACATTTTTTTTTATCTTACTTCCCCTTACCTTGTTCTAATATGTGCAGTCGCTCTGAATAGTTCAGAGGGTCATTGCTTAAATACAGTGCTCCCTCACTCATTATAAGGCAGCCCTTCACACCGTGGAGCAGGTTATAGGGAGGTACGGCCATGGCTCCCTTTGCCTGACAATGCCATTATACTGACAATAGTGTTCTCATTAGAAGGCACAATATAAATTACACAGTGCCTTTATCTATGGCTCCTGACTACAACAATATAAAGGGAGCACTGAATTGAGTTTTATTGATTTTACCTGGAAATTGTTTTGAAAACCTCATTGATTTATCGAAGTCACCACTCTAATTCCTTTGACACTTCCTTGTGCCAATTAGTGAATATCATTTTGACTCCTTTCTGAACCTGCTTTGTTGGAGCCTCTGCCATGTTTACTGCAGGTTTGTTTCTTCGAATTTTACTTAGATGTGTACATGTAATTAGTGTTATCATAACACTATGTGAATACAATTTAATATACTGCCCAGTCTGCATTGTGCTTGTTCAGATATGACAACACATTAGTGAAACTTATTTGATGCTACTTGCTCTTTAAAAATGATTTGGAAGCAAATTCATTTTCTCATACATTTCACAATGGTGGGTTCACAAAACAAACACTTCTAGTTAAAAGCGGATTCCATTCATTCAAATGAATTACTTGAATTTGTCTTGAGACAACTCAGAAGCTAAATTAAAAAGAAAAGAACCCTGGTTATGAATCTGTTGATCAGTAATGTAATCATTTCAATTTCTGGAGGCTAGCTTCAGGGATGTAGTTATCCTAACTATAATGTATTAGGAGTAATTATGCAGTTCTGATGGAGCAATATAAAGAGAAAGTCTAATTCAATCCTAACACAAATTCACTTCCCCAGTTTTACAATGCACTTTTTGTCTTGGCTTCCTGGGTATGTACCGCACTGCATGTCTTTCTTGTACAACGTGAGTGCAACGTGGGAGCACAGCATGCTGGTTACCTTCAGCACAGTGGATAGCTATCACCAGTAAAAGACAAGCATGCATTTCATACTGTAGATCTTTATTAGCAATAGCAAATGAATATGTGTTAAAACCAAGCCTTGCCCATGACAACTGGAAGCTGCTAGAGACTGGAAAATGCTGGCAGATGTTGGTCAACGGCTTATTTTTCCACCTGAGATTGCCACCACTAACCTTCGACAGATATTCTTGTGGTCTGGATCAGCACGCTTTGTTCACCTGGTAAAGTTAACAGTGCCATGGGAGGATGCTGTAGATGAGGCGTATGAGAGGAAGAAACTGCGGTATGCTCAACTAGCCGATGAAGTGGAACAGCGAGGATGGAGAGTCCGGGTTTACCCAGTGGAGGTGGGTTTTCGAGGATCTGTGGCACACTCTACAACCTGGTTTCTCAGAGATGTCGGATTCAGTGGGCAAGAGTTGCATCCCACAGTGAAGAACTTATCTGAAGCAGCAGAGAGGAGCAGCAACTGGCTGTGGTTAAGACGGAAAGATTCTGGTTGGGGATCTCAAGCACAATAGAAAGAAAGAAACGCTGATGTACGGGTAAGTAAGCTGGGCTGAGTTGAGTGGGGACGGAGGGTGGTGATGCTGGGACGCCAGAATCACCGCCGAGCCCTCTTGAGGTGTCCTGGGCTAGTCGACGAAACACCAAGGATGGAAGGTGCCCACTTGAAGACCCCAGAGATGTACCCTACTTAGCTCAATCCAGACGGTTGTCATGCTGATGCGCTGGGGAGACAGCACTGTGGTTGATCCCTGGAGCCAGCATCACAGCCGCTGTGTGTGCTGATGCGCAGGGAGGCAAAATAAGCTGATCCCTGGAGCCAGCATTACACTTCAGCCATCAACACCAGGCAGAAGGATATCTACATCATCATATGGAAGGAAATGCAAATGGATGGAGACACAGATGGATCACATTAGTTTACTGTAAAGCCATGTCTAAGTTGGTGCTTATCTTGGCGAGAGCCGAGTTCAAATAAGCATGAAATTTTAACATCTACTCTCATGTAATGGACATCATTTATAATGAAGCTTTAAAATCCCTTTTAAATTAAAATAAAACACACACACAAGAGCCAGTCATTACTTATCCTATTTAAACCATTCTGCTTTCATTCAAGTGATTCTGCATATTGCATTAACAATATATATATATATATATATATATATATATATATATATATATATATATATATATATATATATATATACACTTTTTAAAAAATTAAACATCAAAGTTAACAAAACAAAAGTTTATTTAAGAAAATGCGATATGAAAATGGTTTATAAAAATACCAAATAAATAACGCGATAGCACACATTTATTCATGAAGCTTCAATGTGTTTAATAATTTTACAGTGATAAAAGACAAAGCGGTATTCCCTGGCTTCAAATTTGAGAAGGAAACACAGATGTCGTGTAACGGTGATACAGTAAAGATTAAGAAAGCTTTTATGAATAGTGATTACGAGGGGATTCATGAAGCAATGACGGGTATTTGCTATTTTAAAGTACAGGACAGAGACAAAAAGATTTGAAGCTGCTGTTTAGTTTTTTCAAGTACAGTAAGCACTTTCTGTTCTGCAACAATCCGCTCGTAAAGATGGTGCAACTTTAAATGAAGCTTTTTCCGCCCATCAGTACTCAGATTTTATCAACCTTAATTTCAAAGGTTACCAATAAAGTATGCCACACTGTAGGAGTTATTTCATTAAATTAAAATCAGTTGTACAAAATAAGCATCATCAATCAAAGACTAAACACTGTTTTCCACTGGTACCATTTTACTATTTATTACATACTACGTCACTAAAATAAGAATCAAAACTGAATTCATGCAGGTTTTGCATTCTCAGTAGAAAATGTAGTATACACTATTTAACAGCATGTACCCCGTTGTGTTACACACTGCTACTAGTGTGTGCTTTTTATTTTTGTAGTTTAATTTAAAACTAGAAATGGGAGTTTTTGTGAATGAAAACAACGAATCCCAGGTAGCATTATCTAATGGCTATATCATATCAGATCGAATGAGGTGTAAACATGAAGTCGAATGAAAAGATGAAAAAAGAGTGAGGTTGAAAACAATGTGGCTGTGAAAAGGTTAACTTCTACTGGAGAGAGAAAGATACAATACAGCCGGTAAAGACGCTATCTGAAAGTGAGTGGTCGATATCATTAATAAGGTCAGAAGTTTTTGAAAGTGTCTCTATGTAGATAAAACTTCAAAAGTCACATGACCTCCGTAGGGAAACCATATTATTATTAGGTCAGAGGTAAATGTCATGGTCATGAACACATTTAACATGCAGATTATATATAACCCTGCAAATATGAAGTCACTATCTCAAATGGGTTCTGAGAGGCAAGGCTGTGACATTGTAGCGGCAGCAGCTTTGCCAAAAAAACTGACTGGCATATGTTTTAGTCAGACAGGTAGACAAACATGCCCCAAGATTATGATAGACTAAAAACGCTTCAGCACAATTGGAAAAGTGGTGCTCTAGTTAAATTCAAAACTGGAAAATGACATAAAGAAACACAGTTGTCAGACAGGCAAACAGCCTCCATATTCCCGGAGATTAATTAATTATTAATTATGTAACTTTTTTTGTGACAATTGGACAACATGGCCGCCTATATAACTGCAAAACTCTGTGAGACATGCGTACACTTTCATGACATAAGCATTCCTGGCAGGGGTTTATAGGAAAGAGCTTGCTGATGAAAAATACTTTTCTTTATTTATCCACCTTTGCTGATGTTAAGCTGAGACAGTTAGATTGCAAAAGTGGAAAAGATAAGAGACCAGACCGCACTGGAAGTATGGAATATATTGGGATACATTGTACACCCCCAATGAGAAAGAGAATCAGATGGTATCAGAAGTGTAATTAAGGTCTCGTTGTTTAACTAGGAAATATGGAATGTTTTAATTGATTATAAGCAAAGTGGCCAGGTGGGAATTGAATTATTTATTATCAATGACCCCCTGGCCACGTCCTCTATAAAGAACAGTGAAATGCTTGTTTGGGGTGGTGTGGTTCAGTGAAGATGATTGCCATGCCTGAACCGAGAGAGAGAGAGAGAGAGAGAGAGAGAGAGAGAGAGAGAGTGCACCAGGATAGCCAAGGCTTGGGTGCTGTTTTGTGTAAAAGATGTGTTTTGTTTTGTTCAGTTTTATTTGTTTAAACCTTTTGTTTGTCATCTGCTAAATAAACAAATAATAATAATAATATGTCTGCTATATACTGAATAACTGATGTCTTAGGATAAATACAATTTTCCTGTGTATTAACATACAGTATAGTGAGGTCATTTGAATAAAAAAGGGCTGAGCCAGTGTTGCTAAAGGCATCCCACTAGTTCTGCTTCTTGGCATATATAAATATGAGGACTCATTATGTCTTTCCATCACAGCTAGAAGCTAAAATCACTTAACCTGAAAAACTCTGCTGAACCACTGCCAAGATGACAATCAAGATGAGGCTTTTCCTGTTAGCATTGTCTGCCTGCTACATTTCTGCTGTGTATGGTAAGACTCATTCTAGTCCCTTTGTATGCATTTTATAATTTAATCTAAATAATAGAAAAGGCTGAATGAACAATTACAAAAAAAATGTATTTTTTTAGTATACTTTTGCATATACCAGTTATATGCCTCTGCTATATACCTCTTAATTATTTCTAACTAGTTTTGTATCCATGGTGTTTATTTTAATTATCCAAACAGCAGAAATATGAAGGTTCTAGCGACTCATCACTTGCCTAGGGAATATGTTGCTCAATGTTTACTTTGGGCATTCATCAGCAAAGTGAATTCCTCTTATAAACATTGCAGTGTATCCAGATCATGCTCTCCTGCAACAAAGTTTGTTTTCTGTTCCCAAAATACACCATTCTTTTCAGTCAAAGCACCAGCAGTGTTGCACGAGGGATCTGGATGCACTGAACTGATTATAATGGAAGTTCCAGAATGAAAAAGTTGAAAGAATTATATTCTTCAGCTGATTTATGATCCATGATGTTTGAATATTAAAACAATTGTGATTAGGTTGAAAAACATATTGCTGCGATGATGAAAACATAGGATACAGCAGAGGTAAAATAATGCGTTTCTAGTAAACTGCAGGATGTTCTGTAAATGACAAATCAGTACCAGGCTTTATTCAAATTAAATACAAACACAGTTGCTAATGTATTTATTTTAATACTTTCAAGCAGCTGGGTTGCCATTCTCCAATGACCGAAATGCAGATGCGTAACACAAACATCTGCTAAAATGAACCCAAAGACCTTCGATCACATTGAGATGATTCCCAGAGGAGCCCGCTGTGGCAAGGTGGAGATCATGTGAGTAGACAATGCACTTTAAACTTTCCACTTTCTATTACTTAAGCCTGCAGTGTAATACAGCGTGACCTGAAGGCAGAACATTTGTGGGAAACCACCAAGAAGGTGATACATGGTGTAGGCAGAGGTTAGTTTAATAATTAACATTTCTTATTGTACATGAGCACAGACAGTGACTTTATCTTGTTTCTGTACAAGCATGGGTGGCTGCTACAAGAGATAATATTACTGGGGCTGGTAGATTTGGGTGTCTGCCTGCTGAACCCTAAATACTGTACTGTACTTTGTTTAAATAGACATTCCCTTTGCACTAGACCATGACCACTTTGAAGTGGCATACCATGCTTTCTTTTTAGAAAGGAAACCACGCATTTGTTTTTCATAGTTCCTTTTTAGTGTGAAGAGCTATAAAGTACCATCTGCTGGTACTGACAGTTAATTTTGTGACAGTTAATTTTATATCAGTCTCTATGATGAAAAAACAAAACAAAACAAAAAACATGTATTTTTTCCCCCAATGATTAGAGTCACCTTGAAAAACAAACACATTGTCTGTGTGAACCCTGAAGCAATGTGGATCCAACATGTTATTAAGACCCTTATACAGAGGTAGGTGTGCCTTAACGCACCATTATTAGTGAGAATTCCTTATCTGTGAAATAAAAGTTTTATTTTATTCAAATAAAATAGAAGTCCTGTAACTAAAACTAAAACTGCAATAGCTGCTTCAGAATGTGGGTACATTCTTTAAACTGAACTGTTTTTCTGCAGTAATATGACCAGTCATACAAAGGGTGTTCAACGGGTAAATAATTGTGTGTCTATTTTGTGCAGAAGAAACACCACCGAATAACTGGGCAGCACTGAAGAAAATACAAAAGCATGAAGAGACATCATTTTGTTTCCTGATACTGCAGAACAATCTACTTCTTTTAATGATCCTCTATTACAGACAGGACCATTCAAATATTACTATGTAATAATTATATGAAAAATGGATTTTAATATTTGTTTCATGTGGGCATTATATATGAACAAATTTAATTAAAAAAAAAAAGTTGTAATGGTTTTTGAGATCATTTAAATGACTGCTTTGTAAGAACAAAAAACCTGAATAAGAAAGTACTGTAAATGACTGACCATAATGTACACACTTATTTAAAGTAAATTGCTTTTGCACCAATCCCTATTTTGTCAATTTTTTTTATTGAATAAACCAAACAAATGTTTAAATAAATGTTAGTATTTGTTGACTGTAAAAGTGCTATCTTTTTTTTATTTATTCCTAGTTCAAGTCTCTTTTTATCACCGTGTCAATATGGCATTGCCACCTGTTGTGTGGATTTTTCAATAAATTCTACAAGCCAAAATTCAGTTACCCAAACAACCACAAAGACTATTTGCAAATCATTGGGCTCTTAGCAATGCAGTTAAAACAATACGGCAGAGAAAAGGCTAATTTTTACAGGAAAGAGCTGGACCACATGTAGTCACTGGGATACTAAAAGACTTGAGTTACACCCCCCAAAGCTAATACCAGACACCAGGAAAAATAGCAAAATACTGTTTTTATTATATATATATATATATATATATATATATATATATATATATATATATATATATATATATATATATATATATATATATATACATATATACAGTACTGTGCAAAAGTTTTAGGCAGTTGTGAAAAAATGCTGTAAAGTAAGAATGCTTTCAAAAATAGACATGTTAATAGATTATATTTATCAATTAACTAAATGCAAAGTGAGTGAACAGAAGAAAAATCTACATCAAATCAATATTTGGTGTGACCACACTTTGCCTTCAAAACATCATCAAGCATCAATTCTTCAAGGTACACTTGCACACAGTTTTTGAAGGAACTCGGCAGGTTGGTTGGCCCAAACATCTTGGTGGATGATGATGATGATGATGATGATGGATAAGGCAGCCTCAGTTGCTTCTCTCTCTTCATGTAATCCCCGACAGATTCGATGATGTTGAGATCAGGGCTCTGTGGGGGCCATACCATCACTTCCAGGACTCCTTGTTCTTCTTTACCCTGAAGATAGTTCTTAATAACTTTCTCTGTATGTTTGGGGTCGTTGTCATGCTGCAGAATAAATTTGGGGCCAATCAGATGCCTCCCTGATGGTATTACATGATGGATAAGTATCTGCCTGTACATCTCAGCATTGAGGAGACCATTAATTCTGACCAAATCCCCAACTCCATTTGCAGAAATGCAGCCCCAAACTTGCAAGGAACCTCCACCATGCTTCACTGTTGCCTGCAGACACTCATTCGTGTACGCTCTCCAGCCCTTCGGCGAACAAACTGCCTTCTGCTACAGCCAAATATTTCACATTTTGACTCATCAGTCCAGAGCACCTGCTGCCATTTTTCTGCACCCCAGTTCCTGTGTTTTCATGCATAGTTGAGTCGCTTGGTCTTGTTTCCACGTCGGAGGTATGGCTTTTGGCGCAAGTCTTCCATGAAGGCCACTTCTGACCAGACTTCTCCGGACAGTAGATGGGTGTACCAGGGTCCCACTGTTTTCTGCCAGTTCTGAGCTGATGGCACTGCTGGACATCTTCTGATTGCGAAGGGAAGTAAGCATGATGTGTCTTTCATCTGCTGCAGTAAGTTTCCTTGGCCGACCACTGCGTCTCACGGTCCTCAATGTTGCCCGTTTCTTTGTGCTTCTTCAAAAGAGCTTGGACAGCACATCTGGAAACCCCTGTCTGCCTTGAAATTTCTGCCTGGGAGAGACCTTGCTGATGCAGTATAACTACCTTGTGTCTTGTTGCTGTGCTCAGTCTTGCCATGGTGTATGACTTTTGACAGTAAACTGTCTTCAGCAACCTCACCTTGTTAGCTGAGTTTGGCTGTTCCTCATCCAGTTTTATTCCTCCTACACAGCTGTTTCTGTTTCAGTTAATGATTGTGTTTCAACCTACATATTGAATTGATGATCATTAGCACCTGTTTGGTATAATTGTTTAATCATACACCTGACTATATGCCTACAAAATCCCTGACTTTGTGCAAGTGTACCTAGAAGAATTGATGCTGTTTTGAAGGCAAAGGGTTGTCACACCAAATATGGATTTGATTTAGATTTTTCTTCTGTTCACTCACTTTGCATTTAGTTAATTGATAAATATAATCTATTAACATGTCTATTTTGAAAGCATTCTTACTTTACAGCATTTTTTCACACCTGCCTAAAACTTTTGCACAGTACTGTATATATATATATATATATATATATATATATATATATATATATATATATATATATACAGTGTTGTGAAAAAGTATTTGCCCCCTGTCTGATTTTCTGCATTTTTGCTTATTTTTAACACTGAATGTTATCAGATCTTCAACCAAAACCTAATATTAGATAAAAGGGACCCTGAGTGAACAAATAACACAAAATATTTGATACATATTTCATTTATTTATTAAAGAAAGTTATGCAACACCCAATGCCCCCGTGTGAAAAAGTAATCGCCCCCTTAGACTCAATAACTGGTTACGCCACCTTTAGCAGCAATAACTGCAACCAAACGCTTCCTGTAGTTATTGATTAGTCTCTCACAGCGCCGTGGAGGAATTTTGGCCCACTCCTCCATGCAGAACTGCTTCAACTCAGTGACATTTGTAGGTTTTCGAGCATGAACTGCTCGTTTCAGGTCCTGCCACAACATCTCAATGGGGTTTAGTTCTGGACTTTGAATAGGCCATTCCAAAACTTTAAATTTCTTGTTCTTCAACCATTCTGATGTAGACTTGCGTGTGTGTTTCGGATCATTGTCTTGCTGCGCTTCAGCTTCAGCTCACAGACGGATGGCCTGACATTTTCCTGTAAAATTATCTGATACAGAGCAGAATTCATGGTTCCTTCAATGATGGCAAGGCGTCCAGGTCCTGATGCAGCAAAGCATCCCCAAACCATGACACTACCACCACCATGCTTGACCGTTGGTATGAGGTTCTTACTGTAGAATGCAGTGTTTGGTTTTCACCAGACATAACGGGGCCCTTGTCGGCCAAAAAGTTCCACTTTTGATTCATCTGTCCATAGAACATTGTTCCAGAACTCTTGAGGATCATCCAGGTGCTTTTTGGCAAACTTGAGACAAGCATTCATGTTCTTCTTAGTGAGCAATGGTTTCCGCCTTGCTACTCTGCCATGAATCCCATTTTTGCCCAGTGTCTTTCTGATGGTGGAGTCATGAACACTGACCTTAGCCGAGGAGAGAGAGGCCTGCAGATCCATGGATGCTGTTCTAGGGTTCTTTGTAACTTCCTGGACGATTTTACGCCTAGAGATTTTGGCAGGACAGCCACTCCTGGGAAGATTCACTACTGTCCCAAACTTTCTCCATTTGGACAATATGGTTCTGACTGTGGTTCGGTGGAGCCCCAGAGCCTTAGAAATGGCTTTGTAACCCTTTCCAGATTGATAGGCATCAACAACTTTTTTCCGGAGGTCTTCAGGAATTTCTTTTGTTCGTGGCATGATGTGCCTCTAGAACCTGTGTGCTGACAACTTCACTCTGATGGTAAGGGCCAAAGTTAGTCTGATTTATATTGGGCAGGGCTGGCCCAAATCAGGCCTGCTTGTTAACCAAAGTACTCAAACAGCTGACCCTAATTATCCCTTTAATTGGGTTGAGGGGGGGCAATAACTTTTTCACACCTGAAGATTGCATGTTTGATTACCTTGCACACCAAACAAATGAAAGAAGCACCAAACTTTGGTGTCATTTTTTTCTCTCAGACTCTCTCTATATACTACTAAGACCCACAAAAAAATCTGACCAAATACAATGTGAAAAATGTGCAAAAATGCAGAAAATCAGACAGGGGGGCAAATACTTTTTCACGACACTGAATATATATATATATATATATATATATATATATATATATATATATATATATATATATATATATATATACACTACCGTTCAAAAGTTTGGGGTCACTTAGAAATTTCCTTGTTTTCCATGAAAACATACATGAAATGAGTTTGAATAGGAAATATAGCAAAATGAATAGGAAATATAGTCATCGACAAGGTTAGAAATAATGATTTTTAATTGAAATAATAATTGTGTCCTTCAAACTTTGCTTTTGTCAAAGAATCCTCCATTTGCAGCAATTACAGCCTTGCAGACCTTTGGCATTCTAGTTGTCAATTTGTTGAGGTAATCTGAAAAGATTTCACCCCATGCTTCCTGAAGCACCTCCCACAAGTTGGATTGGCTTGATGGGCACTTCTTACGTACCATACGGTCAAGCTGCTCCCACAACAGCTCAATAGGGTTGAGATCCGGTGACTGTGCTGGCCACTCCATTACAGACAGAATACCAGCTCACTGCTTCTTCCCTAAATAGTTCTTGCATAGTCTGGAGCTGTGCTTTGGGTCATTGTCCTGTTGTAGGAGGAAATTGGCTCCAATCAAGCGCCATCCACAGGGTATGGCATGGCGTTGCAAAATGGAGTGATAGCCTTCCTTCTTCAAAATGCCTTTTACCCTGTACAAATCTCCCACTTTACCACCACCAAAGCACCCCCAGACCATCACATTGCCTCCACCATGCTTGACAGATGGCGTCAAGCACTCCTCCAGCATCTTTTCATTTGGTCTGCGTCTCACGAATGTTCTTCTTTGTGATCCGAACACCTCAAACTTAGATTCGTCTGTCCATAACACTTTTTCCAATCTTCCTCTGTCCAGTGTCTGTGTTCTTTTGCCCATCTTAATCTTTTCTTTTATTGGCCAGTCTGAGATATGGCTTTTTCTTTGCAACTCTGCCTAGAAGGCCAGCATCATGAGTCGTCTCTTCACTGTTGACGTTGAGACTGGTGTTTTGCGGGTACTATTTAATGAAGCTGCCAGTTGAGGACCTGTGAGGCGTCTGTTTCTCAAACTAGACACTCTAATGTATTTGTCCTTTTGCTCAGTTGTGCACCGGGGCCTCCCACTCCTCTTTCTATTCTGGTTAGAGCCAGTTTGCGCTGTTCTGTGAAGGGAGTAGTACACAGCGTTGTACGAGATCTTCAGTTTCTTGGCAATTTCTCACATGGAATAGCCTTCATTTCTCAGAACAAGAATAGACTGACGAGTTTCAGAAGAAAGTTCTTTGTTTCTGGCCATTTTGAGCCTGTAATCGAACCCACAATTGCTGATGCTCCAGATACTCAACTAGTCTAAAGAAGGCCAGTTTTATTGCTTCTTTAATCAGCACAACAGTTTTCAGCTGTGCTAACATAATTGCAAAAGGGTTTTCTAATGATCAATTAGCCTTTTAAAATGATAAACTTGGATTAGCAAACACAACGTGCCATTGGAACACAGGACTGATGGTTGCTGATAATGAGCCTCTGTACGCCTATGTAGATATTCCATTACAAATCAGCTGTTTCCAGCTACAATAGTCATTTACAACATTAACAATGTCTACACTGTATTTCTGATCAATTGATGTTATTTTAATGGACAAAAATGTGCTTTTCTTTCGAAAACAAGGAAATTTCTAAGTGACCCCAAACTTTTGAATGGTAGTGTATATATATACAGCTCTGGAAAAAATTAAGAGACCACTGCAAAATTATCAGTTTCTCTGGTTTTACTATTTATAGGTATGTGTTTGGGTAAAATGAACATTTTTGTTTTATTCTATAAACTACTGACAACATTTCTCCCAAATTCCAAATAAAAATATTGTCATTTAGAGCATTTATTTGCAGAAAATGACAACTGGTCAAAATAACAAAAAAGATGCAGTGTTGTCAGACCTCGAATAATGCAAAGAAAATAAGTTCATATTCATTTTTAAACAACACAATACTAATGTTTTAACTTAGGAAGAGTTCAGAAATCAATATTTGGTGGAATAACCCTGATTTTCAAGCACAGCTTTCATGCGTCTTGGCATGCTCTCCACCAGTCTTTCACATTGATGTTGGGTGACTTTATGCCACTCCTGGCGCAAAAATTCAAGCAGCTCGGCTTTGTTTGATGGCTTGTGACCATCCATCTTCCTCTTGATCACATTCCAGAGGTTTTCAATGGGGTTCAGGTCTGGAGATTGGGCTGGCCATGACAGGGTCTTGATCTGGTGGTCCTCCATCCACACCTTGATTGACCTGGCTGTGTGGCATGGAGCATTGTCCTGCTGGAAAAACCAATCCTCAGAGTTGGGGAACATTGTCAAAGCAGAAGGAAGCAAGTTTTCTTCCAGGAGAACCTTGTACTTGGCTTGATTCATGCCAAAGCTGCCCGATTCCAGCCTTGCTGAAGCACCCCCAGATCATCACCGATCGTCCACCACATTTCACAGTGGGTGCGAGACACTGTGGCTTGTAGGCCTCTCCAGGTCTCCGTCTAACCATTAGACGACCAGGTGTTGGGCAAAGCTGAAAATTGGACTCATCTGGGGTGCTTCAGCAAGGCTGGAATCGGGCAGATTTGTCTTTGTGAAGGACGCATGAATCAAGCCAAGTACAAGGTTGTCCTGGAAGAAAACTTGCTTCCTTCTGCTCTGACAATGTTCCCCAACTCTGAGGATTGGTTTTTCCAGCAGGACAATGCTCCATGCCACACAGCCAGGTCAATCAAGGTGTGGATGGAGGACCACCAGATCAAGACCCTGTCATGGCCAGCCCAATCTCCAGACCTGAACCCCATTGAAAACCTCTGGAATGTGATCAAGAGGAAGATGGATGGTCACAAGCCATCAAACAAAGCCGAGCTGCTTGAATTTTTGCGCCAGGAGTGGCATAAAGTCACCCAACATCAATGTGAAAGACTGGTGGAGAGCATGCCAAGACGCATGAAAGCTGTGCTTGAAAATCAGGGTTATTCCACCAAATATTGATTTCTGAACTCTTCCTAAGTTAAAACATTAGTATTGTGTTGTTTAAAATGAATATGAACTTATTTTCTTTGCATTATTCGAGGTCTGACAACACTGCATCTTTTTTGTTATTTTGACCAGTTGTCATTTTCTGCAAATAAATGCTCTAAATGACAATATTTTTATTTGGAATTTGGGAGAAATGTTGTCAGTAGTTTATAGAATAAAACAAAAATGTTCATTTTACCCAAACACATACCTATAAATAGTAAAACCAGAGAAACTGATAATTTTGCAGTGGTCTCTTAATTTTTTCCAGAGCTGTATATATATACAGTATATTATATTATATTATACATTGTCACCTCCAAAATTATTGGCACCCTTGTTTTCAGTACATTGTGCACTCTCCCCTTGCAAGGATAACGGCACAGAGTCTTTTTCTATAATGCTTAATGAGACTGGAGAACACATTGAGAGGGATCTTAGACCATTCCTCCATACAGAATCTTTCCAGATCCTTGATATCCTTCGGTCTGCGCTTATGGACTGCCCTCTTCAATTGAAACTACAGGTTTTCAATGGGGTTCAAGTCCAGAGACTGAGATGGCCATTGCAGAATGTTGATTTTGGGGTCAATTAACCATTTCTTTGTGGATTTTGATGTGTGCTTGGGGTCATTGTCTTGCTGGAAGATCCACTTGCAGCCAAGTTTCAGCCTCCTGGCAGAGGTAACCAGGTTTTTGGCTAAAATGTCCTGGTACTGGGTAGAGTTCATGATGCCGTTGACCTTAACAAGGGCCCCAGGACCAGTGGAAGCAAAACAGCCCCATAACATCAAAGATCCACCACCATATTTTACAGTAGGTATGAGGTTCTTTTCTGCACACACATTCTTCTTTCGACGCCAAACCCACTGCTGGTGTGCGTGGCCAAAGAGCTTTATTTTCGTCTCATCTGATCATAGCACCCGGTTCCAATCGAAGTGCCAATGCAGTTTAGCAAACTCTAGGCGCTTACGTTTGTTGGTTGCTCTCAATAAAGGCTTTTTTTCTGGCAACCCTTCCAAATAGCCTATTGGCATAGAGGTGGCGTCTAATTGTAGATTTGGAGACTTGGTGACCCCAAGATGCAACCAAGTTCTGTAATTCTCCAACTGTGGCCCTTGGATTTCCCTTTGCCTCCTGAACCATCTGCCTCACTGTGCATGGGGGCAAGATATACTTGCGTCCTCTACCAGGCAAGTTTACCACTGTTCCAGTGGTTTTGAACAACTTAATTATTGCCCTAATAGTGGTAAGTGGTATATATTAGGTTTTTAGCTATTGTTTTGTATCCATTGTCTGATTTATAAAGGTCAACAACCATTTGTCTCTTTTCATTTGTGAGTTCTTTGCCTTTCCCCATGGTGATGGATGACAAATGGATTTCATATGCGTGTTACCTCATTTTTATACCCCAGTGAAACAGGAAGCCATGGAAGGCCACAATACAGTTACTTAAGACTAAGATGAACTTAAAGAAGTAGAATGTTAATGCAGATTTAATTTTGTTTGATTTATAAGAATCGTTAGGGGTGCCAATAATTCTGACACCTATCTTTTTGAGAAAATGTTTTATTACTTGATAAAAAAAAAACTTTTTCTCTGATTAGAATAAAAGAATATGGTTTTCCCATATATTTGAGCATAAAATATAGCTCATTACCTGTGTTGTTTATTTTATACAGCCTTTTTTGCTCATCTTTATCAAGGGTGCCAATCATTTTGAGGTGACTGTGTGTGTATATATATATATATATATATATATATATATATATATATATATATATATATATATATATATATATAGATGTATGAAATGCTAGACGGTATCCTCATGTAGATGACAATGAGGTCCACAGCTTCATGCATGATGTGTGGATAATATTTAAATGGCAAAGGAAAGTCACAAAAACAATTTTCATTTGAACAAGAACATGGGCCTTAATGGTTTAAATATCTAGTATCACCTGTTTCAAAATGGTATTTTTCATCTCCTTATGATGTACTGCCTATTTCCTCCGTTAATATCTATATTTAAACATGAACCAAGAATGCACAGCAACACCTGAGTTTGTATTTTCAAAATGGCCATTTATTGCCCATGGGCAAAAAAAAGGCAGGTGCAAGGGAACAAGCATTTATAATTTAGCCCTATACTCACAAATGATGTAGTGCCCAACCTCCATCTGCAAACATTACATATTATTCTAACAAGGAAAGACAGAACATAGCACATCTTAAAAAGGCAGGACTGCTTTAATGCAGTTACTGGCCTGGTGGGTTTGTTTAAACCAAAACCAGTTGTACAGCATATACAGTATATTGCATTAAACTCATCTTACTGTAGTAAAGCATCAAGGATTTTAACCAACTTGACAATAATAGTAACCGAGAAAAGAGCTGGTGAATATCTAGTAGGAAAGGCCCTATTAGTATGGCAGGTCAACAGTTACTATTACTGACATAATTAGTTTATTTTTAACATGAGACTGGTCCAGAGACATCACACATACCCCGATCATGTTACACCAAAAAAACCCAAAAAAACAACACACACCACAACTATGGTTCTGTTTTCTCACTTTAGGTTCTGTTGCCAATGTTGAAAGTGACAGAATTGATTCAAATTGGACATTAATAGAAATGTATAGGGTTGACTCTTTATGGTCTTAAAATAACCTCATCCTGTACAGTCATTACTGTTAATAATATTAAAATCACTCACTGGAAACCAATCAGCCAAATTGTTAGCAGCTGTTGTACTTCCTTGAAAAATAAAACCCCCTTTACTGTAACAGGAACATGCTGCTATTTTATCACTTTGTACACTGGTACTGTCTCTGTTGTTTGACTTCAGCATTGGTAACACAAAACGATATCATCACAGTCTCGCAAATTAATTTGGGGAGCACCATACAAACCAAGCATATTTTAGCCCAAGCAAAAGGAAGCAAATGATCAGAAAAGCAAAACTAAACCCAAAAGGAAGAGATCCAAAACATGTTTGTCCTCGGCATCTATCACCAGGATTACTGAACTTGAATTCACCACAGTAATGCCACGTTAGACTCCATTTGCTCAGTTACGCACACACACATTCTCGGCACATGAAATGTCAAACTGCAGTTTATAATTTTCATTTTTGTCCAAAAACAAGGAACATTAAAGTGGAAAAAAGTAGTGTGTACTGTATTAAAAAAAACATAAATCTTTGCAAGTTTTTTTTTTTTTTTTTAAAGTAAATACCAGTATTTTAATAAAAACTGGAACTATAGATGTAAAATAGATTCATGGGTAATTCAGTAACTGCACTGTTACATCTTAAAAAGCATACATTCAAACAAATATGTCTTGCCTCATATAAGTTTGCCGGAGTACTCCACCCCCGCGACTAATTGTTATTGCCATTTTTAATCTGCACAAATAAATCTGATTCTGCTACATACAAACTATGAGATTTAACTTCCAATTCAACTGTATACATGCATATAATAGAGTAATACAATTTTAAGACATGGATTTTCTTAGTATAAATTAGTAGGCCAATCTTCACGTGAAAACGTGTTAAAAAAAAAATAGTTGTATTGGAACTTTTTGGTAAAAATGGGTAAAAACTTAAAAATTTCTTCCACATGCATCTGGACAAATACGGCATATCACAACAAAACAAATGTATTTGTAAAAAAACTGAAAGTTTTTGAATTTTGGCAAACCATTGCTATTCACAAATATCACCATTCTGGGCCAGCAGCCCAATAATGTATTTGGCTTTAAAAGTGATATGACATGAGAGACCTGCATTTACTGTTACTCCGCAACTTCATAACGCATGAATATTAACTTCATTAAAAAAAACAGGGAGGGTGCATACAAATTAAGATAATGTGGCACATTAAGCATAACAAATCATGTTAGAATGCACAATACACAGTAGAGACTGTAAATTGGCTGTAAAAGGGGGCAAAAGGGAGATCTGGTCTTGGAGCACACTGTGTCATATCTGAACATTTGTTTTGCAATTTTCATGTTCTCTAAAACAAAACAAAAAAAATAATGTGTGTGTTTTAGGTTACATACATTTCCACAGATCTATTAGATCTATTGTACTGAATGTTTAAATAGATGCCTGTAGAAGGGTGCTGGGATTTGCATTTGTTTTTGATTCTCTGCATGCTTTTGGCAGTGCTGCTGCTGCTTAAGTAGTAGAAAAAACTAGGCACGTTGTTATAAAATGAAGTCTACAAGAACCACAAATAAAAACCTTTCTATAGTTTACAATCCAAGTGACAGGTCTTGCTGTACAGTATGGTGTATGAAATATGAGGATGGGCCATTACAGTCGACATCCACTAGTGTTGGTATGTTAATGATCATAGGCAAAATTATTAGATCAGTTACCGAGGTGAGCAGTTTTGCTAATCCTCCCCTGCCTTGATTTTTGTTTAGTACATGTTGCCTATATTTAACTTTATAGTGTGCTTTAAAGCTTGTGTTGTCGTTACATTTCAAATTATGACAGTCCTACATTAAGATTTAAAAAAAAAAAAAGTTTTTAGTTATATTATTTTTAGCAATTATAATATTTACAATGGATTTTAAAAGAGAACGTAATGTGTCACATGTTTGTGGGAAATAGGTGGCCATTTGCAACAAAGAATATCCAAACAAACACACATTCACACTACAGTACCTCTTTTCATGAACTTTGAAAAAGCAGATAAATATGTAGTTATGTGCTGTACATCCCCCCTTCCAAATCAACTGTTTCTAATCTTTGAATAGTTATATAAAGACAGAGAAAAAGAAAGAAAAAAAATCAATAAATGGCCTTCTCTGTGGTTCATATACAATCATTACAAGAGAAGTTCAAATTGAATTTTATACAAACATATCTAACAAAATACCGGGAGTGAAGTATGGACAAAACATATTGCTCACAAAGTATTCAATTCAAAGAAACAAACATGCCATGACAGGAAAATACTGCAGCAAATTCAAACAGCAGCAATGCATAAACGGTAATGTCCACTGAATAAAAAGTATAGTATATTTGGTTTAATATTTTTTACACATATTTTTGTGCTTCAGGCAAGTTATGGCTTGATTAATATGACCATTATGACAAATTTTAAATATATAAACTTTTATAAACTGTCTATATATATATATATATATATATATATATATATATATATATATATATATATATATATATATATAAGACAGTTTAAAACAAAGTGGCCTGAAATGTTGAAGCCATTTTAACAGTGGAATATAACCAGCACCTGGTACTAAAGTTATACAATTAATTAAAAAGGGTAATTTTCAGTTTATTACTATTATTTTAAAAACTCATTTACAAAAATATCTCTGGTGATATTTAAATATTTTAATGCAGTCCTTGTTTACAAGTTTATTTTTATAAATAAATCTGAATGAAGAATTTGAAAATTTCACATGTTAAGGTCATTTTTGTTTGTCTGGAAGAAAGGGGGGGGGGGTGTTAATATATAAATAAATAAATCAATAAAAGAAATGCAGAGTAAGCAGCATTGGTTTGTGCGTAGGGCTGGGAAAATACTAAAATCCTCTGCAGAGAATGTATCTTTTCCAGTTGCAAAGCATATGTATTGGTGGAGTTTCAGTTTTCCTCAGTGGTCATTTCTCCCGACTTTTTTTTTCTTTAAAGCTGCGTGCATCAAACAATTATGATAAAATAATACTGTTGTAATCCCAGCCCTTTTTGGTATAAAGCTTAGAAGAAGAAACAAATAAATTATGTTCAAACCATAAAAAGGAACAGCCTAGGAAAGGATCAGTATGTGAGCCATACTTCACTCCTACATACTTTTTTTTTTTTTTTTTACAATTGTACAGGTCCTAGTCCTCATGGGAGGGGCTCTACTACCTTCGGACAGGCAAGTGGACCCCGTTAATAAGGGACGGGGTAGGGGGGTGGAGCTCAAGTTGAGTCAGCAGGGAGAAGTGGTCGGAGGGGACGTGGGGGTGTGGGCAGCCGGTGATGCTGTTTTCAATCAGCCACTGAGGATCCAGAGGTCCCAGGACCCCTAACACATTCATGTGAGTCTTGGAATAGAAAATGTAGTCAATAACACCCTGAAAAAACAAAAGAAAAACACCAGACGAAGAATGTTAGTTCTTAAAAATAAAAATCATCAAGTTTTATCTCAACTAAACTTTGTCTGATGTTTCAGTGTTTTTATTTATGCTAACTTGTAATACTTTGTTTTATATATGCTTCAGTATTGAAACATTTTCTGATTTACTTTATTAGGCTATAAAGATGTAATAAATGCTCTTTTTGTTTTAGATTTTTTAAAGCCCTGGATATTGATTACAGTGGACAAAGAAAAACACAGGTTATACAACAGTAACAGAAATAACTGGCTTCTATACATTTAAAACAGCCATTCACCTTAAGCAGCAAGAAAAGCTTTTTGAGGTTTTTTTGTGAATAAAACCAAAGCATTACCCGGGGCATAATGTAAAGGGAATGGCATATCTTACAGGAATGCTCAATGTCTGTAAGACATTGAGCATTTGAATTTGTGTACTTTGAATTTGTGACACTGATCAAGAAGATTGCCGAGCAGACTGCAGAGATTCACATTTAATGAGAGCTGGCTTTTGACAGTGCCATACTGTTTACAGAGATGACCTTTAAATGCAAGTCTGAAAAAAAAATTATAATAATTCCTGCGTTGCAAGCAAAAAACTGTGGGTACTGTTTACACCACATGTAATCTAATGTGCTTTCCCTCCAAATGGTAAAACGGCACTGTCCTATTCAGGTCAAGCAAGCTGTACTGTAATCAAACTGTGACTAACCTTAAAGTCGTAGGTGTAATTGGTGTAAGGCATTATGTTGTTATCATAGGCGCTCTTCAGGTGAAAGCTGTGAGTGATTCTGCTGTCAGAGTTTCCGTTTTTCCCATTGCAACTGAAGTTCATGAGACATTCATTGTATCGCAGTTCCTTAAAGTCCTTGTGATTTTCTGCTACTCCTCCATTGCTTAAATATTCAACAACACCTAAACAGCAAAGTAAAAAATATCTTGGTAACAAAACTCTTTTTACATCTGAATACACGTTTGATGACCTACCATGCTTTACTAAAAAGTAAAGCTGGTCAAGTTGTGACAGAACATTTGGTCCATTTAGGTCATGGTTATTAAACCCAACATTATTAAAAAAAAATGTAATGAAATGATTATGAATAAATAGTGCTGCTTATCTTTCCATCCTTCCCTACAGTTATATTTAGCAATACAAAAGAGTTACATTAGCAAGAAGTATTTAATTTGCATTTCTCAAACGGGCCAAGTTATGGATGTTACTTTAGTGATGTCAGTACCACAAACAAAGTGATCCTCTTAAGAGTCTTTTCATACCTGAATCTGGCAGTGAGTTGAGATCCGCACACAGCACGATTGGGATGGAGCTGGGATCAGAAGCTGGAGAGCCTGGCTTGCCAGAGCTGGAGGCCTTCTCAACAATGTTCTTCAACTCAGAGGTAAACATCATAGTCTGGATCAGCTTCACATCGGAGTACTCAGGGTCCCAGTGCATGTGTGCGTTGGCCACTAAAAGTAGTTGTTTCTCAATACTATGAAGCGGCTTCATACCTTAAACCAGGAATTCAAAGAAAAGAAAAAAAAACTTTGATCATTTTTATACAGTGACCTACATTTTACTGCAGTGGCTGAGCTTTTCATAAAGCAGGAATGATATTTGATAGGAATCTATATACAGATTACCTTATAAAACATATTTTCTATGTAAATCTGTTCTACAAAAACTCACAAAAACAAAAAAAGAAGGTATTTAAGGGACTGGTTAGCTAAGTTGTTTATGTGGCTATTTATAGTAAGAACAGCTTCTAAAAAGTCAGATAAATGAATCCTGTTTTAAATACCATTATACACAGCTGTAACAATTACTATATTCACACAATTATAGTTTTGAGATTCAGCTTTTATTAGGGAGCTCCCCTAAATGCCGTGTGGGCACGTGCATTCACTGCTGAGTGACAGGTGGGTGATCGAGACAGAAGTTGAAGTTGATACGCCCCGCAGGCAAACAGGATTTATTTACATATCAACACACTGAACAGCTCACGTGACACTACCAGCAATGGTATAGTGTCATGTGTGCTGTTCAGTGTGTTGATATGCAAGGAGTACATACAACATAGTGTTTGAAAAATTTGGTGGGATCTACAATCTCTGAACTAATCTTTTCTGTTCAATAATAAACTAACTCTTGCTACCGGCGGTTTCGACTTGCTTACTCACTCTTCGGTACTACACCTGGTAATCACACACAGCAGCCAGGCTCTCCCAGAAGAGTCAGGTACTTCATTCATTAATTACAATAAATACACACTATTTACAATTTACATTTACATAAAAAACCCTCTTCAAGCACAGGGCTCCTGCCCGGCAACAGTGCGTATATATTAGTGTTGCGTAATTTACACAGTAGCAAAATACATATCTTTAAGAAACAAAAAACAAATTGATGATGAAGAGCTTGATCATGGCATTAGGCCGGATATGCCACACGTCAGATTTCCGTGAAGCTTATCCGGAGCTGTTCTCAACATATCTTATATTTTCATGTGAACAGACTTTGTGCAAAATAGGTTACCCCGCAATGGAAACATTTACATACAATATTGGGAGAATTTGTGTGACCTTTATTAATGATTTCCTATGTATTATCACCAGCGGGCCTGGGTTAAGTATGCAGACTATAGGGAAAAAACCTCAAGCATTCCACCACCTCTTCAAGTTTATTTTCCATTTCTGGGTAACTACAAATATCAAGCCTGTGCCATGCATGGAAACTATGTGTGAATGGTGATGGCACAATAACATTGTTGTACCTCCTACAAAGATGTCATTGTTGACCTCTAACAATACTGCTACGCCAATGTTGTCTTTCGTCATTACTCGATTCAACATAACTTCTGAGCCTTCAGAGTTTGCCATGGCCACCTGGTTGAATTCCACTGTGTTCTTCTGCACCAGCGTAAATCTGAAACATAAAAAATGTATGGGATAAGAATAGGAAGGACAGGATAGGAAGTTCATAGTTTCTTGTAAATAAAAAATAAAAAACAAACTAAGAACAGGATAACAATAAAAATAAAAAATACCAATGTTACATCAGTGGAGTGAATACAGGAAGCATAGGAAGTGTTTATTTTTTGTTTTTTTTGGAACAAAATGGATAAATTATACAGGGGCATCAACTATTCTATTTGTATTACTGTACTTCATCTCCACTAAACACCTGATTTTACAAAGCCTTACGCGTCCTTGCGCCGAGCTCTAATTTGACGTCATGTCATGTATTAACACCAGGTAACACACTCAGACACATCCAGTTAGCATTAACAAAGGGGTCTAATCACTTGCCTAACTTGGATTCTTTGTTATCGAGCCCTCAGAATGCAACTTAAACCAGGGAAACAGCGACATCTTGTGGGTAAAAATGTGCAATGTCAACAAGGCCTGAGGAATTAAAATTAAAATAATTGGGCAGCTCTCTTATGCGGACCGTTAGATTTTTGTGGTCTGCACTTCCAACAAAACATGCCAACGCTTCCGTGTTTCTGTGAATAGTAATTTGTTTGGCACCAGTGTTGGCATGGAGTATGTGGGGTTTTTAACTCAAAAAATGTTTGTTGAACTGTAGCATTTCACAAAGGATATACGAATGAGCACGACAGAAAAAAAATAAAAATAAACAAGTTACCTTTTTGTCTGCAAACTCTGTCTGCCAGAGGTTCATTTTGAGATCACTCTGTTTGTGACCTTGAGGTCAGAACCACAGTGATGTGCAGCGTTGCTAGGCAATCGTGGACTTTAATACCGACAGTGTCTAATGTTATTACAGGGTAGATAATACTTTGAGGGAACTTTGAAAAGATTAACGTTTGCTAGAACAATCCTAATTCAGATATAATTTAAATCATATTATCATTGTGAGGACTGTTCCTTTTTTCCTTTTTTTTGGGTTCCATATTTGCTTTCACAATCTTTGTTAATAAGTCTACATTTTAAATATCAGGGCTGCATCCAAATCAAATGAGTCACGTGGCCACGTAACATATTGTATTTTAGCTTCACTGTGCGATTACACTTATTCTTTCCAAACTGTTTCCTGCTAATATAGGTCAAAAAAGGTCAAAGAGAAGCCATAAATGTAAGAAAATACAAAAAATGTGGGTTGGG
The DNA here is from genome assembly GCA_030684275.1 of Acipenser oxyrinchus oxyrinchus. NCBI lineage: Eukaryota > Metazoa > Chordata > Actinopteri > Acipenseriformes > Acipenseridae > Acipenser > Acipenser oxyrinchus. The sequence continues at coordinate 98,984,586 of CM060247.1, forward strand.
TTGTGTTGACTCAAGAAAATGTAGTTTACTTCTCTACTCACTTCTCAGTTTTGAAAAATATTGCACATCCATCCACATGTTTCCTTTCTTGCTCTGACACTAATTTGGCACGAGACTTTGGACAAAAGAACCCATCATACCCACGCTCCTTTAATGCTTGCAGAAAGAGGGTGTAGTATTGCTCGGTTTCAACTTCCTGTAAAAAAAACATTGCCCATGTGAGGACTTATTTCCAGCAGTAAACTGAACAAGTTTTGTCAGAGGTAACAAGAATACATTTTTTTCAGGTACACACGGAACCCCTAAAGGGGTATGGTGTGAATTTAAAAAAAGGTTAGTATCTCATGCGCACGAGTTAGTGCTTAATACTTGTAAGAGATTGTGGTAGCCTCATTTGATTTTCTCTTCTTTTGTAATTTCTGTCAGTCTTTGCAATACTGTCATTTTAGTAGGTGAGGCATCATTTTGCATTGCAGTTGCACCCACTTTGAGAACAAAAGCAGGTTCGGGCTCGATCATCAATGAGTCGGTCCTAATAATAACTCGCAAATCACAGAGACACATGATTCAATTTACTCCTAAAATAGGTTTCTTGTGAATTAGTATTCAGGAGCTATGAACCGTTGTAGGACCTGCACCTGCACTACCATACCAACTCAACCAGTACATGCACCCAGAGCACCTGCACTGCCACACCACCTCAACCAGTACATGCACCCAGAGCACCTGCACTGCCACACCACCTCAACCAGTACATGAACCCAGAGCACCTGGACTGCCACACCACCTCAACCAGTACATGCACCCAGAGCACCTGCACTGCCACACCACCTCAACCAGTACATGAACCCAGAGCACCTGGACTGCCACACCACCTCAACCAGTACATGAACCCAGAGCACCTGCACTGCCACACCACCTCAACCAGTACATGCACCCAGAGCACCTGGACTGCCACACCACCTCAACCAGTACATGCACCCAGAGCACCTGCACTGCCACACCACCTCAACCAGTACATGAACCCAGAGCACCTGGACTGCCTCACCACCTCAACCAGTACATGCACCCAGAGCACCTGCACTGCCACACCAACTCAACCAGTACATGAACCCAGAGCACCTGCACTGCCATACCACCTCAACCCGTGTGTGCACCTGGATTAGCAATTGTGATTTTTTGTTTATTATTTCTGGAACCTTTTTGTTTGGGACTGCAAGCCTGACGTTTGATCCCAGATCCCATTGCTGGTAGAGGGGATTATTATTTAAATAAACATGACCTTTTTGTAAATATACCCTCTGTTTGGACGTAATATCATTCATCACATCCCGACAGGCATATACCGCATTACTTTAAATGAACACGGCAGCGTTTATTTCAAATTGCTAAAAACAGCTATGGCTCTTATTCAAGGCAGTGCTTATTTAAGGGCAGCGGTAATTAGAAGTACTGTGGTTTTTGAAAGGCGCAATTTTTTATTGTGTTTTTTTTATCGTATTTGAGAGAGGCGTATACTGAAGTATATTGCAAGTAGAGCATGAGTCTAAGCACAGTTTTGCATAGTTGTTATGCCATGAGGAAAATACGCCGATTGTCAACCTATCCACAGAAAACACCCAGTGTCTGCTGCATTAACTCATGCCCGCGAGACAGTAACCGGCGAACACGAGATAGTATTTTATTTTTTTTTTCATGATGTCCCTTTAGGGATTCCATACATATCTATATATTAAAAAAAAAAAAAAACAGCAATGCACAGTATTTCAGTTTTCTAATTTCAGATTTTCTCTTACCTGAAGACTAATAATATCTGCATCACAGCTGACAATCTCTTCCAGAATTCCCTTTTTTCTGAACTCCCAGTTTAACGCCCAAGATGGGCAGTAGCCGTAGAGCTGTCTTGTGGCATATTTGTCACAAAGTACATTGAAACACATGATTGTGAATAGGGCTGAAAGAGAAATGTAACACATTTGTCAATTTCTCCTCAAGCAAGAGAGATGTAAACCACTGTATAATATCTTAAACACACCAGTACCTGAAAATTTAGAAGTCAACTTGGTTGACTTGATTGATTTTTAGTGTTGTCCTTCATGGACAACGCTGAATTTCAAATAAACAACATCATCTGCTTTTTTTTTGGGTGGAGGGTTGGGGGGGGGAATGCAATGACTATTATTTTCAATATAATGTCTATTATGAAATCTGAAAAAGCTTGATTCAAGCAATAAACTCTTCTTTCAATACTATATGCAGTACATCTGCAGTTTCCTCTTGGGTCTTGCGTTTTTGGCATGTCAATATAAGGATAATGTCACCATAATGAAAATGTAATGCTGGGTTAGGATGTCACCATGTCTTGCTCACAATTCATTTCTCAAAGCTCTTTACTTCAAACTGTGCAGTTTTAATTGGTTAAATCTTAAGTATTTTTAAGTAGATGTGGTTTTTTTTAGTGTTTTTTTTTTCCAGAAACACACTGAGTAACAAGCTGAGTAAAAGGATTTGAAAAGCTAGCGCCATATGTTTGTACACTTGAATGCATTTTTATATTGTGGTCACAATAGATTTCCAAGAAATCTGATATATGTCTATCTACTTGGGCATGCAGTCTTGTAAGGCATAAGAGCTTTTGTAAAATGAGTGTGCAAAGGTTCCAATTATTTCAAAACAGCACTGATTTAATTGATAGGAAAAAACAATATTGAAATAAAATTTTTTATTTTTTTTTAATTATGAAAAAAATGGGACTGCAGTAAATTACAAAATGGATTTATGAAAATAGTTTACCTGTAGGGAGCATTTGGTCTCGTTCTTTCAATGTGATCCACGGCCTCTGTGGAAGATGCTCTGGGTGGACTAAAATAAATGAAAACTAGTTATGTGAATTGTTTCTTTAGAATACACAAGCACACAGAGAATTACACAAATCCATTGCTTATGTACGCATTGTTTATCACCCAAGAAGGACAAAAGTCTGTCAAATCCAGTTTGGTAGCTAAACTGCTACTCTAGTAGGAACCGTATGTTTCTTTTCCTTTTTTGTTGTTTTTAGTTATTATCCTGGTGCTTTTGCTACACCCTGTTGTTTTGTTCATGCTGGCACCAAGATTCTTTTAGTAATACTACTGTTTTTTTTTAATCAATAGTTGAATGCTACTTGCACTCGGGGTCTTTTTGTGAAATTAGCGGTGCCACTTCAATCATAAATGAAATACAGTGAATAACAAATAAATAATAAAAAAAACAACCACTGGCTCTTACCTGCTAGATTATCAAGCATATAATTTAGCAGCTTTCTTGTTCCGTCAGGTTCCTGGTACAGGTTGAGAATATCTTGTGACAATGGATTGCCTGCAAAAGAGGTGAAAAGAGGAAAAGGTGTCAGAACAGGGATTTTAATTTTGTTTGTATTGTTTTGTTTTCAGTCTTAAACCTACTGAGCATATCTTGTAACCATGTGCAGTTTTGCTGAACTAGTCTGGCATGGTTAACTTATTTTAATATTTCATAAATAAATATAAATTTAAAAAGTAAAACAAGTGTACATAATTTAAAAACTCAGGCCAGTCTGTTGGATAAGCAACACTATCATAAAAGGACTTGTGAATTGACACATGGATGCAATGTGACATACCCTACTCACACTGAGATTCTGTGTATGATCTGAAATTCAAAACCTTTAAAGCATCGATTGCACAGCAGCTATAATTAAGCCACACTTACTCCATTTCAAAACTCCTGTTAGGGATGGTGTTGACGCTCTCTGTAATTATTTTATTCATTTAAATCGATATGAAAAAGTTAGCTAAACAAAAATACATATGCCCTATTCCTTTATTTTTTTAAGTGAAATGATTTTGGTTAATTGGCATAATTTTAGTGTTGTTTTTCAATTACACAGTGTGAAGTTTGAAACAAAAATAAGAAGAATTTGGTAATGGCATTGGACTGAATGGCATAAATTAATATTAAATAGATTTGCAATTGCATATTAAATTAATATTTAATAATATGCAATAGCTGGTTTCTTGCTAAATGTTAACCAAATGTCGATTGAAAGTGTAATTGCATACCACGTCTATTTATATTATGTTTTGTTACCCTTGAAAATATGTAATAATTTCCCATTGTTTGCATGTTTTTAATTGAAAATACAGTTAATCTGACTTAAATGTTAATGGAAAGTAACAAGAAATAATTGTACGTAAATTTAATATCAAATGTATTAAATATTTATTAAATATTAATTTAATATGCAATAGCATATCTATTTAATATTAATTTATTCCACGCAGTATAATTACCAATAATTTCACTGCCTATTTTCTTCTAAATCAAAGTGCAAAAGGAACTTTGGCTTAGTGCACGACCAGGTGACACATTTCCTTCAAATTCAAAATGGAGAAACCCTGTATAAACAAATGTCTAATTACTTAGAAGCTAAAGCTTTACGAATAGGGCCCATAGTTTTCTGTAAAACTCCAGAGGTACGTTTCAGTTCAGCCTCATGGATTTACTGTAATGTGACATGTTCCAATGTCCTTGGTTTTCAACCAGTGTCCTGGAGACACGGCGTACTAGAATCTTATTTTTTAGTACAGTACAACTGACTAGTGACAAGTTTGCATGTTAACTTCTCAAGCAATACTACTAACTTTCTAATTCATGTTTAGCACTAAGCAAAATACCATAAAGAAAATAACTACCTTTTAAACCCAGGGTCTGTAGCTGGAACAGCCGCCCAAGTTCATAAGGCAAAACCCGTAACAGATTGTTATTTAAAAGCAATTCCCTGGAAAGAAAATGGAAAATACACTCAGTGAGCTTTTCTATTTTTTTTCTATGCCGTCAAATTTTTATTATCTAGTCTATACTACGATTTATCACTAACCAGGTTGAATCTGTTAGTCTTAAAAAAAAAAGGATTTGTTTAATGGAATAAGGTTTACTTGCCTTTTTTTAGTTCAGTTATTTTGCCTAGCCTACAGTTTATCAACCATTTCCCATGCCACGTACAGTGATATTCAGTGCTTGATTGTCTAATTAATCGGAGCATCCCCCAAACATGCAGAGTTGCTTCAGCTGAACCACAACCACGACCACGAGTAATGCCACTCCTCCTCCTCCCCCTCCTCCTCCTCCTCCTCCTGAACTTGCACTTCTGTCAACAGTACTCTCCTTACCTGAGCGACACCATGTTTCCAAGTTCTGCTGGCAAGCTGCGGAGTTTATTGGATGACAGGTTCAGGTAAGTCAGGTGTTGGAGCTTGGCAATGTCTGGTGGAATGCGACTCAGGTTGTTGTCATTAATATGTAGTGCAGTTAAGTGTGTCAGCGTCCATAATGAAGTGCTCAAGCTTCTCACCCTACCTGAGAAGCAAAGAAAGCAGTACGTAAGTATAGGGACAAATCCTGGTGGATAAATACAAATCAGTGCCCACGCATTCAGATACAAATATTCTAGGTTAACAAAAAAATTAAAAATAATGCATCAGATTATACCAAAAAGGTCTACAGGAGGCAAGGGGTGTTTGATAAAACTTTGTGACAATTCAAGGTAGTCGTCTTGCTCGGTATGTTAGATCAGTGCGTAACGGTCCACATTTTGAATGAGGGCACAAAGCTAACTGCAGATACGTCCTGGGGAGGAAATCATTATTTTGAGAGTTCACATAGATCTGTATGCAGAAGAAAAACAACTGCTTCTAGTACTGCAAAAAGTGCCAAGGTGTCTACAAGGTTTTTAAGTTTCTGGAGAGATACATGCGCAACAATTACAGACTTCGGAGTAGATGTGGATGGAAATCTGAAGCCAAGTCTTGCATGTACAATGATTGTGTAGTTTAAAAAAAAAAAAAAAAAAAAAAGGATCTACAAAGTATTTCAAACTTTTTCGAACTTTTTAAAATAAATGCTGCACATGCTGCACAATATGACTAATGGCTATACCATGCTGCTTAACTTCTTGAACAATTTCTGCAAAATGTGTTCAATGGTGTTTTTGGGTGGTCTTAGTACTTTACTGTATGGTTAAATAAATACACAACATGGGAATTTGAGAAATTCAAAGGGTTTCTCAAGAGTATATAGTTTTAAAACTTATTAAGTTTCTAAAAAGACAAATGTTCAGATTTTATAATATCAAGTATTGAAATTAGAAGGATTTTCAAAATATACTACAGGACTGTTTTGACAAAGCAATGTACTACTCAAAACTAAAAACAGAGTTACCATATAACTCAATTAACAATGCCTCTAACAGCGTTTCATGATCATGCAGTTGTGCAGTGGTTTACTGACCAGAGATTTCTAATTCTGCCCAGTGTGACTTCTTTCCATTGGCAGCCTCCTCAGCTGACATGATGGTATATAATCTCCGAGGATCTGGGGGGTCATATTTTTCCTTTGGCATCCCTGTTAGTCTAGAAAAGTGGATACAGGGCATTAAAGCAAAGCTCATCCTCACTAGCATGAAAGAACACTCCCGGTAACAGACAGCAACAAGCAATGCTGTTTGCAGGTGGGGGTTCCGCCAGGAATGCTGCATATGGATTGATTGATTGATAGGGTGCCAAAATATTGTCTATCAGGCTCAAGATAATGACTCTGACAGCACACATTTCTACAAAATCCGCAATTGCTCCTTTACATTTAAATATGACAGCACTCTGGAAATTGAGAGACTTGGAAACAGAAGTAATATAAGAAGATACAATGAACTCTCCAACCACAAAAGGAGATACAATACATACAGCTGGAACAGCACTTTAAGACAATCAAGGCATCAGTTATCAAGCAAGCACACCCAGCTATGAATTGGTACCTAATTTAAAATATAAAGCAGTAGGACCTGCATACTACACTAGTAATCACACACCCACATTGTCAGACTTGGGCTAGATCAATGAACTTGTACCCAGTCCTGTTTTATAGATAGCTTGAAATCATTGTGGAAACTTACCCTTGCTGAGTTAATAAAAACAAGCATTTACTTTTTATCTTGTCCTTGACTAACCCTAAAAGCTGGCAAAACTAGCCAGTAGGCCTCTATATCTTACAGTACAGCTGTTTTCTTTAACAGTATAGTAGCTAGTAGCTTTATCAAAATGTACTTATGCAACTACTTATGCAAATATGAAGGACCTACAACTTCTTCATGTGTCCCTTTTGAATAAGAGGTGATATTTCCATTTTGAAACTTTCCAATCACATATCTTAACTGCACTCAACAGCGACTGGAATTAGTCTGTGTAATCTGCTGCTGTTCTGGCATTAGTTACTGTATCAGTTACAGGTACAGGCAAAGACAAAAGTAATACAGGCAATATAGTGAAATTTGCAGCATGCGTGGGTCAAAAGAGATTCAGACAGTACATACTATAGATGCATATCAAATGAAAGCATACCAGTAATCAGTCTCTCTCTATATACATTACGCAAATGTTGTACTGTTCTGATTCTTTATTCAAAAGTTATGCTCGTTCACTTGACATTTCTTTCTTTCTTTTTTTTTTTAATTGCCATTATTCTACAGCTTTAATTACCCGGTCATGCATCATTAATAAAAGTTAAAAAGAAAACAACAACCACCAAAACACCTCAGCACATTTTCCAAGCACTTAATCTGTTCGTAATACCTCACCTCATGTTGATAGGTCTAGACTCTATAGCAACAGCTGAAGTGTACACATTATCATATCACGGGCCTACAAAACAAACTTTTCATAACCTAACAACGTATGACATTATAATTCAACGAATGGCTCAGTTTTATCAGATAAAAACAAAAGCGCCATTAGTGAAAACAAAAAACAACAACATATTTATTGCACAGCAAGGCAACAAACCGCAACATAACATTCCTCGTAGTGGCGGAGTTCTGTCAAAACATAACCTCAGGACTGCTCTGACAAGTGACAGCCGCACACCTCCGACTCGCTGTCGTTACAGTAACATACACAACACAATCTAACTTATGGTTTTTTTTGTACATTTAGGTTTTGAACATTACAATTAATGATTTGCGACTAGTTGAAAGTAAAAGTAGTTGAGAGTGCAACTTGCAAGCATACCGATGTCACTTACAGTGCGAATTCGAAACATTCATTATTTAAAAATACTAAACAAATACACTGCCATTGATGAATCATAGTGTACGGGTGCATAAAAGTCAAATCAATTTAAACGAAACAATATATCATAAAGAGACGGTTTTCATCATTAAAATTCCTGTTTACGTACAGTGGGCCTAAATAACATTTACAAAAAAAATAACTAACATTATTTAATGTTTAAAACCTTTAAATAATGTACAAACTTGATCTTTTAGTGGAATTGTGTCGATTCGTTCTAAACCACATATTAAAAGTTAGCTTCATGTTATGTAAATGCCATTCTCAGGTGAAGCCCGGGCCTTGAGTACAGTCGTGCCTTGCAAGACTCTATCCAACAGCCTGGCGAAGACAGACAACAAAATAAATAAAACACATAAACACTACTACATAATGTAATTCTGCAATTAACGCAATGTGAAGGTAAAATACATATATTTTACCTGCATTCAGTGAATGTTTGAGATGAGTCGTTGGTGAAATTAAAGACATGTAGACAGAGTGCTCTGACGCTCCGCTCCTGTGTATTCCTAAGAGTCTGAAGGAAGGAATAATTATGGCTGCTGCTCACGCACTGTCCTTAAAAAAAATGCTTGAAGAGCTTGACAGGTTAAAAAGTACTGCTGCGCTATAACAGAATTCACAGAATTGCAGATTTTTTTATTTTATTTCTGTAATTTGGTACATTCTATCCATCTTGTATTTACATTAGCAACGACGCATTAAGATTTATGGCAATGCATTACAGGAAAATACCTGGGGTATAGTATTTTTGTGATGCTGTCTGTTTTTGTAGCAAAAGGTGTGCACAGAAAAAAAAAGAACTTTTGTCTAAGTATTAGTCAAAGTACCGTTAGTTACTGGTACTCGTGTCCTTTTAAGGACATATACCTTTGCTGGTCCATTCAGTTTTATTATCAGTGCCACTATGACAGCATTGTGCCAGTAAAAAAGCATGTGGAAAATAAATAAATACAGCTAATTACAGGCCATAATATTTTATTGTTGCAGAAAACAGAACTAACAAAATGCCAGCACAGTATTATGCACTGCTTGGCTGTTATGATCAAAGGCCATTGATGAAACACCAGGTAAGTTTTTTCTTTAAAACTACTGAAGCAATAAGTTGAATGGGACCCATTAAAGAAGTCTTAATCAATTGGTAGAAACTAGTTGCTTGAAAGCTGTCTAGCCTTAAAACTCTGTAGAACACATATGGGATCATTTTCACAAGCAACTCTAATAAACTCTGGGCTATTTACATAAACTTTCTCTTGGAACTGCAGACCAGTGTGTGATACAGATGCCCATGTGTAGGGTTGTTCATTTCTACTTCTGTACAGCTGCCACAAAAATACCGCTTCAGAAATGTGTTTGCTTAATTTGAGCACAGATCTGTTTGCTCAAATATGAGCTGCAACCACTATACAATCAGATAGCCATACAAGTTCTATAGGCCTCCCAGACAAACCGTCTATATTATTATTATTATTATTATTATTATTATTATTATTATTATTATTATTATTAGTGTTATGCATGGTCCAATCTCAAACTCAGCTCACCTAAGTTCCCCAGAAAAAGCCCACATAGTTTAAGATAAATAGAAAAATCCATGAATTGGGCTAGACTCTCAAAGCTATTAACTCCAAATCATCATTATCACATTTTTTCCCCGAAAGTAAAAAAAAAAAAAAAAAAAAAAACATCAGTTACTTAAAAAGGAATCAAAATAGCTTTAAACTTGACATGCCCCCAGATTAAATAACTGAGTAGTTTATTTCTTGTTTGGTTGCTGTACAGTAAATGGTTTCGATAACCTATCCCATTCAGTTGTATAGCATTTAGTTTGATAACATATGTTACTGTCTAGTGATAATATTGTATATCCTAATTTCCCATACTCATTTAAATGGCGTTGAACTTTTAATTTAGAAGTCGTACATTACACCAAGCACCTGCGAATCCATGTATGATTTCAAACACATTTTTATAGGAACTGAGGAGAATAATAAAACGCCTTAGACATTCTTCACGGCTGTTCATTTACATTAACTCGCCATCACAATCCAGTCAGTGAACACAAAAACTTTGGTAGGAACTGGCAATGAGAGTTTTTGGTTACTGCACGAACCACTTGAAATGATACACCATACATGTAAACATGGCAGCTTGCACGAGGAGTTTCCGCAGAGGTCAGTTCAAAACAGATTAAATAAACATATGCCTTTGTTTTTTAATGTTTATTGGACATACAGACTTAAGTAGACATTACATACGCGTCTTAACAGAAGAGCGGCGATGATATTTTCCATTTTCGAAACTTGTGTGTCAATATTCTGTCGGAGAAGCTTATTCATGGTCTCATTTGACAAGTACAGCTGTTATTAAGTTCAGTACAGAGCTAGACGGTTGTCCGTGGTTATGAAATCTTCTACATAATAAAATGTATATCGTAACCTCACTTTACTTGCGACTGACCTCAGACAAGTTTGTGCTGAAGCCAGAACTGTACTTGAGGTTTCGAGAAAAAAACCCGAAATGTTCTAATTTAGCTCCATGTCTCAAACTGAGCAACATTAACCAACGTGGTAGTATTTTCATTTAACATGCATGTCTAGCGTTAATTTATAATGAAAATCGCCTTTTTTATAATACAAACATCTAATCCTATACTCAAATCAACTCTCAAGGCCAACTTGTTCTCTCTTGCTTGCTCTCTAAGCCTGATATGTTATTAGCTGTTGTCTAAGTTGCTATTTCAGGCTTTTCACTCCATCTTATTCGTTTAATTCTGCTTGACACACGCATCGACAACGTTTAGAATTCACATCCTAGCCTGTATTTAATGTGCTATGCCCTGTGTGTAATATGTTATGCATTGTTCCATCTGTAAAGCGCTTTGTGATTGTGGTCCACTATGAAAGGCGCTATATAAAAGAAATATTGATTGATTGATTTACTGACTGTAGTGACCTGTTCTGAGAAAACCAATAGGGAAGGTATTCACTTAACCTGACCGAGTCCTTAGAAGAACAGCCGCTTTGACAAGTGTGATCAGGTGCCAGCAATCCGTTTAGCTCATGCTACTTGCTAAGTGTGATTTGAGTCTGTAAAAACTAAATTGGTTACTCAATTGATGCAGTAAATGATAAAGGTGACTATGGAGGGGTTTAACATGGGACTGGTTGTGGCTACCTGATCATTTAGTTACACTTCTTAACAAGTTTGTTTTAACACAGGACTTCCAGTACTGTTTTCTGCTGTATCTGTGATTTTGTTTTGTTTTTGTTTCTATAGTTTTAACTGGCTGTCACAAATCTTTGCTCATCAGTAACGGCCAGTGCTCCACACATGTTTCTCAGATTGTACCTAAACAAGTTCCCGTCCGGCAGTTTGCTGCAGTAAAGTAAGTATTTTTAATTAGATTTGGATAGCTCAAGATTTTATAAATAAACTGTTTAGTTACAGTAGAAAGTTACAATGCACAGTATTTATAAGCACTACAGTACATCTTACACTCCAACAAGTATTGGGACCAATGAATAAATGCAGACAGACTTGGGGTATCCTTAAAGGTTACAGCTTGGCAGGACGAGTTGTGGAATCTTAGTTGTGCATCTTGGATGAATACTTTAGTAAATAGAAAATAACGATGACATAAGGTTGTTTTTTTTAACATTTTTTTTATCTTCCACATCAGATCTGTGAAAAAAGAACAGAAGGAACAAAAAGATGAAAAGCAGAAGGTGATAAAGGAGAGAAAGATAGATGACACCAATCGACATAAACCATTTGGACTGACTGCATGGGAACCTATAGATGATGTGTACATAACCCGGTTTTACCCAAAGCCTGTCTATGATGCAGAGACAGCAATCGGCATGCTGAAGAAGTTCCAGCAGTTAGACTTTACCTATCCAAAGCAGCCTCTTTACATTGACTTGAAGCTTGATATGAAGCTGGAGAAAAAGGTTTGTGTTTTCAGAACTACCTGCATTTTCTGATTTCCTCCCTCTGATGACTGAGGCCATTTGACTTTTGATGTTACAGCTGCATAGACAGAGTACTTTGAGTTTTTGACTTAACATTTGTTATTCTTTGATTTTATTTCTGAAGTTCCATTACAGGTGTTGTCCAGTGACAAATAACCTTTTCACTTCCACATTGCTTTAAACTGACCATATCAATGATACAGACTTAATGCTTTGACATAGGGGACCCAATTTAGATGAATGCTAAAAAAACCACAAGGCAGTGTGCAAACTCAAGAGCGCTTGCGTTGCATCCTGCCATATCTCCCATGTTATGATTTATGAACAGTGCAAAGGCAGAAAGGCTTTGCAAGTCAAGAGAAACTGACTTCCCTTTAATGTGGAATACTTACTGCCCATGCATTTTCTGTGGTTGTTCAATAATAAAATATGCATTGCATTGTTTCTATTATAGTAAATATCCCACCACAAGAGTTTATACTGAGTGAGCTGTATCTTTACCATATGGAACATAGTTAACATTATTGTTGCTGTGAAAAAAAATAGATTTGTATGACACAATTTTCTTTTTATAAATAAAACTTTTCCAAAAAAAAATTTCTTTCCAAAAACGGCATTGTTTTTTCAGTAAAAAACCTTGCCAAACTTTAGCTTCATAATTTCTTATTAACCTGGTTTCTTTATTTCTTTCAAAAATGTCTTTTTTTTATTTATTTATTTTAACAATTTCCAGCTCTCTTACCTAAGGCCAACACATTTATTGGAAAGTATAGCATAAAAAATACAGTCCAGAGAGTGTTACTGTTTGAAATGACCTGCTCAGAGTAGGTTTGCATAGATCACAAAGGCAAACATTTGCCCCGTCTTAAGAATCTCTTCAGTTAAAATGATGATGAGACCACTCCCCAGATATTTGGCTGTAAAAGCTCAGAGCAAAACTTAGTACCAAAATTACTTAACAGGACAAAGTCTGATGTCTGTTTGCCTCCACCTAGCACCACATAATCAGCCGCTAACTACCTTTGCCTTAACCTGTGCTCAACATTGGGCACAGGGTCTTTATAAGTGATGTAGAGTTGTATTCTATGAGTCTTAAAAAAAAAAGTAGCATTACAGGTGGTGTCTAATGAACATTTACTGTTTCAGTGTCACATTGTTTTTCACATTTCCATTTTACGTCATGTTTACAAACTGAGGGGTGGTATGTTCTTGTCAATTTTCAGCTGCCGCTATTTCAACTGATAATATCTCAAACTATACAATATAAGATGCAGCCTTTCAATGATATTTTCAATGCTAAGAAAACTTTTCAAGCAAAAAAACAAACAAAAAAACGTAGTATTTGTAGAGATATATTAATGCTGTTGCTAAATGTCATTCTATGAATCTGTTGATAGTTTCATTACAGGTGAAAATCTGTTCCCTGACATATTGTTTTTACTGTGCCAACATATTTCTATTTTATTTCTCCACTATCATAATATCATGTATCTGGATTAAACTTGTTTCAAGATGGTTAGATAAGATACTTCCATTGACAGAATGTAACCTAGTTCTGCCGTTCTCCAGATGCAATCCTTATATAAATACAGTGAAGAATAATTAAGCCAGAAGCCAGATACTTCAGAGGCTTTTATCTTTCCTCGCATTTCATTCCAAGTGCATCATGCCTCTTGAGACTACACTGATTTGGTAGTTTTTATGGATGTGTTTTTGCTGTTTGAAAATATTGTGGTAATGACATTTTGTAGTAATCAGATCTAGCCCTATGTCTTAAAACAATCATCATTATAGAGAACAAGTGCTCAAATCATTTTAAATACGTTATTGTGCAAGATTCTGTTGTGTGGCAATGCTGGTCATTTATGTAAGTATTGTATGTTGTGTTCTCTCTACAGGGATGGAAATAAGACTCCTATTGCATAGTAGTTTCACCAGGTTTTATTATGACCTTGATTAGCTACTGTGTAAGTAACAAGCTTGGGCGTGTCTTATTAAACTCATAGTAAGGCCATGAATGGATCAAACTACTCTGAAATGGGAGTCTTATTTCCATCCCTGACTCTAGCTTTAAAATGAAGGGTACACCACTTTTTTTCTCTGACTCTGTCCGTTTAGTTGCACCCTCCTATAGTCGGCAGGTTTTTATTTAGAATCTGTAATTATCAATGGTCTGTAACCAAACATTTAAACTGAATTACATCACATCTGCCCTGCAGGAAATCGGAAGTCTTTAAAGTTGCTAAATGTGTTGTAGAACTTATGGAATTGAATAAAAACCATGTCCTAGTTTAGTGGAAAATAGGCCCACATTTGTACACTTTCTAACGTGGTGTGTTGCACCTTCTGACTCACAGTAACAATATTAAACACTAAACATATTCTTCTTTCCTTTTCCTTAGAAAAAAGTTGACCCGTTTGTCAGTACAGTTCACTTACCACATTCTTTCAAGACAGACGTGAATAAAGTTGTAGTATTTACAGAGGTAAGTTGAATGTTAATTAGAAGACAAAATTACTTCATGGCATTTGATTACTGTTGGATGTTAGTTTGAATTTTTTTTTTACTTACTGTTCTAAGTCATCCTCTATCGACTTCCATATTATTTGGCAAGAATACTCAAGTAATACTTACTTTACAGCATATCTTTATATTATTTCCCAAAAAACTGATCCCTGTTGAAACAAGTGCTTCGTGAAATATACAATGTAAGATCCGTCATGTGCTATGCTGTGCACAGTACTGGGATCCACAGTTTAGTGAGATTTCCAAGATTCTCGATAGCGACATACACAGACTTAAGGATTTTATTTAACAAAATTAAAAGAAAATGTTGAACCGGGCACCCCCCTCTAATCCAGTTAGAGAAATAAAGCATCACAGTTCCTTGTTTTCAGTGTCTTTTTTATTGAACACATACCAATGTTACCAACACTGTAACTGTTTAAATATTGACATTGCCACTGTACTCAAGGCTCTGCAGCTTAAGGAACTGAACAGTTTATCCATTAACCTTTAAAGTAACAGTGTCCACATTAGCCTATACATTTTCCAGCATGTGACACATCTGGTCTTCAATACAAACATGAACTGTTTAGCCTTTTACATTTTGACCCGTGTGTGTCCTAGAGTTTATGCAATAAATTCCAAAGACTTTATAAATTCTAGATATGTCTACTATGATGTTGAGGTCAAAAAAGTGCTGCAATACCAACTGACAGAGCGACTTGCCTTTTATGTTTATCAGCAAGCAAGTGACCAGAACAGGTACAGGTACAGAGATGTTTTTACGCTCTTTTGCGTGTTTATTTTTTGTCTGACAAGGACTCAAAACAAAAATCAGTGTGCAAGAGACATGCAGTTCATCTCTGCTCGGACACAAATAGACACAGACTATTTACATTCAAGTTTGTGTTTAATACACAGCAAATACAGAATTAAATCTTGAAATGACTACTTTACTAGAGGCTTGGGGGAGTGACGTGTGCAGCTTGAGGAACTGGGCAGTTCTTATTGGATCAAATATTGTTACCATGACAAACTGTTCCTTGACCCATGTAAATGAACAATAACATTTTAGGCATCCAAAACCTGTGTTCTCTCCTTCTTCTTATGATAAAGAATTGGTACTTAATGTCTTTCTAACCAGAATGCAGAAGATGCTAAAGTAGCCAAAGAGAATGGAGCTGCTTTCGTAGGTGGAGCTGAACTTGTGCAAAAGGTATGTGTGCTCTAAGCAATTAAACTGTACGGTATAGCACTCGAAGCAGTTACAAGAATACATGCTGGATGATTTTTAAAACTGTATACTATTTATACTGTATTATGAAACTAAACAGACGGGTGAAAAACATGAATCCTTCAAAAGAGAATTATACCTGTTAACATTGTATTCATTATTGTTATGCAATTTAAATCAAGCAAGTTTTGTGTATATACAAAGTAAATATATACCATATGGGAGAGGGCTTCTTTCCAGACTTTGAGATCCAGTTAGAGCAGTACTTCACAGTGACCATGTTCCCCTAGCCCAATTGTATTACTTTTATCTGCTTTCCAGATTTTGGATGATGAAATTCAAGCTGATTTTTATGTGGCAGTGCCAGACATTCTCCCCAGACTGTTAACCCTAAAAAACAAGCTCAGAAAAAAATTTCCTAAGAGCAAGAGAGGTGAGTGTATTTGAACAATATGGTCCTGGATAGCATGGCAGGGTTGTAAATACGACTCAGCAGTTTGATTCATCCCTGGTTTTAATAAGACACACCTGAGCTTGTCACCTATACACTGTAGCTAATCAGGCTCATAGTAAAAACTGGAATGGGTGAAACTGCTATGCAATAGGAGTCTTATTTCCATCCCTGCAGGGTGCCCTAGGGGTAACTGCCAAGGGCTGGGAATCCTTCCTGATATTGAGACAAAATGCAGTAAATATTTTTAAGGAATGCATCAACCCTATTTGTTGATATTTATAGTGTGGACATTTTTTATATGTTAGCCTTTCGGCGGAATTCGCGGGGGGGCGGGCGTGCGTGCCGGGACCCTTAAGTGTTGCCTATAATTACCAATCTCCTTTTTAAACCCTTATCACACACACCTTCCCTGTCTAGTGTTTTTTGTTTTCCTCCTTTCATCGTGCCTTTGCATCGGTTCCCTCTGGGGGGTAAGTGAGCCTCACTTCCCTGACCTTAGGCAAGCTGTGCTTTCTCAACCTTATTAAAAGGAGGTTCTCACCGCGTGAGTCAGAGGGGACCCTCGGCCACACTATCCTTTCGCAGCTCATGCGCTCATCTTGCCTCATCTCAGTGAGGTTCTCTCCTATATTTAACATTTAGGGACGTGGCCCGCTTTAATCTCTCAGTGCTCGAGTCTCAACTAACCCATCTATTCTTGTTCTTTACCGGTTCCCTACGGGACGCTCCTCTGCTCCCGGCTTTGGAGACCGCAGTCTCACCATATTCGAGGGCAGCACCACATTGGTCAGGGAACCCTTTTAGTATTATTCCCTTTCAGGTCTCCGCGAGACGGCTCTGTCGCAGCAGAGTTTTTCTTCTGTTTTTCAGATCCCCAGGGCCTCAGCCTTCAAGACCAAGCCCTCTCCTCTGCAGAGGACGGCTCTCTGGTGGGGGAATCTCTTTTGTATCCAGACTGCAGTCTGTTCAGAAGTTCGGGCCGCAGTCCACTTCTCTAAGTCGGGTCCCTTCTCCCTTTACTGTTGCACTAACACCTCCTTTCTGCCTTCTCTGTACTCCACTATAGTCCCGGCACACGCCCCGTGAATTGCTCATTATTATTCAGTGCAAAAAAAAAAAAAAAGTCTGTACTGTATTGTGGATAAAAGTATTTAATCCTTGTATTCCAGGTTCTGTTGGAACAAACATTCCTAAAATGCTTGAGCTGTTTAAGACTGGCCATGAATACCTGGTGGAGAGAGAATGCTATATTCTGACAAAAATGGCTATGGTAGGTTTAGATTGTGATTTCCTGAATGCGGTGGGGGGAGCTGCTGGTAACATATTGTAAAAGAAGATGCCATTGTAAATGCAGTTCTTTCTATCTTTAAAATTAACAGTGTGCTGTAGACAGTAAATAATTGGTGTTTGAGGCTGAAATGTACAATTTTCGTGACTAAACAATTGTCACCACTGGACTGACGACTTTCAAAACAACATCAGGTGATGGTTTATCTGTTTGCGTAAGCCTTCTATTGAGTCAACTGAAGTGTGATTAATGCCAAGAGCCCTGTATCACCTGCTGCTTCTCACACTCAATCAGGTACCTTTTGTGACTTTATGGACAAGCTGTTGTCTGTGATTTTAAAATGTGATCATCGTCTTTCACAGCTCAGTAGCTTTCAAGAGTTTGTAACTGATGGACTGATCAAATGGATGGCAAGCTTGTGTGCTTTGCTCTGTTTGGCTCTGTCGTATGGCTAGTGGTCGCATTCTATCTTACTATTTGTGCACTACTTTTATACTCCATCTGCTGTAAGACCAAAAACAAAGACCGTGATATGGAGAAACAGGCCTTGTCACCTGCAGAACTGCTGAGCAGACAATGAGGGAGACCAAACAGAAGCAGAATGGGCTTTTCTATATTCACTAACTGCAGACATTGTGTTTCCACCTACAGTAGGCTGCTCTTTTTTGTTACCGGAAGATAAATGCTAATGAGTGTTAGAAATGTGAGTATAAGAGAAGTCTTCAATATATTTATTTTTTATTTTATTTTTTTTGTAAAGGTAACTTTTACAGAATGGGGCAATTTAGTAAATTGGGGGAAAACCTTTATTTGTTTTTGTGTATTTGGTTTTATATTGTCCATTTTGCTTTCTGTTCAAAAGTGATAGATGATGATGATGATGTTGTTTTTTTTTTGGTCTGCTGCTCAGTCACGTACTGTAGTGCGAGTGACAAATGTAAAGTAGTAATAATGCCTGTTATATGGAAGACGGCTTTAAAATGTTGCAGTAATGAAGCAAGGGTTATACTACTTTACACAATATGCCAATGAAGAATCTAATTACTGTAATATTAACGGGGGTCATTTTGTAATCTGTAGAAGATCAGAGCTTTGATTCATGCTGTCATTCTGTGGATGGTCTTACAGACTTTTTTTAGACTTGTGTGTTACGTTGCAATTGTTAGTTAATGGAAGCACACCCACATCGTACTTAAGGAAATGTTTTCGAAGATATGTATAGACATCTGTATTAAATCAATATTGAGAACTTTGATTTACTGGCAGCTGCTTCTGAAAGCTGACCTTTTCATGTGAAAGTTCAAATGAAAAGGTTCACTTCTTTTTTTGATCATAATAATAAGCAGGTTGCCTTATTAACAAGTTAAAATTAAACCGCAGTAACAGTGAAATGAATGCAGTTTCTAAACAGTAGAGGGAATACAGTAGGCCTATTTTTTTCTCTGTACGCTTTTTCTTGTTATGTACATTTGATTCTGTTCACTTGTTCTTCTTTACATTTGTTATAACATACATATTTAGATCAATCGTGTAAGTAAGTCGGAAAATCTTTTTTGGCGTTGACGGAACTCAATAAAAAAGACCCACTGGAGATAGTTGAAATCTGACAATTTTAATAAAGGAAACCAGCATCTAGTGTTTCTCAATAAATTGTACAGTGGGTTGATATCTTGTTGATGGAAGATTATTATATTGGTATGAATTGTATTGGTATGAATGGTTTCTGAATGAGATGCTAGAAAAGTGTTTTTTCACTTGCTGTTTCAGAAACTGCTAGATACTTTGCTGTACATTGTGTGATTGATATTGCAATAGCTTTGTAAAGAATCATAATATTTAAATAGAAAACAATGTAATCTCACAGGAATTGTCACTGCTGCTGTGCCTAGTAATTCCTTTTAAGATGTTTTTGTCGGCGTATTACATTAAGACAATTTAAAACACGTTAATTTCACAAGAAAAGTTGCATTTCACTCATCTTTACCATTGCAACCAATCTCTCCACATTGAGTGATTTTAAAAGCTTTACTGCAGGTGATGTTGAAAATTGATGCATAACTAGCAGATGTTACTGATTAGTCACATGTTACCTCTCCTTATAATTATCTACTGATGTTGTAACCAGGAGATGTAGTTGTTGGGCAAGTTTAATCAGAGGTTGAATCTGCCCCATCATTACAATCTGTCAAACACTGCACACAAAGACACACTTCTATGGAAACAAACAAATTGAAAAGTGGAATCAAAATAATGGGGGGGGAGGGGGCGGCGGACACGACACTCTTAGATCTTTGTAGATAACCAATTAGAATGAGAGACTGAAGGGATATGACATCTGTGTTATTACACACTGCAAACATCCTTTTGGCGTAATAAAAGATTGCAATAAAAACACCAAAAGCCATGCCATTGTTTTTGTTTAACATTTCATTGCTGTTTAAACTAATGGTGCATTATTAGTTTGGTTTTAATTAAATGTTATATGGCCTATTCATTTCTTGCAGTTGGATATGACTACAGAACAGATAATTGACAACCTGGACACAATCATCAAGGACGTATGCTCACACAGGCCTTTGAACTTGGGTAAGATAACCTTATATTGCTATGATAAGAACTGTTAAGCTATACAACTATTGTTTCCTCTCGTAATGTTTCGTCGTGATATTAAATCATTTTACAAAATCATTTTAATATGCAATATCTTTATTTTGTTTTCTGTAACTTGAAATCAATTCCATCTGGGTGTTCTGCATCGCTACCGATCTGTTTGCTTTACAGCCAGGCTCTGAGATCATTAAACAAAGCCTACAATATGAATACGTGTTATTAAATATACGGCTGTATCTGTTATTTATTTATTTTTAGAAAAGTAAACATCCAGCAGATTATCTTGTTACCACAAGTTCCCAGTCCTTATTGAGAGAGTTTACAGTTTCACACAAACTGTTGACTGTATTCTTTTTAAGGTTATAAGGTTGTTGTTTTTTTTGTATGGAAGCATTACTTCTAGGAAAAGTAATTTGCTTGTTACTCCAAATTGTTATTGGCAGAACAACTATAGGCTGCTTACAGTATAACCCCCTAAGAAAATGCCTGGCATGGATTATTTCTGCTTTGTAATTCTAAAAGAGCTTTGAGAGACTAGAGTGTTATAATAATTACAAAAGCAAAACATTAGGATGTTCATTGAACCGCAAATAAATATAGCAATTTGACAATTATAAACCTAATGAAACAAAAGCTTGAAATCAGAGGAGGTACTGTAATTAATTGTCTCAAATAAACAATTTATTTTCCAACCAAGCACTGAATTAGCCATGCCGTTACAATTCCCATGTAAAGAAAACATACTGACATGTACTGAATTACCGTAATGTGATTTTAGCCTCTTATATACAGTCACAGCCTGGTTTTCCTCTTCACAGAGTGTGCTGTATGTCTGAATTCTGTTTCTTGTAATTTATTTGTCTCCAAACGCTGGGTGCTAAGTCAGAACAATCCATTGATAAAGGGTACTGTATTGTAATAGTTCTGACAGGTATGAGGGTTTGTTTAAAAACAGAAACATTGTCCCAGTGAAGTGACATTTAAGAGCACAATTTCAAACCAGAACTCACTGCTAATGAAAATAATAAAACAAACTAAGGCTAAACGAGACAGCCTATTAATGTGGGGCCTGTATTCTATCCTAAATCACATCTGTATTAATACAAGGTTACAACTTAAACTGAGAACCATTCTCTGTATGTTGAAGGCGACAGTGTTGTTAATTCACTCAATTAATTGTGGATTATGAACCTTTAACGCACCCTTCAGATTTACAATTTTTTCTTATCTGTTTACAGGCCCATTTATTGAGAGAGCAATTATTTGCAGTGCAACCAGCGAAGCATTACATTTCAAGATTGAACAGTTTCTTCCAAAAATTGAGGAGGAGGACGAGAAATGAGGACAGGGCTGAAATCCTGCTTGTAATTTCTTTTTTTGTTACTATTATCTGTAAAAATACTGTCATAACATAATAAAATGTATCAGTGTGTCTATCTGTGTTGTTTCTTTTGAATACTTTTTAAAGGATGTTATAACAAGGGAAGGGGAACAAACTATGATTTGGTAGTCATGTCACCATGTGTTACACATTTTAAAATATATAATTTGTTGTATTGTGGTTTATTAACACGTCATTTGATGGTCCTGCTTATGTCTACGAGACAAATGGCTCGCATGCACAGCAAGGCAGCCACATCCTTTTTCAGTACCGAGACCTGAAGATGAATGTGTGCGAGACTCCTCGGAAGGGGGGAGGTACCCAAATGGAACTGCAGTGCATAACCGTTGTGCGCGGTAGTGAGCACCCAGGTGTCTGAGGTACAAGCACACCAGTATTGCAGCTGTTATGCAGTGAAGGGGTGGGTCTGAGGCCGCAAGCCTTCAGAACCGCTGCTGGGGCTGCTGAGGTTGGGGCGGAGCACTCCGAGGCGACTGCCTAGGGCGACGGCCCTGGAATTGCCTCTTGGAACGCTGTTGCGCGGACGCACCATGTCCTGCGCTCTTTGTGCTCTGTGGAGAGGCTCAGTTTCCCATCGCCGCTGTGGCCATGGGGACTGGGACCGTCCTTGTGACGGTATGCACTTGAGGGACCTGCCAATGGCTCGACCTACCTCACGCCGGAGCACGTGGAGGGAGCAACGCAGCTACCTGCCGAGATGCTTCACGCTGTCGAAGGGAGTGCTGTAAAATCTCCTCCACAGCTGGCCCGAATATATGTCCCGAGGATATCGGTGAGTAAAGCAATGCTGCCTTATCCGCGTCGGGTACCCTTGCTTGCGACAGCTATAGCTGTCTGCGAGCCACTACCAGGCTTGCCAGGGTCCGGCTTAGGGCTTGCCTTTGAAGACCGGAGAGCTGGAGCAGCGTACTGGTGAGGAGGCGGAGCTCCATGGCCACATGCTCTGGGAGCGGGGTCTTCGTGAGCACACCATCTAAATACGTGGTGAGAATACCCACTGTGTTAGCCAGGCAGGTCACCTGCGCCTCCGCTGCGGAAGCCCTCTTTAGATGTGTCTCTGTAACCCTACATTGAGGGTTCGGGCACATAAGGTCCCTAGACAAACTATCCACCGGCGGGGCCTTAACCAAGGCCGCGATGGTGGAGTCAACCGGGGGGAATCCTGCCAGGCCCAGTTTCTCCGCGCCTTCCAATGAAGCAAACTAATCGTCTTTCTTTAACATTCTCGGGCCTGACGCTGGTCAATCCCACAGGAGCGTACCTCCTCCATAAAATCAGGGAATGGTGGGAAGGGCTGTGCTGTGAGATCCACTGCCTGCGTCCGAAACACGGACTGATGGGGCTCTGCCAGTGTCGCCTTGGGGATCTGTAAGAAGTTTGCAGCGCGCCCCATCAGTGCTGGCATGGAGATGGGCAATGGTGGCAAACTAGTCTCTGAGCTAGGTTCCTCCACAGTTAACGGCGCCGGCTCCTCTTCTTCCTCCATCTCCGTGGAGAAGGAGTCCTCATCCCAGGAGGCCGCTAAACATAGCGTGTCCTCCCCCGCCATCAAAGGCTGTGACTCCAGCTCGGCCTGGGCTCCCATGGGAGACCCAGTGGCTGAAGTTGGTGCGGGTGGTAGCTGGGCCGGGGCTTCTACTGGTGCCGCAGGAGCTTGCTGCCTAGACAGTAGCTCAAGGACCTGGGCCATCTGCTCCTTGAGATAGATAATATCCCTTGCCTGCCTTGAGCGCTTCAACCTTCTCACCTGGGGGGAGTGGGAGCGACTGCGAGGTCTTGGCACAGGAGCCTGAGTGCAGGGATCTCCTGAGAGTGGCCCTGTGAGAGCTGGAGGAGTGGGGATGGGGCCCCGAGGGCTGCTGACAGCTCGGCCGTGGGAGACTGAGCGTCTAGCCCCATGGCCCTTCTGAGCCTATTGCGACGTACCCTGGGCTGAAAAGCCGTGCAGAAGTCGCAGAAGTCCTCTTGGTCCATGGCCTCTGTGGCATGTTGGACCCCCAGGCACTGCACACAGAGCGGGTGTTTGTCACTTGGTGGTATATTCGCCTTACAGGATGTGCAGGCGTGGAACCATGGGATGCTCGTCATGGTTGCCACTACCGAGTGCACCAAGCACTGTGTGCACTAATTGGTCCACTTGCACCGGACTGCTATGCTCACCGAGTGCACCGAGCAGTGTGTGCACCAAGCACAGAAGCGCTATGCACACCGAGTGCACCGAGCAGTGTGTGCACCAAGCACAGAAGCGCTATGCACACCGAGTGCACCGAGCAGTGTGTGCACCAAGCACAGAAGCGCTATGCACACCGAGTGCACCGAGCAGTGTGTGCACCAAGCACAGAAGCGCTATGCACACCAGGTGCACCGAGCAGTGTGTGCACCTAGCATAGAGGCGCTATGCACACCGAGTGCACCGAGCAGTGTGTGCACCTAGCATAGAAGCGCTATGCACACCGAGTGCACCGAGCAGTGTGTGCACCAAGCATAGAGGCGCTATGCACACCGGGTGCACCGAGCAGTGTGTGCACCAAACACAGAACCGCTATGCACACCAGGTGCACCGAGCAGTGTGTGCACCTAGCATAGAAGAGCAATGCACGAGGCGCTATACGCACCGAGTGCACTGGAAAATGCGTGCACTGAGGTACCGGGGCAGCTGAAGCAACGGTGCGTACCGTAACCACCTGTAGTCACACGCCTGGTCAGCACGTAACGTATACCAGACACACAAGCCGAAGCCGTGGCAGGAGATTCTGTAGACGGAGTACATCACAATAATACAATTACAACAATACTACTGGGGAGCACACTGCTTTTGTTGATTTTTCGAAGGCCCGACGCACTAAGGTCTACTCTACAGCGGGTCTGAAAAAATACAGCGCGTGGAGGACAAGGCCTGCTGGGTTTTTTTAAATTTTTTTTTTTACCTAGCTGCTGCACAAAGCAGGCAAGCGGGATACCGCGTGCACACTGCAGATGTGCCAGCAAGGGTATTTAGTCAACAACAATAACAATAACAATAATATATTTTTATATTTATATTAAAACTGCCACTCAGCAGCTAACTGAGTCACTCGACAGCGGGGGTATGGCAGAGCCTAGCCCCGGTGGAGGACGTGCTCCCACACGAGTGAAGGCTGGAAAAGACAACAACACTCACTCCTTTAAATTAATACTGCACAGGCAGTCGACTCACGTACCACAAATAGGTAAGCAGCAGCCTGCAATATGAGCGCGCACAGGTTGCTGAGGAAGGAAGAAGAAAAAGGCTGAATTGATTCTGTGAAAAATGATTTCACTGATTCCGTGAAAGCGACAAGCCAGCTTTCAGCCTGAAAGGCAAGGGAACTGCAGTTGACACAAAGCTCTTTTTCACAATACGCTCAGAGAGTCTTGAGAGGCAAAAAGAGAAATGGCTTCCTCAGTATGATGGTTTTGATCCCTTGGTTGGTGGGACCGAGGGCATCATCTCAGGAAGGGGCCTATCAGCAGCTCTGGTATGGAGAGCTCAGAAAATACCTACCAATAGGCAGGTATATCCCATACATAATGTTGTTGGTGGTCATCTTCGAATTGAAAGGGAACAACCCCTTTCAAGGAGGCTGTGTGGTCCAGTGGTTAAAGAAAAGGGCTTGTAACCAGGAGGTCCCCGGTTCAAATCCCACCTCAGCCACTGACTCATTGTGTGACCCTGAGCAAGTCACTTAACCTTGTGCTCCGTCTTTCGGGTGAGACGTAGTTGTAAGTGACTCTGCAGCTGATGCATAGTTCATACACCCTAGTCTCTGTAAGTCGCCTTGGATAAAGGCGTCTGCTAAATAAACTAATTATAATAATAATAACCCCGCTACACTGACTTTGATAGTGCCATCCCGCTTCTGCAGCCAGTTCACTAGAGGCTGGATTAGATACAATAACATACAATTATATTACTATTTATATTACTATAGTGTCAATTGTATTTTCAATTGTTACAACAATGTTGAAAATATACAGTAACAGCTTGTCATTATAGGTCTTTAGACATACAGATGCCCTATCTCTTAACCTGTCTTGCTTATTGTGGCAGGGTGCCCCGCCCCTGTGTGTATTTTTTGTTTTATGTTGTCTGTTATATGTATTACTGTAGTAGTGCACGGAGTGTGGGTTATGTAGCACAGGTGATGTAAAATGTATTTTTGTATTTTTTTATTTGTTCAATTATAAAACCGGGCCATCAGCGCATTCATAATTCACTCACAACTGTGTGTTTCTTCCTGGCTTGACGTCACCACACAAGCCAACCTGTCACACTTATTTATGCTCAAAGAGATATGAGTGTTTAAAGGGTTATTATGAAAACAAATCATCTATAAGATCTTTATTGTTTTCTTTTTTTTCTTTTTTTATTTTGTAGTTACAATGTTACTTGCTCTCAGGCAACAAAATGGAAGTAAAGGTCACTGCCCCATGTCCTAAGTGCTTACAATCGTAAATCATCGGATAATTTACTTCCTACTGGCAAATACAGACGGAATGCAGCTTCCCTACTGAAAACATCTATGTCCTCAGGTAATGTTTTTGTAAATATGTAAGTTACCATGTCTGAACACTAGGTGGTACTCACCATGCAGTCCCTTTAATGGAAACTCAAACATTGTTGCTGAACAGAGTTTATTACAAGAGGTGTACAGTAAGTAACTGACAACCAAAAAAGACACGTTCTATAAACTTCATGAACTTTGGCTGCAAAATGTATGTGGCTGCTTGTGGAAGTTGTATTGCTGGTTGGCTGGTACCTCAGGTAAATAAATAAAAGACGCATGAAAGAAAAAGGGAAGTGAATAACCATTGTGTGGGATTAGTTGAGTCGTCATCCTAGGTTTGTACTAAAATAGCTACCACAACTGTTAAAAGAATTTAGAAACATGACCTTTATGGGTCAAGCTTGTAGCATTCAGGTCAGTTGCTATAAACCTGTATTGGAGACCATTTTACAGTATTTCTAAGTTCAAAACCAATGTTTTTATTTAAATTGTGAAGTAATTCTGGATTTGAATTTTCATTTTCTTTAAACAATTAAAATGTATTTTTGCAACTAAAAAAGGGATCTTTGCAACAGATTATCACGGTTTTTACATGAAAGTGCAATTTGCACAATTTTTTTGTGTAATGGAAATAAATAAATAAAAATTGGCAAATGAACTTACCTTGAATTACACGTTTCTAGTTTTTTTTCTTCTTTTAATAAATGTGTTGCTTTGTGTCTTAAAACCAGCTCTTATCTTAAGACTGATTTGAAAGTGCTATAACCTACTTAAAAAGATTGGAATGGCTTTATATTTTGGTTTTGGGCAAATATTTGCCAGAACGTCGAGTATCACACAGCACAGAAAGCTTTTAAAGACTAAAGTGAGACAGCTGCTAGATTTCCAAAAAGTATATTACTTGAGAAAAGTCCATGGCTGAGCTCTTAATGACAAGGCATTGTCTGTGTCCCCTCTGTTAGCTGCCCCTGATTTATGTGGCATTTATTGGCACTCCTGCCAGTTGATTATTCAGTTCTTTATTTAAACATGTTACCTCAAGTTATATATTGACACACTGTGGAATCCAGTGCTAATCCCAGTCTATTAGCTTTAACAACAATCTGTTACGATGAGGATCCTTCATCAGTGATGTCACCTTTTTAGTTTAAGTTTCTGTTTTCAAATATTTTAGCTACTGTAACACAAACTGTATACATTCTGGAATATAGTAAGCATAGTTTCTTAAATAAAAAAATAAAAAAAAAACATGTAATAGTCTTTATAACATTATGTTGTTAACTATTATGCTGTCAGATGTTTTTATACAGTGAAACAGAGCATTTAAAAGTACATTTTATTTGAAGTAAAGAAAATGGTTACTGTATGTATTGTGCCAGTATATTACAATGAGTATTTAAAACAAGTTTGAACAATGTTTAAATACTTTAATCCAAATGTATTAGTACTTTCATTTATACAGTCTATCTGTTGAGCTGGTAACAAGTTTAAATTCAGTTTCTCACATGACCGCATGGGTGGATTTGCACTGTGTGTTAAGCAGCACAATTCAGTCGTTAATGCTTTAAATAGAACTTTGTATAATATAGCACGACATTTAAAGGCCTGATTTCCCAAGCTTGATCCCGATGTAAAATGAACCAGGCCTAACTTTACATGCTGATTTGCTTGTCGGGAAGACATTTTCATTGGTATTTTTTATTTGTGGAAATGCAGCATATCTAGCTTCAAACACTATAGAAATGGCAGACCAGAACAATTTTATTTTTCAGTTCCAATAATAATAATATTGTTGCTCATTCAGTACTTTGCACTATTACATCCCACAAAATGTACTGTCTGAATAATTCATTTCTGGTTTGGAAACCTTATTGTGTGTGTTTTCCTTTTTGAAAAAAAAAACGTAAAAGAATAAAAAAAGAGTGAGATCTGGCTCCTTTTGTTTGCTCATATAATAAGTATAGAATGTGTCATTAAATAGTTTGCATTAAGTACAATTGTTATTAATAGAAACAAATAAAGTAGCTTCTTATGAAAAGCTGCCAAGATCTAGGGCATACTGGATGATTAAAGACACTGCTGTTGTGGAAAAAATATACGCTGCAGAACAATACAACTTTTCAGCAGAAGACAGACATGATTTAACTGCTTGATTTGGCCACCATTTTTCTTTAGCTGTGTTTCCATAGTTGAAAAAAGCATTAAAAACAGAGCAGAAGCATTTTCGCTGGGACACAGCTATTTAAAAAAGCTTTACTGTGGCATACCATGGGTTTTACAGTTTCTTTAAACAATAATGCAACATACTATTTTTTAATAGTAAGGTGTGGCAATTAGGTTATAACAACATTTGACAACGTATAACAGAGAACAAAATAGCAGATGCATTAACAACACATATTAACAGGTGTTAATATGGTGTGGTGTCTACATTTAAAGCATCAGATTAGGTCAGACTCATAGCTTTAGTCTATTTAATTGCGAGCACACATTCAACACTGACAAGCCCTGGAGCTGGCTTGGGGGCTTTATGCTTTTTGGAACTAAAGCTTTGAAGACAAAAGCAAAGTCTACAGCAGTGACTAGGGGATCAGGTTGCTCCCACGTGACCCTATGGAATCTCAGCTCCGGCTCGATGAATCCATTTTCACACACTGCGATCTCTCGCCAACATTCTGAATCACACACAAATCCAACCGCAGTGTTTTATTAGATTATTTGTTAAAGAAACATTTCTATTCAGTGTACTGCTTTCTATACGTAATACATTTTCATCGCGTTCTTCTCTTCTGTCATGTTTCTGGATTTGCAGTTGGAAATATTGCTTTGAAGCAAAAGTACATTGCAACAACCGGTATTTGCAGTCCGATCAGTCCAGACAAGACTTGCTGCCTGGATGAGGTGCAACTTTCTTTAAAAAAAAAAAAAGTGTTTAAAAGTGTCTCTCTTTTTTAACCCCCTGGGCAAAAGTTTTCGATTGGTCATTTCTGCCGCGTTGAGTTCTGCAGGCGTTTCTGTACACATTGATTGCAGTTTCTTATTCTTCTGGATTTCCTGACGTAGTGCAACGTAATGGTGTCAAGTGAACTGTAGGATATTTGGTGAAAACCTGCTCTGGGTCGCTTTTGTCATCAGATTCTCAACAGCTGGAGTCTCAGACCTGGACGGATGTGAATTTGTAGGACTGGCCATGAACTAAACTAGGCATGCATTGCATTTAATAACACTGAGTATTTCAAATAAACACATACCGTACGGCGGATGCTGCCTGGCTACATTTGCGAAAGGTTCAATTAACTTACAAGTCGTTCAAAGAAACACCAGAGCCCATCTCACTTGTGCATTACAATTCTATACACATGGGTTTCAACGTTTTCACACAGTAAGACCCGAATAATGTTTTCTGGAACTTGCTGTGTGCCTTGAAAAGGGACTTACTTTTTATGTATATATAAATTGCGCATTTTCTGCATGACCATGGAGCCGAACTTCTGGATCTTTGTTGCTGTTAT
Source organism: Acipenser oxyrinchus oxyrinchus (assembly GCA_030684275.1). Taxonomy (NCBI): domain Eukaryota; kingdom Metazoa; phylum Chordata; class Actinopteri; order Acipenseriformes; family Acipenseridae; genus Acipenser; species Acipenser oxyrinchus. The sequence goes on from CM060247.1 coordinate 99,014,230, forward strand.
GATTGGGCTGCTAACTCTACCTCTTGGAACACAAGGTTAGTATACAGTGCACGACTTAAACAGGCTTTTTAAAAGCAATATTTAGATTTATCATTTAAATTTGAGACAAAACATCAATTACTGTGCAGAACTGGCTTTAATGATATGTAATTACAGTAGTTGATTTTTTAGCCTACTGAAGTACGATGCAGTTAGTATTAGAAATACAGTAGCAAGCATTTTGTAATTTTCTTTGCTGCATTCTTCTCGTTTGTTTTTAAGAGACAGTGCGGAGTAGACCCCTGTAAAGTACAGTATGCGACACTGGCTGTGTTGCAGGCGATGGAGAAAGAATGTAGATATGTAATGTAATTTCGTTAGTGAAAGTACTGAGTGTTAAATAGGAAAAAAGTGTTTTCTAGCTTACTAGTAATAGCCTGAATTTACAAATCACGCTCGATTATATGCCCTCATAATAGTAATACCAGAACTTTCGTTATCTGCCTTATATTATCAAGCATATTCATCTGTCAACTTGGAGAACTATTTAGTAAATAGATTTAAACAAACCAAACGTTCTTTAAATGTTATATTAAAAGACAGAAAGACGACCGCTATGAACAGGACATTAGTCTCCTGTTTATTTTTTAATTACGGTGACATTACCAATAACAAACAGGGGGAATGCAAGACAAGATAGAAACTTGTTAAGAACAACACGCATACATTATAACCAATACAGTTTTCAGTAGCGTTCGTGCAAACTAGTTACATTCTTCAAACCCCGGTACATTTTCATATCAAATAAACCTGCATTGTTTATCATCTTAACGCTGAATAACACGGGCACTGTCCTCTTAATGTGCGACATTTTTATGTAAGTTTGCCAAGTTAACTTTATGTTTGTATTTTGAGAGGTATGACTCGAGTCTATTTTCTAACTTGGAAAACATATTATGCTTTTCTGGTAAAATAGTAAATATGCAAAATTCAATTGGCGTTTCCTTTTTCACAATGTATCGTTTTGTCTACATTTGTATTTTTTTTTTGTAATAGCAGTAAATCTGTGCATCAGTAGCTTATACTTGCTGGGTAATGTGTATATATTAAGAAGAACAGTCAATATGTGTTACAATTCCTTTTATGGAATGTTCAGGATGGAATACTGGTAATAGTCCAGAAGATTGTCATAAATATAGAACTGTGTTTTTTGGCACATCCAGAGTATTTTGAGTCCAAGATTATAACACAGATAGAGAGGTTTCTTTCCTGCTAAACATGTACCCTTTCCCCCCAATGATGGTGCATTGTTTTATTGCTTACAGCAGGTATATTCTTTTGGAAAGTTACTCAGTTTCTGCAGTGTATTAGGTTACATTAGGCGACTTTTACCATGCCGGCATTCCTTTAAGCAACATTATCAGTGCATTAGACTGAAAAGCCTTGTTGAATCACAAACACCCATAGCCCCAACTGAATCTGTAGTTCATGCATGGCATTTTATTGGATTGCTGCCCCATGAAACAGTAAGCAGGCCAAGAAGGGTGATGATTTGCAAGTAAGTACCAAGTAATCACCTGCTATCTCTTACTTCACCAATAAAGCACAACCTTAATGGATTCTTTCCTTTTATCGAATCCAGTGTCCCAGCATGTCTACATTAAACAAACCCCATTAAAAGGCATCAAGAACCCACTGAAGAAACATGTGCAATTATTTCACCAAGGTCTATTTGATTAATAGTAATGTGTTTGCTCATTTGCTTGCTGTGACGTGAATTAAACTGGTGCCCTGCTCTATTTGTAGTCATAATGTGTACAACCGCAGCCTTGTTTTTTTTTTCTTATAAGAACGATTGCATTACATCTATTTGGCATAGCTGTTTAAAGAGTGTTCTACTCTGAAACACAGGATTTTGCTTCTCAATGTCTTTAGCTTGTAAATTAGATGCCAAGGGGAATTTAGCCATGGGCCAGATCCTACATTGCCAATTTAAACAGGACAAACTGGTTATAGTGCCAAGGGATATATAGTGTTTGTACCAACTGACCCTTCCAGCTGCTCCTGGTGTTTCTTAGAGGCCTCCAGTTAAACTTCTGAACAGACCACACCCCACTTCTGATATCTGATAGGATTGAATCCATTCTGGTATGACTGGAGGCCAAATCAATGCTTTTTTTGTAAGGCTCCTCTGTGTATTTTGTGATCAACAGTATTATGCAGTTTAATTGCAAACATGCGTTTTGTTTTACAGAATACAGGTGATCACTCTCAAAGTGCATTTGAACAAAATGATACCGGCATCCAACCTTAATGCAACTGAAAAAGCATGGATTTCGTCATGGGCCATTTGTTATGTAGTATTACATGCTTAATCCCACAAGCATATTTCAATCCACTATAACAACACAAAATCCTAGGCCAGCACAATTGGGATTGTTATGAGTATCTACTGTAATGCAGTGGGTGAAAAACATAAATAATTGCTCTTGCCCCATAACCACAGTGTGTAATCCAGGGACTAGGCTTTGTACTGAGGGGATTAATTTATTCTAGGGTTATTCCTACATAAATCATTTCCTTTGTCAGTTACCTGATTATATTATGCAACACATAGATCAATTGCATTGTCCCCTAATGTATTCCCTGTGGAAATCTTACTGATATTGGAAAAGGCATTTAAAACTTGAATTCCTTTAAGTATAGGAATGGACAGTTTTATTAAATCTTGTATTTCTCCCCTTTATAAGGTTAAAAATATCCCAGTTGGGAGTTCATCTTGTTTTGAACGGTGTCATGATTTTTCTGTTCTTGAAAACTCCTGGCTTCACTCTGTATTATTTACCCTGGGATATTTTGGACTGCTGCTTGTTTTAAACTTGCTGTGAATCAGCAGTGAGCCATTAAGTTGGTCCATACAGTAGGGTGTCTATTTTGGTTTGAACTAATGACCTTTGCATATAGAGTGTCTACATGTTTGGGGTCTGTTGATCATTTTTAGAATACAACCTGTTAACTGTTTTGTTTTTCTCCCCACAGGTGCCTGTCTCTATCAAGGCTCACTGTTTGCGGTATGTCTGAACTTTTTACTGGCTTTTTATCTGTCTGTCTTGTTGTAAATTAAAGGTTGATTTGTACTTCACTGAAGTATTAACCTGCAAATAAATTGTTCCATTTGGATAGCTGCTAAGCTCACAGGCTTTGTCTCATCAATAATAATATACCAGCACATCATTGGACTACTTCAGAGTGATAACACTGTGGCTTAATACACTAACAGTCAAGATTATTAGATATAACAGTTGATTCAGGTCTGTGCCAGTAGATGTGCTTCATAAATAACGCACTCTTGCATGGACAGCACAGATTTACATTTTGATTGGTAACAAGAACACCTGGGCTTGTTTCGAAAGTGCTTATGTAGATTTGTCTGCAACTGGCTTACTTGAAGCAATATATGTGAAGCCTTACACTGTCAAATTAAATATTATATTTGTGCTGTAGGCCTCCTTAGTTGGGGCTATAGAGATGTATACCTCTCCTTAGGGGGGCACTAATAAAGATTTTCTTGGCCGATACCGATAGCCGATGGTTATCTACCCATATCGGCCGATACCGATTAGATACAGATAATAATAGTGCAGGTAAGCTATTGTAAACTACTAGAACAAGACATAGGGCCTATATTTAAACTGATTTATAATTATAAATGTTACAAAATTAACAGATATCATTTACTTGTTGTATTTATGACAGATAAGAACAGGTATTGTTTACTTGTTGCATTTACTTCAGAAAATGAATACAAAGAATAACGTAGTATTATATTCTGTGCTTGACAGCAATTTATACATTTGTTTTACAACATAGGCTGGGTTTACATGCACATGAAAATCGACTCTAGAGTCGTGACTGTGTGACATTGTCACGCGAATACATTGTGAATCTCTCTCACAATAAAAACAGCTGTAAAAACCCATGCAAACCGGAGCATGAATCGTGCTTGTGTCTCACGAGATTTCAGCAGTCAAGATCCCGTTTAACTGGTGGAATCTCACTTTATTCCTCAGCAAAGCCGTACCAAACCACACACACACACACACACACACCCAAGAAAGAACGCAAATGTAAACCTCTCGTATAGCCTATTATTAATGTTTGTAAAATGCATGTTGTTAAGCACAACTAACCAAACTTATATTATTATTAGTAGCAGTCATATTCTCTTTCTATAATTCTTTGAAGATGTCCCAGGAACAACAGAGCTCCACCTCTTCTTCCACCGCACAGAACTGGAATGAATTGTTAGCATCAATTGGCATATTGTGCAATAAGTAAAGTTAGACAACATAAATGTACCATATTGCTTAAGTAAAGACATTTGTTTGAATGTTTATATTATTACAAGACATCCACGTTTCATTATAATGTGCGTGTGTGTTAAGCGGATTCTGCGCCTGGCACTTCTACCGCTGCTGAGGACCACCAGTCACTGGCTTCTCAAAGCCCTCCTCACAAAATCCAGAGTCATTCTTTTCCGAATTACTAGGCAGACAGACATTTAAATATCCCCTCCCCTAAATGACTATGAATTGAGTAATCTGCATTGGTACGGCCAACTTTTTTTCATAAATCAGGACAGCATAGCAACGCATTTCCTGAAAGTATGGCAAAAACATTGTGAGGAAAACTGTCGTGACTTGTCCATGTAAACGCTGTCATAGTCACACAAAGAAAAACATTTTGCATTTGTACTAGTAAAAGCACTTCTGTAGAAAAAAATATCTAATGTGGCATTAACTTTTCTAGCCATTTGCTGTCAAACATTGCGTATTATAACTTCTACCTATACTGTACAGTAGGAAAAGAAAAGTAGCTTTTGTTAAATTCTTATTTTAAGCATACACTGCTTCAAAATGCAGCACAACTTAAATTGTTCACTTAATCAAAAAAAAAAAAAAAATTCCGGTTACAAAAAATATAAAAATTCTGGTTACAAAATTCAGTCAAACTTGAATTTGTTACTTAACAAAAGACAGCACAGTAATCCATTTCTGCTTCAAAATGCCGCAGAATACACCCGCAACCAATGCAGATTAAGAAAGATAAACAAAAATGACAAAAGGTAATTTTGAAGTATATTGTATAATAATAATAATAATAATAATAATAATAATAATAATAATAATAATAATAATAATAACTTAAACCATCAATGTTATTTAGGATTCAACCATTTTTCTTTTTAAAGCATCAGAATAATATTCTACTCAAAGTTCATTTAATATAGCATCAAGTATGTTCTGCTGCACACAACTCATCTAGCCTATTGTTGTCTTCAGATATTTAAAAAAAATTAATCCCGCTCTTTTGAGGCATATTTACTGCAGGTTGATTGCACGTTACACAGCACTGCAAAGAAAACGATTGTCTCAGTGTTCTTGCATCATTATTAAGCGTGTCTGACCAAACATTAAATTCTATACCTGGAAGAACTTCAAGCATGAATATCGGTGCACATTTTTTTTATTTCCTTATATCGTTGCCATGCCAATAGGCTACCGATTATCGGTGCACCCCTACTTCTCCTGGCTAACAATAGGTACAACACTATATTTTTCAGAAACAGTCTAAAATATGCAGAATTAAATAGCCTCACGGACTCCCAATATATGAAACATTTTTATGTCTAAAAACCAGTGCTTTAGCCTGAACAAAATATTGTATATATATATTTGACAGGAAACACTTTGTCTAATGTAAAGAAACGTCAAATTAAAGGAGGAATTATCAGTTAATTTTTTTTTTTTTATGAAAAAAAGATTACAGTTGTTTTAGAAAGCTAAAACTGTTTCCCGTATTCAAAATATCATTTGTCTATAATTGCGAGGCAGGTACAACTCTGTATTAGACTTAATAATAGACAATTCTGCATTCCTGGAATTGCCATCCTGCTTGAAACACATCTGTTATGTTGTGGAAGGCTTTAATTTTTACTCACTGTAGGTGCCATAAGATGTGTGTCCTGGAACATTGTTTTGTGTTTGGTGTTTTCATGTTTCCTTTGACTTTGTGATAAAGGAGAGGGAAGAAAGGCAGGTAGAACAGCCAGCATGTTTTAACACATTCAGGAAGAGAACGTTGTCGACGCCAAAGAAGATGATAGGGGCCCATGAAAGACGTTAACACCTGGAAGAATGACCCCGATGCTGGAGGGCTTGAGAATAAGCGGTGGTAACAAAACACCTTGCAGCGCTTAACTCATTCAAGTCTCTACATTCAAATACCTTTCATAACACTCAGCACTCCAGATAAGGTTTTGGGCCATTGAGTAATTTACTCTCCAATTTAGACACTTATTGGTCACGTGTTTCTGGCAATTCACAGGCAGACTACAAGCTGTCCCGTCATTTTTCTTGCTATCGCTTGAAGTACAGTACATTCACAATTGACCACGGAGATGCTGGGAACAAATGGGACAGATTGAGTTTGATAACATGCAATTGCTATGTGTATTTGTTACACATTCAATTAAAATATAATGCGTAAGTTATATTTTTTCAATGCGTAAAGCACCCTTTACACAGTTTATCTGGAGTGCTGGTTACACTTCCAACAACAATGGAATCAAATAATCAGACTTGAATTAATTCTGTGTTTTGTACTGAGGCAAAGATGTGGGTAGCCGAGTGGGTGGACAGGCTCATTTATTTGGATCTCTTTTAGTAGTTGTTAGGAAGACAAAGTATGCATGCTTGAGTTTTATACCTTTATTAATATAAATAAATTAGGAATAAATGTAGACTGTACTTGTAAAGCCCCTTTCACACTGGCATGCTCTACCTGAAACCGACCCTGGTCAGGACCCGGTGTCATGCGGGTCAGCTACGCGATTTCACACTGCTTTTGATAAAGTGGGGTTGACCTGAGTAACAGATGCAAGTAAACAATACGCGTATCAATGCCCCGGAAGCAGCTTGTTATAGACGCTTCCATTTAAGCTTCTCTGGATGGAACCAAACTGATTAGAGCAAATGTTTCTTCGTCCCTGCTGCAGTCTGGCTCATCCTGTGTCTCAAGCAACAAAAAATTTGGCTAAACAGAATAAACAAAAACGTTCCTTGCTGGAGTGAAACCTTCACGCAGGCGTGGCTGTTTGTTATTTTGTTGGCCATCTTTCATTTTGTCTCGCTCAACCCGGGTCAAAGCGTGTCAACTCACATCCTGAGGTGCGTGGTTTCACGCTACCAGGATTGTGACCCGGGTAGCCAGGACCCGGGTCTGGACCCAGATAGAAGTGCCAGTGTGAAAGGGGCTTAAGGCAGTTGACTGTGTTTCTTCTCCAAACAGTGTTTTCCATTCTCCTACTTGAGGTCTTAAATTGAAGTGAAACAAATGTGTTCAAGTCTAGCTAATGAAGCTGGTGTACTTTGGTTTGACAGTGATGAGATAGGAGTCCTGCATTGTTCATCTTTCACAATACCCGTCTCTGAAAACACTGCACTGAGGACACTCTGGCATTGTCATTGTATCCCTTCATGAACACAATCACAGCACTAAATAAAGACTAGGCATTAGTGCTCCAGGGCTTGCATTCCCAGCAGTGTTTTGCAAATAATCTTGCCTGTAAGACATGAATAAAAACACAGTGCAGGACAAGGTTTTAAAACTTTAGAAACTTCTCACATGTTTACATTTCTTTATGCATAACAATTTGCAGGATGGAATATTCCAAGGGCCATATTTATGTTGTTTATTTCTTATTATTTTTTTAGTTTTTTCCTTTTTAGAAAAATTGTGCAGAGAACAGTTGGGAGTAGTTGGCTTTGTGAATTCCCCCAAGGTCTCTTAAGCACTCTCGAGTTGTGGATTTTCATTTCAGGAATTAGTTGAAAGCTTGTGTACATGTTTTGAAAATAAGGCCTTTCGCTGCTCCACCATGACTCCGAACAGTATAAAAGCTTGAACTCTTTATTGATAGTTGTGAAAGGACTGCGTCACTGGCAAGGCTGGTTACCAGCAGGAGGGAGACTCATAGACAGAGAGATCTGCTTTTTAAATAGTGAAGCACACTTTTATTAAACAAAATAAAAATGTTAAACAAACAAAACAACAATGCAAACAAAAAGCAACATGAACCCAAACAACAGCGATCTCTGCGCTATAGCAACAACAGCCTGCTACTCTCAGCACTTCTTCTGAACTCCAACAAACAAAGGGTTTGGCATCCCTTTGATTCTATGTGGCTGGGACTTGGCAGAGATGGAATGTTTTCATGGTATACTTTAATAATGGACTGTGGGATCTAAATTAGGAACTTTTCTGGTGTTAGCAAGAGCCTGCTAGTTACTGATACTGAACTAGAAATGACCTCATAAGGGCATGTCATGAACCTTGTTAGGTTTTGATCTAATAAGGAGATTTAAGAATCATGGAAGCATGAGAAGATTAAACTGTGTATTCTTCTGCAGCTTATCTAACCAGGGGACCTCTGAATGTGTTTTTCCTTTCGCTTCTGTTGTTGAAGACAGTATTTTGGTTGCACAATTAGCTCAGCAGCCAGTGCCCCCATTATGTATCCTGACAAAAATAAATTAGAAGGCCTGCAAAATTGTTCACAAGTCAAGAAGCCATGTTTTAAGTGTTCAGTACAGGGATCAAAGAGAGAGGCAGAGCGTGAGGAATTGAGTGCGTAACCGGTGGTGATTTCTGATAGGGCAGAGGAGTAAAGGAGAACATTTGTCCTCTCATTGCACTTTGTTCAGGGGAAATTGTGCAGAGGCAGTTATTAGCAGCTAAGGTTGGCTTACTGTGGGCCAATATGTTGTTGTTTTAGAATAAAAGGGTGTACTTAATAACAGGTACATTACCTGAGCGAACATGTCTAGTAATGGTCTTTAGGATGAGTGTATGTATGCGTGTGTGTGTGTGTGGGTGTGTGTGTGTGTATGCGTGCATCTGTGTGTGTGTATGTGGTTAACATTTAAACATTTAAACTTAGGAATAAATCATTTACATAAACCTGAGCTGTTTTCTTCCATTTGTTTAGTTGTTATTTTCACTTTTAATTGTAATCTTAACATTTCCAGAGAGTTGCTTTTCTTTTTGCACGCCTGGCTATTCATAATTGGTGCCCCAGTGGCTTTTGTTAACTTGACCAAATAAATGTTTCAGCTGCTTAAAGTCCATAGAAAGCATGCAAGGCAAAATCTTTCTTGTGATAAAGTTATCCCATAATTACCCAGAGTGCCTGTTGCCTTGTGGACTGAATTGCTTGAAACTGTGATCTTTGGGTGAATGGGCCTTGGCTGAGGCTTTAACGATAGTGTTTGTCAAGGTGAATTGTTTTGTTTTACTTTCCACTATCTTAAATACAATTATAGAATCCAGGAATGTACAGCTATGAATTATTACCTGATAACAGATTGCGGATTATCCATTAGAGTTTCTGCAAGTGAGCTGACACTTTATGAGTCAGCGAGTGCCAGATATAAACCAGTATCCATAAGAAGCTGCAGTTGTATTTCTCAATCAAAATATGTCTGTGACTTCGTCATTTGATCTTTTAATTGGTAAATTAAACCACTCAACAGAAAACAATATTGTTTATCCCTTAACTGGTTGCATTGTTCAAGGTTTCATATCAATATTAAATAGGTCTCGGAGAGGTTTACCTGTTTGTTGGATCACCTGCAGATTGCCATGTCCAAGGAAGGGTGTCTAAAGGAAGATTCTTAGCCCAAGGGAGATATTTGTATTTAATACCATAAGGTTTAATTGGTCATTCTGGCCTCTGTTACTGCCATTATTATCCCATTGTGTGAATGTCAGGAATAGTAGTAAGTGGATCAAAGATTATACTTCCTGTGATTTCACTGGAAATGAATTTCTAAAGAGTGCTGTACTCCCTTTCTTTCAGTATAAGGGAGTACCTGACCCCTGAGACTGTACTTCTTCAAAGAAACAGGAGCTGGGATTGCCTAGGCAACACTTTTTGCTTAATAAACACAGCAAAACTTAAGCCGAAGCTTTTTTTTCCGTTTGTTTAGACAGGTTCTATCTACAGTGAAACTAAAAGCTGTTTGAAGGTGAAGAGAAGCTGGTGGTTGCTTTACCTTTCTAACATGACAATTGCCAATTGTTAATGGAACATAAAAAAAGATAAACCATTTCTGGAAAATATGAAGAACATGAAACTTGGTAGGGTAATTAATTCCATGTTTTTGGTTCACATACATCCATCATAACGTGAATTCCATTTGTCTAGCTGTTTGTCCGCTGTATACTTTTTGTTCAAGTTGAATATTTTGAATGTGAGCAATCAGCAATGGATGGCCATTTTTGTTTAACTTATTTTCTCCATCAACTCAAAGATCATAAGAACACCTTTTAGATTCAGGTAATTCAGTTTTCAAGTCCAAGATTGTAACATAAGCATGTACATTCTGTGTGTGCCGGCCATCAGGGAGTAAATATGAGTGACATTCTGTGTGTGCCGGCAATCAGGGAGTAAATATGAGTGACATTCTGTGTGTGCCGTCAATCAGGGAGTAAATATGAGTGACATTCTGTGGTTGTTTTTGTATTCTAAGAAACTGATCAATGTAAGTCTTTATGTTCTTTTATTCGTTTAGTGTTCTGTGTCTTCGGTTGATGTCTTAATTGTGTCAGCTTCAGTGTGGGTAATTGACACAAAATCGTTTACCTTGATTGATTCCTGCAGGTAATAGATTTCATGTTTGGTTTTTTTTGCTTAACCTGCAGAGATTTGTTTTATTCTCAGTGATAATAAACTATTGATTGCTTTAATGTTTTTCAAGTTCAGCAAGATCAAAATGCAACATCATTTATGAAACGATGCCTCGACGGTGGAATTGATTAGATTCAATTTTTCTTTTTGTTTTTTCTATTTTGTTCCAAGTAATTTATTAAGACAGGCTGTGGTTGTGATAGCTGGAGACAGACAGTCCCCAGAGGAGTTACCTTTACAGAGTACTGTGCTGCTGCACTTGCTGTACATAATACATCAAAACCATTGTTCTCATTTATATTTTATAAAATAAGGTAAGGGTACTGAAATTGCCTTGCTGTGCAGATTCAGAATGATTTTTCTACAGTTGAGGTGGGTCACCTTTGTCATTATTAAATACTTTGACCTACTAGTGATGACGTTAAGTACAATAGATAGCTCAAGATAATGTTTCCATTTTGCTATTTTGGGTTGCTCATTAACTAAACTGAGCAAAGGAATGCTTTACCACATCCGTTGAACATGTGCAGTATTCTTAGTAGGTTGATGTGATTGCTTATAAGACGCCTGGATTAAGGCCTTGGCATCTTTTCCTTGATTACTATAATAATATTAGGCCAGTGTGTTCTTAAACAGGCCCTAGTAACACTTTTTCCATTCTGGGGAATAGCAAATTCCATTTTTCAAAAATGACCAATTTTGTTTTTTTCAATTTTTCCCCGTTATTTTCAAAGTATTGATAATTAAACAAGGCATTTGAATATAAATATAATATTGATAGTTAAAATAATGACTGAGTTACGTGTATATGTAAACATACACACAAGCATATCTGTGGTTTAATTATGATATAACACAAATATATTTTAGTTTTTACTCTGTTTGACACAATGTGATAGGTGACTGTCCTCTGATTGTATCATCAGCTGGAAAGAAAATCACACGTATGTTAGTCCTGTTATACAGCTAATAAAAATGTAGAATACATAATAGCTTTTCAGAATACTTATTTCAGTAAAGCTAAACAAATCTTACACACCAGCTTTATCCAGTTCCCTGGAAATGGACCCAGATGTTCTCCCTCATTGCCGTGTCCTTTATTGTACAGCTCAAATGGACCCAGATGTTCTCCCTCATTGCCGTGTCCTTTATTGTACAGCTCAAATGGACCCAGATGTTCTCCCTCATTGCCGTGTCCTTTATTGTACAGCTCTGGATATTTTGACACTGCAAGAATTATTTTTTCTTCCGCCATTGTTTACTGAAGGCACACAAGGGAAGCTGTTCCTCATTGGTCAGTTCCTTAGCTGCCACGCGACAAAATCACAAACGTAGACACCAATCCTATTTTAGCACAATGCTTCTGTGTCACTTCTGTGATGCCGGTCGCAGTGTGAGAGTCTTCAGAAATACATGTTTTATTTTTTGTGTTGTGGTGCGGTGTATCGTACTACACATTCGCTTGTCGCATCACATCTGGTGTGTGGAGACCTTTAGACAAAATGTTGGTCTATCTGACTTAATTTAACTCTGCATTTGCACAACAAATATCTTGGGATATTATTATAATAACAGCAATGGTAACACACTGGATTGCACAGTGATAATGGTACTGTACTATGGTACTTCATTGGATTATGTGTGTATTGGTTCATACTGTTGTGATTCCCAGTGGTATGTCAAAGCATGAAGTGTTACCACTGTGGTGCCTTTCTGAAATGGGTCATACTGTTGTAGCTGCCTTATTATTCCCATTGCATTTCAATTGTAGTGCTACTGTATCAACATTGGAAATCATTTAATAAGGGTGGTCCTGGTATACTCCTAGTGCTATTTAACTGGCCATCACTAAGCTAGTATATTATAAACAGAGAGCCAACTGTCCTTGTTCATTTTAGCCTTTTGTAAATATGCAGCATGTCCTTATAGGCAAACAAAAGAAAGAGATAACCTTTGACCCCATTGATTAGTGTCAGTTCAAATTTCGGTACTGTTGAGGAATGATTTTACTTATCCCCCTTTCAACATGTTTTAAAGGGTACATAAGGAGCTTTTTATTTTAATGTGTTACATGTTCCCATGTGTTGCTACAACTGTTTATGTAAGGTGTGTATTGTTTTATCACTTTTTTAAACTTTTAAATTGCATTCCCTGCCTCTAGATGGCTTCCCATGTACCTGCATGGACCCCTCAGAACTACATTTCCCATCATCCTCCTGCTCACTGGTAAATCCATCTCAGTTACATATGTGAGCAGGAGGATGATGGGAAATGTAGTTCTGAGAGGTCCATGTGGGTACATGGGAAACCATCTTGAGGCAGGGAATACAATTTAAAAGTTTAAAAAAGTGGTCAAAATGTTAAAAAAAAATAAATAAAATAAAACAATACACACACCTTACACACAATACAAACACATGGGAACATGTAACACAATAAAATAAAAAAGGTTCTTATGTACCCTTTAAGGTCACTAAAAATTAAACAACAGGTTTCCCACTGATTCTTAATAATAAAAACGTACACAAAGTACAACCTGCTGGAACTTTCCTGCAATGTTTTGGTTACCAGATTGGGTTTTCTGATACTTTCTGCTGCCATTGCTGAAGGGAAAGAGTTAAGATGGACATGGCTTGTAGACATTTGCAATTTTAAGATTTTTAACTTCTTCAGGAACTGTTGTGGATTCAGGCCACAGGATTTCTTAATTGCGTTTCCAAGCACCTACATTACGTATACCTAAAGTGTTATAAGTATCATCTGTATGCTCTGTTATACAATAGGAAGTAAAACATAATTCCTGCCTATTTAGCCAAAATACTGTTTGGGATGCTTCAGATTTAAGTGGTAGATTCCATTATATAATAATAGGATATAGTGAATGCAACAGATTAATCTGAAGGACCTTATTTTTAAGGTTTCAAGTGTTACTGCAGTTGAGTAAAGTATTCCAGTGCGATTGTGAACAGTTTAGTCCCCAGCAATCCGCTGAAATTATAGATCGATGTGAGGCTGAAACAAGACAAAGCCTGTCAACGTTGCTGCATCTGTGGGGAGTCTGTTGCGTGTAATGCCAGATTAAAAAACGCTTCTTCTGTTGTCTGCCTCACAGGTAACAGGGGCTAGGTTAGTACACGTTTCACTGACCGCAAAGAGATCTCCCACATCAAATGTCTAGACACTGGCATCTCTCCTGACTAACAATAAAACATAATTCCAGCATATCTTTTGTCAACGTTTCTGGGTGTGAAGAAGTAAAAAAATCCTCCAAATAGTCTCTTTTCCTTTCTTTACCAATGTTAAGTCAGCATTGGCACCACCAGCTGTGCTGCTGTTACAAATTTAAAACATCCTTAACGCCATATTAAAAGCAACATGGTAAAAGCTAGTGAAGGGAATCAGTGAGTGAAGTCAAGATTTATAAAAAAAGACTTTCCTCAACAACTGATACGTTTTTAATGTTTTCTTAACAGGTTTGAAATAATCAATGTCTAGCAGTCACTTATTGTTGGTTGAACCAGAAACAACTGATTAATTGATAAGTAGTAAAAGTATAACAAAGTTGTGTTGACATGGCCTTGCATCTGGTAAAGCCTGACAAACAACATGGTTTACCACAGAATGAAATAACTGTAAATGCCCAGTGTACAGCAGGCAGGGGAAACGGTACACTTGCTATTCAAATTTAACTTTATAAGGAGAATAATTGCCTCTGGTAAACTTTCTGTAAATTTTTTTTTTAGGTTCATGATAGTAAAACCACCACTCACCTCGAAACCTCAGAAACCACCCGAAGGCCAAACGTTTTCCTCCTGGCTAAAGCCATGTTTTTTTGTTTTTTTTTTTACAGTAAATTAAAGTGGTAAAAATGTCTTGGTTCAGACTTGGTACCACTATATTCTTCAATGACAATAAATATTGTAAATAAGCAATTGAATCTGCTGGAATGTAAAGCAGTCAGCAATAAGCAAGGACAGGAGGTTATCAGGAAATGTCAGTACTGTCAGTTTCTTTTCCAGCACAGTCATGTCAGCTGTTAAAACAGACAGGTCCATTTCTCACTCTTACACTCTCTGGCTGCTGCTGGCCTTAGCAATGGCATGGTGTGTGGAGAAGGAGACACAGTTTGTCAAGACTATAAATGCCAGTGCAGCAATAGTAATCTAGTATTTAACATAGTTTCTTATAAGACTAACATATTTGTTTTATGTTTTTTTTCATAACTCTTTCAAGTTATTTTTATTTCTGGGTTCTTACATTTTCAAACAAGGTTAAAATGTACCCTTTAAAAATAAATGACATTATTTTAACCACATAAAGTGACCTATCTCATCTCAGTCATGAGGTAATAGACATTTTCAACTGATAACATTGCTCTCCTATTTCCAGAGTCCGAGAAGGCATTTTATACAGGTGTTGTGTATTGGGATGATGATCTCTCTAGTGGGATGTTAAATGAATTAACTAATTCATGGACACGTTGGTGCAAAATTCAGTATTATTGCTTTAGATCAACCGTATGTCTTTCATATGCTCACATTTTTTATATGCATGTACTGTTGTAGAGATTAAATATTTGATTCGATATATATATATATATATATATATATATATATATATATATATATATATATATATATATATATATATATATATATATATATACAAAAGCATAGTGTTTATGCTGTACATCAAGTCCATGTCAGACGATCAAAACACAAGATTCCTGAAGACTCCAGTCCATTTGTTGAGTGGAAACCGGTCTCTGGAGATGAGATATGCACTGTCGACAATGCCTCTGATGGTATTAACCCATCTTCTCCGATGACGCTTAGTGGTCCACTTGCCACCCAGGTGCTCATGGGTTGAGTTATATCAAAATTATGGCTGCACCATATCCATTATAATGTATAACTTTGGCAGCACAATACATTTTCATTTTATTCAGGTGTAGGCCCACTGTACATGTTCACATTTAGAAATGTAGCCATTCATAATTTTGTAAGGCACTAAGAGAAAAGTTTGTTTAAGTCAAATAATTCTCGTTGTCTAAAAATCAAATTTCCTGTTCCTTATCTTTATCTGGGGACCAGGACAAAGAGTTTGCTTAATACGCCCTGAATGAATTGAAAAGAATTTTTGATTTGTGACCTTTGTTCTGAAAAGGAGTAATTGAGAATAGTTGTGTGCCAGTTGAATTGTAATTTGTTGTTTGTTATTCAGTCGTTGGAAGTTGGAATTGTGTTTTGTAATTACATCGTGTTACTCTGTCGTTAAATCTCAATTCTATTTTCCATATAACTGATAAAAAAGCAACGAGAAAGCAATGATACTGATTCATATAATTCTACTCGGAATCAACACAATTCCGCATGATTTTCTTTGCAAGGGAAACATAAAGCCTGCACAAAGCAGAGTGGAAAAGGCTATGCTTTATATTCTGTGAAAAAAAAGTTAGTGACCTGAAAGAAGACTTGTGACCTAAGCTGTGAGCAGCAGGGGGACGGAGTTCCATTATGTTCCAGGAAAACAGGGTTTGGAGGGTACAAGTCCTGCATCTGCCCAGGAATGAAATGCAAGTGTTTAAATGAATGGTGTTTAAAAAATGTGTGTGTGTTCATAGTAGTTTAGTGGCAATGGCTTCACTAATCCAGCCATTACTTTCTTTGTTGAGCCCCCAACAGATAACCCATAAATGAGGATTGTGCTTCCAGTTCAGTTAACAACAAAGTAACACACAAAAACAAAGAGGTGCAAACGTATTTGGATGATAACGAGTGCTTCCTACAAAAAGTTGTTGTACGTATTGGTTTGATCAAGCAGAAAATGGTTTTTCCCCACATTTCACAGTCAAGTAGTTTAGCAGACTGACGTGAAATTGCCTTCCCAAGTAATCTGAGTATAAAACAATTCTGTGTTTTCCTAGTGACAGTCAGTTTGACTGCACTAGCTTTATTCAGTGACTCTCAGAAAGATTAAAAGATTATATTGAGCATAGAATATTTATGGTTAAAAAAAACATTAAGCTAGCAGACAAACATTTTGGCTATTGCCTTCGTCCGTCTTAAACTAGTGAAGGCATTTGCTACAACGTTTGTCTACTTGATATAGTTTTACAGTAGATATGAATAAATGTAAATTAAAAAATAAAATTGACCAGCAAATACCTTTTTAAAAATGTCTGTTTACTTATACTATAAAAAGACGTACTTTATATCCTCCTTGTCTTGCAAGTTGCAGCAGGAACAAGCTTGTTTGGCTCACTGAAAAACAAAATGTAAAGTGTGCTGTGACTGTTCTATAACCTGGACCTCCTATTGTCCATGGCATGCAGCTGTAAAAGCATGGAGATAAAGCTTGGTGAGTGTGATGTTTTACTGTACAGTAACGTTAAAAACTTTAAGAAAGTGTATTTCATGCAATGATTTGTAATGACTTCAATGTACTTAGCACATACTTTTCATACCTGTCCCAGCACACATACAATACTACTTTATCTGTATGCTGTAAAAAGACCTGGATCGCTGCCTGTTGTACAGAGTTTGAGTCAATAGTCTGGATTTCCATTAGCAGGAGTGTGAGTAAGCACCTTGCTCTGCAATGATTCATGAGTTATATGAAGTTGTTACATTTTACTGCACAAGCTCAAGTTCCTGTGCTCTGATGCAGTAGCCTCATTGATGTGGCTGCTGATAGAGCTAATGCAGACTCTCAGATGCAGAACTGTATGCTGTTTGATGGAAGGGATCACCAGATTAGCAGAGATCTAATTGAGCAAGGAGGACTTTCTATATTTGCTTAATTATTTAATTCATGGGTAGATCGCAAGCACACACAGACTTACACAAACAAGATGCCTCCTGTATGTGTAAGTGTAAGTGTACAAACCCCAAATTTCTTGAAAACAGAGAATTTTAGGAAAAATCTTTTGTAGCAAAATTTTGCTTTTGTGGATGAGGAAAAAAAGGTTCCAAGAAATAGATGTCTACAATTATTTATTTCAGCATTTGGAAAACTCCAAAAAATGCTAATTCAGAAGTATTCATACCCTTTGATGCTATGATAGTATTGTCTATAAGGTGTTAGAAATTTCAATATGATAATGCAGAACCCAATTCTAGAAAAGTCTAGAAAATGCTGGATTGTAGGTGAACATTCTTAGAGAGCAGAAAAAGGGTTAGGCATATGATGATTGCTGTCATTACTGATAAGTCAATATGGGAAAAAGTAAAGAGCTATCTGAAGACCTTATGCAGAAAAATATTTATTGTTATAAAGCTGGAGAGGATACAAGAAGATTTCCAAGCATTTGAGTATCCCAATTTCAACTGTTGTTTCTATTATCAAGAAGTACAAGACTCATGGCACTGTCACAACGCTCGGTCTGGAAGAAACAAGATTCTTTCACCAAGAACAAGTAGAAGAATTGTGAGGAAAGTTAATAACAATCCGAGATTGACTGCCAAAGATATGCAAAGTGAATTGGCTGCAAGTGGGACTGGAGTTTCCATTTCAACCATTATAAACATCTATTTCCTGTAACTTTTTTTCCTCATCCACAAAAGTAAAACTTCTGCTGCAAAAGATTGTTCCTATAATTATTTGTTTTTGAGAAATTTCTAGAAATTATAAATTTCCATTGGGGTATGTAAACTTTTGATTTCACCGTCATCTCAATTTACATTAAACTGCTAGGCTGTGAGAAATTGTCTTGTTTTGAAACTGCCTAAATTATAACAGTCAATGAACAAAATAGCATTAGTTAGGCAGCATAACACTTGGTTATTTAATCATTTGCATAACACACATTTCCACCTGATTTACCCTTGTCACTTGTTAATGTTGCATTTGTAAGCAATACAGTAATAACACGGTATTAGTAACTTTCTTACTCCAGATGTTTCTCGTCTTGTTCCATGAAGGACATGTCTGGAAGGTAGGAGGTGAGCTTGGTACGCAGAAAGCATGGTTCAGATGGCAGTCAGTTAGGGAGTCAAACTTGATTTTAGAAGCTCTTTTGTTTTATTTATTTGTGCGTGGGAACTGTGAAAGCACAGGCAGTTGAAAGTCTCCTGCATCATCAAATTATGTTAAAAGAGGTGATGATTTGAAGCTGGGATTGTCGAGAGTTCATTTGTAGAGTGGAATGTCTCTTTAGATGACATCCTAAAATAATAATTTTGTCTTCTGGTATTTTGATTCATATCACAAAGACGCCTCCTCTGAGCTGTCCTGTTTGAATTCTCCATGCTGAACTGCTCTTCATTGAAACATGAAAAGCACAAGCTTTCTTTGTCATTTAGTTCCCCTATTCGATTGTCAATACCCAAAGGGATCAATTTTATATATTTTACTGGATCTTAGATAGTTGTCATATAAACTGCACATTTTTTTATCAAGGATGTCAGTCTATTCATTAACAGGCTTTCAAGAATACAACAATATTTAGAGGTTGCACCTTGACTATAGTCTCAATAGCACTCAAACATGACTAAAGACTGCTGCTTCCTAACACGAGTAGCAGCTTCTCTCAATAATACTGTAGGAGGTGAATCTGTAACTAGATATGTGGTCAATTATACAGTCTAACTCATTCAGGGAAGCAACACCTGTGTGAAACTCCCAGGAACTTCTGGTTCTGTGTCAGGAATCTAAAAGCAAACCATAATTTCCTTAACCATAGCAATAAAACACGAACATGTGTGTAATAAGAAAAAACAAGCTGGCCTTAACTGCTTTACATTTGAGACCAACTCTGTTATTATAGGCTTTACTCTTTCATTATGGACATGCAGGCATTTCAAAGCACTGCTTTTAAGACCTGTAAATTATACATGGGAAAGGAATTTACAAGATTGGAAGGCTGCCTCTGTAGTTGCTATCTGTGCTTGTATTTAAACAAAATAACAACGACTATTTTTCAAAGTGCCTTATAATACCTCTTAAAATGATGTTCTTTAAGGACAAGTAGACTGCAGTACATGGCATCTATAAAGTGTTTTGTTACTTTAATGAATGACTCTCAAATAAAAACATGTTAGTGGTAAATTAAGTAAACATAAATTGTACAGTGTATATTATTTATTATATCATTTTAGTATGTACAGCTTTGACCAAAGTTTTGCATCACCCTATAGAATTTACTAATTTTGCCTCATAGTCAAATGAAACCTGCAGAATAATGTAACGTTAACATATTACTTTGTAGTTTTCCATATACTTTATGAAAAACTGATCAAAATTAAAACATTATACTGTAGGTGATGCAAAACTTTTGGCCATAGTTGTACAGTAAGTTCCTTACATAGGTTACCTGGATAAAAAGAAAATTACATGTTTTGAATTTATGCTTTAATACATTATTGTGACAGAGAGCAAATGAATCCGAGTCAACAATCTCCCTCCCGACCTGTGAAGACACGGTATTATTATTATTATTATTTATTTCTTAGCAGACGCCCTTATCCAGGGCGACTTACAATCGTAAGCAAATACATTTCAAGTGTTACAGTACAGGTAATAATACAATAAGAGCAAGATAAATACAATGACTAGTTCAAGCAAGTACAAGTGTGACAAAATACAATTCAATAATACAGCAGATAAAAGTGACAGTGATAGTTACATCAAGATATGATTAAATACAGTAACAGTGTGCTCCGGA
Organism: Acipenser oxyrinchus oxyrinchus; assembly: GCA_030684275.1. NCBI lineage: Eukaryota > Metazoa > Chordata > Actinopteri > Acipenseriformes > Acipenseridae > Acipenser > Acipenser oxyrinchus. The sequence goes on from CM060247.1 coordinate 99,034,623, forward strand.
CTGGATGGTTTGACAGTTCATTCCAGGGTCAGTCGGAAGTCAACCATCCAAAAAGGGGGTGAAGCCACAATACTAGAAGTCAGTGCCTTACTGTGGTAGGCGATGTGTCAGTCATGGATTGGAGGAGACATGATTGCACTTGCTACGAAAGGGACTGAAGATTTATCAGGGTGTGTGGCCGAGCGATCTGTTCCTCTGTTATGGTTATGGAAAGACCTATAAAGGACGAGCGAAACTGAAAGTAACCGTGAGTGTTAACAACTGTGTATTTGTAATTATTAGACGGCTAAGCAAACTGGGAGCTGTCGCTGTTAAGCTAGCATCCAACCTGGATTACAAACACTACACCAGTCACACTTAACTGTGTATTCACCACCAGCATGGGAGCCTGTACATTGCCTTTGTGTATTATTATTTCAGGACTGAAACCCTGTATTGTTTGGCTGTGCAATTACACATTGCTGTGTAGTTGCCAGCATTATTATTTAACTGTGCCAAACCGTGAAAACAAATTAAAGAAACTGTTTGTACAGTGAACACTGTTTGTTGTCATCGTTTGAGCACTGCACCACCTCTACACCTGCACACTGCAAGCCACTTTGCCACAAATACCCTAATACAAGAATTTAAAATGACTGATAATGACTACGACGATGTTTGGCAAACACGCTGTATTCCAGGTGTTCCCTTACATCCTGACTGGCAATTCATTTTCAAAATCTTCTAATTGTTAGGGTTTTGGTTTTGCAAAAAGTACACATGTAATTTAAATAATAAATTGGAGGCTGTGTGGTCCAGTGGTTAAACAAAAGGGCTTATAACCAGAAGGTCTCCGGTTCAAATCCCACCTCAGCCACTGACTCATTGTATGACCCTGAGTAAGTAACTTAATCTCCTTGTGCTCTGTCTTTTGGGTGAGATGTAATTGTAAGAGACTCTGCAGCTGATGCATAATTCATACACCCTAGTCTCTGTAAGTTGCCTTGGATAAAGGTGTCTGCTAGATAAACAAATAATAATAATTGCTAAGCACTTTCTTGAGCATTTTGCCGTCACATTTAAAAAAAATTATAGTTAATGCTAATCATATAGGATGTGAGGCAGCCTATTGCGTTTTAAAGATTCAATTCCATTTTTACTTTGCCGAAATCACCTCAGAACAAAGACTGTGAAAGTGGCTCATAGACTTACTAAACTCATTGTCTGGTAAATTGCTCTATTTATGACTGATACGTGTTTAGAGCTCTGTAAAGGGCAGATTAAATCTCTTATAAAAACAAATGGCTCCTTTTCAAAGTATAATGTGTTGCTTCTAGCATGCAATCTTTTTTTGAAGGTTATCTTGAAAGATAAGTCTTGGAACATTGTCAGCATGCCCGCCCGCTCTATTGCTGCTGCATCTATTTGATATCTCAGGTGTGATTATAAAAATGGCCCCTGTGGAATGACATAGCAACCAGTGGGAAAGTCCAACCCAAAAGACAAATGGCTAAAAAAAGTAATATGATGTGAGTAATTCCCTCTTGAGTTTTAAGTAATTTTAAAATATGCATGTCTATGAAGTATGGGGGGATGCATACATTGGGCAGTTCAGTTGGTGGATACAGCCACAGGGACTGCAGGAAGGCCTGAGAATTCATTTGCACAGGGCAGTGGCATAAAAGGTTGTCAAGTATTTTCTTTCTTAAGTATCTCTACAATTAGCTTTATATTTTGAAATTATAGTCTATTTATAAATAACTGCCGTTTTATCTGACTTTGTTAAGGAGAGTGGCTGCATACAGAAATCCTCTAATTTGTCACCATGTTGACATTGTGTAACAGTTAGTATAAGCCATGCTGTGGACCCCAATACCATTTCAAGGGAGCACAGACATTCTCGATTTATATAAGGGTTAAAGTTTTTCTTAAACAAAAAGAAATATTTAAAAGAACTGGAACATTGGAAGGCAATGTGGAATGACATATGAAAGTGGTAGTTTGGTAATTTTTTGACCTGGTACACTGGGCACTATTTTCCACTGCGCTATAATGATAAGGCATGTAAACAGTATCCTTAAGCTGTCCACAAAAAAAAAGGTAACAATCGATAATATGTCCAGATAAAGGAAAGATGATTGTGATGATTGTACACGTGACTGTTCATGTGTCTTAGCTTGTCAGAATGATGCATATCTGTTTAGCCTGGGGATAGCAGATTGCTACAGGAAAGCCTGGTGCAGATCACACTGTTGTTGCAATCCCTGTCTCTTTCATTATTTATAATGCATGGTGTTGAGTGCTTGTGGCTGAGCCACTGGAAGAACTTCCTAACTATCCTCACCCTGGGCAGTTTTCCTAGGCCGAACAGTTTATCAATGTATCTTTTTTAATGTCTAGGGGCATACAAGGGGTCAAATACTTTTTGTTTTACTAAAACTGGTGCTTTTACTTCTACATAAACTTTGTTATTTGTCATAGAAATGCTGTCTAACTGCACATTTTTCATCAAGGATGTCATAGTATCCATTAATGTGCTTTCATAAACACAGCAATATTTAGAGATTGCACCTTGACCATAATCCCAGTAGCAGTCACACTTTAGTAGACTACTGTTTCCTAACAATTTGTCACAGGGGCATGAAGGTACAGAGTATTATTATGGAGTAATAATAACTGCTGTCAATCAGGTTCCTTATGTGGAACATGCACGAGTGTTGACAGCTTCATTATGTTGCCTGTCATTGTCTACATACTGGACAAAGCAAACCATTAAAAGAATTCAGGGTCAGTTTATGGAGAGAATATTTGAGGTCTTCATTAAATAGATTTAGTCTTTAAGGGGGCTAAAGCACAGTGTCGCATTCTTCCCATTCATGTCACTGAATCTCACATTATGAAGCACAAGCAATGGGTATGTGGCTGGAGATTCCAATGGGAAATCCACTTGTGTTTCATTCACAGAATTTTCAATTTGAACTAGCAGACAAGTTTTAGTGACCCAAACTTCCCCTAGAAATCCTATACAAAAAGGACTAGGAACAAGGGTTTACAGAGAACTGTATTCTCTCTCTATATATATTTTTTCACATGGCCTTACAAATGAATTATTAGCTCACTTAAATGTAGTATTCCTGAACAACACATTATCTGTTATATTTGGGGTCTTGTCTTTGAACTGAGATCACCTGAAGGGTTAAGTGTACAAATAACTTACAGAAATTCCAAGACAAAAAAGGACATGAAGCAACAGGTATCTGGTGCTTGTTTATGGAAGAACAAATTAAGTACTCTATTAAGAAAGTGTCTTTCTTGGGGCAAAACACCTCTCATAACTTATAGCCTTGGTTTTGTTTTGCATGGTCAATTAGTAGTACAGTAGTTAGCTGCCTTATCCAGATCCAAACATCTCATTAACAAACGAGTCCAGGGGGGACAGCAAGATCATTTTCGTTTCACAAACTGCTCTATTATATTTCTCAGTCTAGGAGCTTAAGGAGGACTTTTGTAAACTGTCTTATTTATGCCTAGAGATGTCTAGAATAGTGTCTTATATTATAGGGATATCTTACAATTTACTGTAAGACTATCATCAAATGGGTAAAAAAATACAATCATGAAATGCAGTTTCATTTGTTCTGAAATAACTGTCTCTAATATCAATATTAAGGGAAACGTAATATATAATGGTTATTAACGGTTATAAAAGGCTAATTGTTAATAGTATATTGCTGTATATTGTTTTATCTTTGAAAAGTGTATTATAGTAAAAACAATGTGTTCATTCACAGCCAGTAAATCTCCTAGTTTATTGGTTTTCACAGTATCTTTAGAATGCTACTCTGTGCAAGACAGTTGGCACGATTCATATTGGTCTGAAAGATGAATGAACAACCTTGTGTCAGTTTACATAAACTACATATCTTCAACAATAAGAAGTTTAAAATGAGTTATTACCAGAATTACACCACAATGTGTCCTCTGAGGGCTATGAAAGAGGCCTTTGTGTTAGAGCGCTTGCTGATATACAAAGAAAGTCAAAAATACAAAATGTTCTATTCTTGCTTTCATTTGTGTCCTCCTGATCTGGCTTGTCTTCTGAGAGGTTCAAACTGACAACATATTCTTTGAGCTGGATTAAATGACAGGTGATTTTAAAAACTGTCCACCTAATGCATGACATCATCCACATTACTGTATATGAAAGCAAAGTTGACAGAACAGATACAGCATGTGTTTGTGTCTCCGACATTTTGATGTGAAATGATCTAATGCAGAGGTTCTTCCTCATCTAATAGGTGGTGGCTGTGGTGCATCAGAGTAAAGGGACTTATTTCCAAAGGTTGGACACCTTAACACCAATAGTATCTCTACTAAAATAAGTTGCATTATATAGCATAACCTGATGTTTGGTGGAAGTGTCTATTTTCACGCAAGGATCATCTGCTTTTCAGGCATACCTTGCTGTAATTGTCACGATACACTCCAGGTTCAACAAAGAATAGGGTATCAAAGGAATATGAAGATTTTATGATATGATGGGAGCCGTGGGCTTCATACTGATCTACGACAGCAGGTCTCCTGTGGGCAACATAAACATCAGAATGCAAATTACGGGAAAGAAAGGTAAAAAGGTTTAGTATTTTGTCCTGAGGGACAGAGTTCTGGAACACACAGAGTTTGCTTTCATGTGCCACCTGAATATATTACTTGCAGTAGACTGAAGAAAAATATGAGTGCTTTTGAACAGTTGTTTCAAGAGGAATTTACTTATAAACCTTTGTAAGACTGGTAATGGGTTGTTTTTTTTTAATCTTGTAGAGCACGTTACTTGCAGACAGCTTAACACCTGACAAAGAAAAAATGACGTGTTTAACATTATCCAATATGTGTGCACTTATCCACAAGTGACAGACACCTTGACTGCTTTTTAGTTCTGTATTTGTGTTCTACTTTGTGATGTAAAAAGTAATGTCTGCCTGTTGTCTATGACCTTGACTGCTGCTGTGAACTCTTGCCAGCATGTTCCAGTTTTCTGTTTCTTATGGTGAAGACTAGACCACTAGAATCCTGCCACCTGCAGCCTTGGACTAGAACTCAGGGCCACTTAGACAGAAACCACGTGTCTACCACTGTCTACTGTGGCCCAAAAATATAAAAACTTAACATGCGTGATACCGTTGCTGTTTACATTATGGATGGTTTTATTATATTGTAACCGAATACTGTTACTGTAACTGTTTTACACTATTCTCCATCAAGGGCAGTTTTGGGACAATGCTAATTGCAAAATATTTATAATACTATTAGGCGTACAGCTGTACATGCCATGTAAACATAGTGCTAATCTCTGGTTCATTAGTGCATCCACACAGTACTGTGGGGTATATATTTCAATATGAGTAAGGGATTGAATTCATAAACTTTAATATGCGTGGGCTGTGCTTTCCTTCAGCAGACAGACTACTTGACTTCTGAATAATAATGTGTAATCTTCCGTCTGTTCCATTAAAGACTGGCACAGTGACATTGTATAGTGTATGTGTGAGGTCTGTGCTCCTTAAGCTTTAGGAATGACGGATATATCACTGTCTTTAAATACTGTCGCCAAGGTTATTACCCGTAATTACCTTAAACATGCTGACATGCTTGGTTAAAATCCAGAAAGGACGTTTTATATTTCCATACACTTGTGTGAAGGAATTTGTTCAGCAGGCACTTTTCAAACAGCAGTTGGTTGCCAGCAGACAGATAGGCAGGCATTCCTAAACACTGATGTTTCTGCATGGAATGTATCATAACATCTGAATGAATTTATTACCATAAGATAGTTAATTGAACAGTGTGTAGCATATATAATTTAGTGCCAATTTCATGTGGATAAAAAGCAAGCATACTGTATATATGTTGTAAATACTCTGTGTGTATATGCATGTATATTTAAAGATGGATTTTATTATTTAAAGTGTGGTCATGTAATCAATACCAGAATGTGAATGTAGGTCACGGTGAGTAAAATTGTAGACATGGCAAGAGTTGTAGGTAACCAGCATACTGTGCTTGTTATATTTGCATTGGACTTTGTATAATTTTAGGTGTAAGTAGCTTAACCATTGCAGAGAGGGGCTAATACAGCCCCTCTCTGTAATGGTTAAGCTAATACAGAGTATTTATAAATTCCATAAAATATGCATTGATCTGTGGATTAGCGTTTTATAGCTACTGTAGACACAAGCTTTCTTACTTCCTCGTCTGCTAGATGTTAAGTAGTGCGGAGTTAAATTAGACATTTAATAACCATGTTAATGTTCATCAGGAGAATTAAAGATAATGTACGCTACTCTATATTGGTATACTAAAAGATATACAGTACTAGAAAATGTAACCGACTCCTGTAATAAATAAAACACATTCTGCTGCAAAGAAAAGCGTTTTTTTTTCCTTTGCTTTGTAAGATACTGTAATTTGGTATGGTACAGAATTTAATTTTACTCCAGAGATCTCTCTCTTGTAACACCGTGTTACAATATATAATACATTTTTCTTTTCTTTCAGACGAGGAAACAACTTAAAGTAGTATTTTCATCTTTTTTTTACAATCAAATTTGTCCCAACAGTTTCTCAAAGTATACATTAAGGACATTCTGTACAATCTTGTATACAAATATGACTTTAAAATCTAATTCATTTTATTCTGTAGTATATTTTACAGGCATGCATTTTAAAGTTTTACTGCATACAGTCTGTAATGAAAATGTCTGGCTATTCCTTACAAGTACCTGTGACATAAACCACTGTGAATGAAGGTTGAATAAAACATTTACCCTGAGGAGAACAATAACAAGCATGTTTCATGTATCTCAGTGTTTCAATTGCCTGTGTTTCTCATGGGAGAAATCCGAGCCAAGAATGTTTTATAGTGACACTGATACGTGGATCATTCTTGTGGATTTGTTCAGTCAGATGGGCTGCCTCTTATTGATTGGATTTTAACCAGAAGAGTATTTGTTTGTTAAAGTCATTGCGCCATTAATCCAATGTGGGAACTTGCAGGGATTCTCAGCTTTCTTATGTTGAAATATTAGAGAGGTATGGTAAAGCATAATAAAACCATGGTAAACTATGATAAATGAATAGGAAAACAGCAAAATTACTGTGGTGAACTTATAAGGGAAGTGTGATCACAGTGTCCACCATGCTGAAGAGAAGGGCTTTCTTTCTTTCTTTCCTTCTTTCTTTCTTCTCTAAAAGAGGGGGCAGCAGCAAAAGTTTGTGCCATATACAGAAGGGAAACAGTTTTTCCCCCCAAGCCAAGACACATGGACTTCTTCAGCAGGATTTGATGATCGAATGTGTGAAAGGCCACAGAAAGGTCAACGAATATGGCACTGTTAATCCGTCCCAGGGATGGATTTACTGGAGATGCTAAATCTTTAAATTCCACAGGCTAATTTGATACATGGGGGTATTAACCATTTTGGCTACTTTTGAAAACCTTTACCAAGGTTAGACTCTTTTAACTCTTTACCACTTTTGTCTGTAAAAGTAGTGTCAATGGTACATGAGTGGAATTATGACCAATGTAAACCAGTATATTAACTTCGACTCAAACTACTGTAGGGTGGAATTAAAAACTGAATGATTGAATATGTGTCCATGGGTTGCTATACTGTATTTTTGTTTATGCGCACTATTGTACTGTACAGGCTTATTCAAGTGAAATCTTTTACCAGCTGGTTTAGTTGCTTTCATTCTGCCATAATGTATTGAAATACCTGCAATTTTCCACACTGCTTAAGATTTGCAAATCACTGAGAGTTGGGAAACTAAAATGCATGACTTGTTTTGCAGCTTGGGAAATATCATATACTGTTCTTATATACTAAATGTGGAAATTGATACCTTACTTGAAACTTTAGAAAGAAATGGCTTAAAGTTCCTTTAATCCTAGCGGATGTCACTGTTAAGTGGAGACATCTATGTCCTAACCTTTCCAGATGTGCTCTGTGTCTCGAAAACCGATCTTTTATTTCTGATGAACTCAAACAGATGTATCTGATTTAAAAGTGAATTGCACTTCAGCACTTCTTCCTGCTGGCTTTCCTTCTGAAAGAAGGCAAACAGTGATTTGTCAGCCTTGGTAAATATTAGTTTTCATTAATGTGTGCACAGGCTGCTCAGTTAGTGTGTGTGTGTTAATGAACACAGCAGTGTACACTTACTGTACCTCTTATTACTGAACTTGAGAGCATGTGTTTATTCAACTGTCTCACAAACGCTGAATCCACAAACCTGAGTAATTAACACAAACAGAGAACGGAAGGAGGATGGGGACCACAATGCATTGCTGTACTGTGGAAAGGCTGCACCCTACATTGTATTCACACACCACACCTGCAGTCCCATTCTCAGGATGAGAAGACACTTTAACCTGTGGAATCTGACTACATCGCATACAACAAAAGGTTAGAAAATCAGGGGTGTCAAACTCCAGCTCTCGAGGGCCGCAGGGTCTTCTGGTTTTCATTCCAACTTGAGCTCTCAATTAACATAACTGATCTAATTATTTGTTCAATTGGACATATTTAATATTTTTCAAGACCTTTTACAGTTACACAATGCACTTGATTCAAGGTACAGTACGGTACATTTTGAGGCCTGGAGAGAAGTATTAAATGGGTTCAATTAATCAAATAATTAGACCAGCAATTGAGCTCGGGTGGGTGGAAGCCAGAAGACACTGCAGCCTTCCAGGAACTGAGTTTGACACCCCAGGGGTAGATTTAGTCCAGGCCAAGGTCTTCCAAAACCATTGAAAATATGTTTTAGTGAAGATCTCATCCTTAGGCATGAGTCAATTAGCTACACCATTCCTTTAGGAGAGCTGCCCCTGGTAACAGACTAGAGGTTATCTTGATGCCCTTGAGTACACATGTCATTAATATTTTACACTGTCCACTTTGGACCACTAAAATCCTTGTGAGGAGTGAAACACACTCTTTTATGATTACCACACTGTCATGATCCTCTTTAGTTCTGGAGATGGATTGTTCGCTTCCGTTGTTCCTATATGTGCAGTAATTAGTTGCTAAGGGGGTTGTTTTCAATTTTTTACAAGGTCAGCACAATCAATATTTGAGAAAAACTAAAAGATACACACTTCCAGACACCACCAATGTGTTGTAATGCTGCAGATACTGTAATTTGTATTTTTTTTTTAATGTCATGAATCACCAGAATGAATTGTGACTGGAGCACCGCATTGGGTGGGGGTGTTTAAGTCACAAATGATGACCAGTGCTGCAAAAAGAAGGAGTTGTGTGATTCAAGTCAGATACAGTCAGCAGATAGCTGAAAATATTAAACATGCCAGGTCCTGATCTAGCCTGAGGGTTGTCATAAAAGCATGGTGGAGAGAAGCCAGTAAGAAGTTGCAGTGATGGAGCCTTGAGATTACTGAAAATATGTCTTAGTGTCTGTAAGATTTAACTTAGTTACTGTCTGGTAATGTCAGATTTATGTATATGCTTGTTCTGAATGTAGAAGTTTCTGTAAGTATCTGATCAGTGGCAGTTATCAGGTAACATCATTTTGGAATTGTATACATTTTTTGGAAGGATTTGTTTGCTTCGCATTTTATACCCCTCTCGGGGACAAAACAGACCACCCACATGCATTTCACTTGTGACCAGAGCAGAGGTTAAAGGCAAGTGCATGGCTCCCCTTAGCAAACTGTCATGGAGTCAGTAGAAAAAAAATTACACAGCCACTGGCAAATATAAACCTGACAGCTTGTAATGTATGCCTGAAATGATACTAAAAGAAGACTAGAATTTAGATGAAGAAACTTTAAATCATTGTAAACACATTCATTGACAATTTCAAGGTAAAATACCTGAGACAGGATTTAAGGTGAAAATGTATTTTTTAAACTAATGCTGTGCGCCCTACAGTACATGTGACCGGGTATAAATATCTGGCTACTTGTATCACGTTTGCTGTTGCATATCAGGCCGGTCAGCTGGTAGGGATAACCTCATTCATTAGCAGAATAAACTCTGCACAGTTCAGACCTTTGCTAATCAATGTAAGGAATGCAGTATGTGTTCATAGTCTTATCTAGGAGCAGTGTTTTTCCAGTCTGGTCATTTGCCAAGTTGTATGGATGGTCTTCAGCATATTCATTCAATAGTTACTTTCAATATTCAGTTACAATGCAGTTAAAATAGACTTCACATTCTGTGATTGGCGCCAGCAACAGCTGTTTTTATGGTGCCTTGAAAAGCCCGAACACAAAAATAAACCACCCTGCCTGAGCTGGAGGCACTAAGAGGAATATTTCTGGGATTTCTAAATCTGGAAGGGTCCTGGATTAGTTATAGTGTGACATCTGCTTTGAGCATAAAGGATATCTAAAATGTATATCTTGGAGGGGAGATTGAAGATCAAAAGCATCAATTAAATCAAATAAATCTGACACGTTATTAAAATATCTCAACAGGATAAGCAATTATGAAATGAAAGATCAGCAAATTAAAAATAAACCACATAAAACTAGCTGGCATTGATTGGGAATATAATACTTTTTAAATGTTTGCGATTCAGTAGCTATTCTTATGGCAGTGTCATCATTTCTATTGAATCAAGGCCCCAGGCCACTAGACAGCTACAGCTGCAGCAGGGAGTAAGTTTACTGTAAGGTCTCTTAATCAAATTAGCGGTGCCAGTTGGTTCTTGTCTTGTAATCTCCATTTAATTTGTGACCATCCAGTAATGCTATAAAAGTTAAGCTGGTATGGCAACATGAATTACACAAAAGAACAAGAAGACAGGTACTCCAGCTTAAATAAATCCCGTTGCAGACCAATTGGACACATTACTAGGGGTGTGCTGAAACTTGTATTATCCGAGTAATTACTTTTAAGAAATGTGAAGTTCTTAGGTATTATTTAAATGGAATAAAACATGTTAATTGCCCAATACAACACACTGTGGTGCCTCAGTTTCCCTTGTTTACACAATTATTGACTATCAGTCAATAACAATCTGACAGAGTGATGAAACAGCCTAAAACTCATTTATATTTTACAAGGGTTCATTTTTTCCACAGCGGTAGCTCGAGTTAGGTTTAACCATGGTCCGGTTTGTGTGACGAATCAGTTGCATGTGCTAGCTTTGCAATATATTTTCAATGTTGGTTGATGGCCTCAGTACTGTAGTGCTGCAATAGAAGTGTCATCTCCCCGGGTGAGAAGAAAATTGGCTCAATCTGAGAAAGACATTATCCTAAACTTTTTTTTTATTTCTGCAGTTAAGACTCAACAAAGGAAATACATGCTAGATGGATATGAGATTGGTGTACCTGTCAACTAATTATTAAATCCTGCAACATATCATCAAAGCAAATACATTCTCAGTCCTCTCAGCATGTTTGTATGGAGACACTTAGTCGCTGAGACAGGGGGACCATTCCTCTGAAAAGATATCCCATCTTGCTGTTTCTGCCGATGCCTGTTGCCTGGCGGGAGTGACAGATTTATGGCAGTGAAGCTTGATTTGCTTTAAACCTGACAGTGAACCTGTAAACCTGTAATTGCATCCCTCAGCAGCCCTGGGGCTCACACTCAAACAGCATGTGTGGAGATGGAAACCCTTCTGCAAGAAGCAGCCTTCCAAATTAAAACGATTACATGGTTCGATACTTGTAAAAAAAATGTTTATCTATTAATAAAAACCATGTTAACATTCTGCAATAAAAAGGTGTGATTAAAGACCACAAGGCAAGAACTTGCAGTGGAAGTTATTTACAACTTACTCAGTTTGAAAAGACAGGCTTTTCTAAGATGAAACTTGGGATTATTTCAAACCAAAAGAGAGTACTGTTCTTGAGTGTTTAGTACAGTGCTCTACCCATTAATCAATCTGATCAATCTAATTGTACACTCTAATGGGTTTAGAATGCTTTGGTTGTCCAAGACAGTGCAAGCCACAAACTGACACTGCGTTCACAGTTATTGTGTTGGAACCTTGAATAGTTTGGTTCCAGATTCTGTCTGCCCCCCCCCTTTAGCTCTCCTCTGCAGGCTTTCTGGTATGTGACAGCAGACAGCTGAGTGGACACTGGTTCCCCCCGTCCACAAAGCACATATTTAATTAAGGGGTCGTTCTCATAAGGGGACTGATGAAAGTAGTCAGGATGCCAGGCTGTTGGGCGGTCTAGCTGTGGCAACAGAGATGTATCTGACTAAGACTGGTACAAGATGGCTGAAAGTCAAAAGGGGCCTTTTGGCTGTGACACATGTAAACTACAACATTCACTGCATTGCGCAAGCTGATCAAAGAATGAGGGGCACTGCATTCGATGGCTGGAAGTAAGAACCTCACTCCTAAGATATGTTAAATGAATTATCTGTGCAAGGGAACTGACTGCCACTGATTGAGGCTTGATAGATAAGAAGAAACAGGTAAAAAAAAAAAAAAGGATGAATCATTCAGTGCATAGATATGCTGAGGGGGAAATTGTTCTTTAATCATTAGGGTTTTTGACAGATACTGTAATGAGGGACTGATAAACCTGGCTTTGCACAGAATGAGGTGACAAGGTGTTAATCCTGCAGAGACTGACAGTGATACCTTATGGAAGAAAGACAGAGCGTTGTTCTGGAAGTGCTGTCCAGCTGTGGATGCAATGGATTTTATGACAAGGCAAAGGCATATGATAATAATCAAATGTATTTAACCACCACTGCTGGTTTTTGGTTCTTAGGGGTGGGAGACGAGTTGCCCATTTTGCTCCACTCACACCACTTTCTTACTGAATCCCTAGGAAGTCTCTTTACTTTGCATGGCTATCTGATTTAACTCCACCCACAGACTGACAGCTCCAGTATGTAGACCAATCTAAACCCTGATTCACTTTTTTTCAAACTGCCCTTGGCAGGCATATTTATGTTGCATCGAGGGGTTTGAAAATGTCAGACTGCATTTATTTTAACACCAAATACAGTAAAGGCATCATATTATGTTTTTAAAAATCCACATCCATTTTACTTAATGTTTTTAAACCATTGTATCAGAGATGCCCTTCCCATTTCCCCTTGTTCTTTAATGGTAATGTACCGTAGCACAGGCAGTTACCTTTGCAGAAATCCATTGTTGGGGGTAAAATGAATGTCAAAATCAACATATTTACTGATTCAAAATATGCTACATGGATTATCTAATTAAATGCCCAGTGTACAAGATGCATTGGGGTTTTTGTACCAAGTACAGACAAGGTAAGAAACATTTTAATTGGAGAATTTAAGTTTGTTAGGATGAAACAATTAATAATCTAGTAAAACACTGATGTGTTAACAGAAATAAACACAGTTCATACTGTGTGTGATACAACCTTTTCTCTAACACAGTGGTGTTCACACAGACCTAAGCATACTGTTAATTGATAGCTCCATATGTTTCCCATTTCTAGCATTGGGAAACCTGCTGAGTAAACCTTTAAACACGGCAATGGTCTGCTGCCATTTGGTTTGATTCCTCAATCATGATAGGAACTTTTCCTTTCCACCTGCCTCAGTAATCACTGTGCACCAGTGTTTCCTGTGCCAGGCTCATGCAGGATCCTGAAGGTCTCAAAGGAACGTAGACCTGTAATCTGTGCCTCTTCTTTGACACAGGGCTATAGGGCCCCTTTGAAAAGTGTTGCAGGTCCAGTTGGTTTGCTAACATAAGTGCCAGTGGTTCCAGATGGGTTCTTTATTGGACACAAGAGGGGAATTGCCGGTGCTACCACAGAGAAGAAGTGCAATTTTGTGTTGCATTGACAGGTTCAAAGGATGAATGGTACTTAATGAAAGGACAATAAGTGTAATTTGTTAAAGGTAGACTAAGGTTAGTCTAGTGAAACAAAATGCAAACAGAAAAGGGGTATTTGGTGCAGTTTTCTGTCTCTTGGTAGATTTCACACTTCAGGGACCAGTGAATTCCAAAAATCAAAGTGCATCTTTAGTTTTCATGTCAGCCCCTTTGGATTCCCTACCCCTGGGATACTTGGGAAGCTGAGACTTGGTTCAATTCAATATTGAAAATGTAGTTTTTACTTGGTAAGTATGTGCAGCGCAGCACTTTGGGATTGATTCATTAACAGTGATATGAAAGATGAAATTGTTGCTTCTCCAAAATGCCTTGTATCCAAGGTTTTTCACTTCCCTCTTCCCTCTGGGAAGCAGTGTTGACTGCCTGAATTATTTGCAGTTCTTGATGCAGTGTGCATCTACATTATCCTTGTATGTTTGAGCTGGGAATACTAATGCAGGAATATCAGATACCAATTGTTGTAGGTAGTTTCATATGTAGGCAGGTATGATTAATGAGAATTCAGTTCAGTGGAGGTCTAGGTGGTTATACTGGGACAAGTTGTTCAGACAGCTTTGGTGTCATGCTGAAGATCAGGTCAAAGTAAAAGCAGTGGGGATCTAGAAACAGAGTTACAGGAAAACCTAGTGGACTGCATTTATAAATTATAAATACAGTAGGCACAAATTCATGTTCTGCCAAAACAGTTTTGGTTGTCAAGGAAAAAGACATACTACTGTGCATGTGATGTATCTTCAATTCACATGTATTTATTCATTTATGTTTTCCAGCCTGTTGAACCAACAAAGTTCATCAGTTGTGTCCACAAACCCTGTGTGTAGTGTAAACTTTAGGGTCAGTGCTCTTTACATAGGGAGGTGTCCGTTTTCATGAAGGGTGGGTGAGAGGATGTTTTGCTGTTTGCTCCACATTGCAGCACAACACAAACTGAAGTACACTCGGGGGCACAAGAGGTGGTCTATTTCGAGAAGAAACAGAATTCATTTTACAATCCGATATTTTGTGTTCACTCATACTATAATGTTTGTTTTTATATCACTACTGTATTACTAACTACATCAGTTTCATTAATCTTAACCTATATTGTTTTTTTTTCTTGCCATGAACAGCTGCTGACTGTATGGTGAGTATCAGCTAGGCTTACAGTAGTTTACACAGATAAAAGGTAGAAACAATGTATTGCCTTAGGGGACCTTTTTTCCCTTTCTATCATAAACAAATGAAGCACTCCCACAGCATAGTGCTTTTAGAGATTGACTTCCATCAATTACTCAACATTCTTGACTGGTTTTAGTAGTACTGTACTGTATGCTCACAAAATACATTCAGAAAGCTGCACCAGTTCTTAAATGTTTAATAAATAAATGTAATACTACAAGTGTGTACAGTATCTGTGAAAAAACAAAGTGTGTGGTACATTATAGACGGAACAATAATTTTGAGCATTTTTTTTCTCAGTCAGAGTATTTAAATTGTGACTGCTTTTCTGGGAACTTTTTTTTTTTTGGGGGGGGGTCTCCTAATTGTTTTCTTTTAAAAGCCCAGCCTACAACCCCACAAAAGACCAAATACCAGCACTTAAATGTTTTGTAACCTTGAACAAAAGGATTCATGTACCCAGTTCTCATTGTAGAGAGTATATTGCTTTATTTAAATAATGAGAGCAACTTCCTTGCATACATTTAGATAGAGAAACAGTTCGGTTTTAGTGTTTCCACGCTTACTCACATTTGTGATTACTGTATAGCTGTATGAGTGACAGGCTGCTGCTTTTAGCACTTATTTTTCAAGTGAATAGTTTGGCCTCCTTTCACTTGGCACAAAGCAGATGGAAAAATGACATGTTAAACCTGTCCTTTGTGATGTAGTGCAGCGCTACAGTGGAAAAACGTGCACCAAAGACTAACATTCAATACAGTTAATAGTCTGCTCTAGTGTTTACATTGTAACCTTAGGAGATGTTTGAGAATATCAATGGGAAATTCCACATTGTGTGAAATTTCAAACAACAGGAGCATGATCTCGTTGCCAGCCTCTCGTAAAGCACTGGTTTGCTTTTAGCTATCCAAGGAATCTGCTTCCTTTAGATTGGAAAACAGGTCGATTGGAAGAGATAACACAGTGGTGTGTTCAACAGTATTTACCACCAAGGTGGCATTTCTGTGATGCGGCCAGATAAAAATGACCACTAGGGGAATGCATCAGTAATTTCTCCCCCCCTGAAACAGTGAGTTTGATAATGATCTGCAGTGTGCTGCCACTACCCTACAGACCTGCTTAGTGGCCATTGCTGCGCCACTGCGTTGCCTTTGAAGATCATTTGGTACGTTTCACTTGAGCAAATGAATCCCTTTAAAAATAATAACTGAAAGAGTGACCCCAACCCCCTCCCGCTGTCATGTATTTAAATGGCTTCAACCTCACTATTGTTCGTCATTAATGTTCTTCTTTAGAACAGCTTTTTAATCTTCCAATGATTCCCAGGTCTTGTTGTCATTTCATTTCTTCTGGTTGAGTTCGGGGCATTGTTGACTAATTGGAGTGGAAAGCTGCAATGAAAGATGTATTATTCAGCTGCCAAGCTCCCACACGTGGCCAAGTGTCGCTGTTGCTACTGTGATTGTACCAGAAGTGTAATTGCTTCCCGTTCATGGTATGGAATTTACAAAGCGCCCCACCAGACTGGCCCTCAAGATATTCAATACCTGCTTCCCTGCAACAGGCTTTTGGCAGGAAACGTGTTTGAACAGGATTACATTCTTAAAGCCTTGTGTTTCAGCTCTGTTATAGTTGGAATGCCTTGTTTACACATTTATACAGTGTTTTTATCACCTCCGAATCAGCGTTTAATTAGTGGTCAATACTTCTTGATCAGTTGTCTCATCTGTAAATCAAAATGATCATTTACGTTATAATATGCCTAGCTGCCTTGCTGTTTCACGTCTGTGACATTTCCCTGCCAGACTTACACAACAATATTTAAAACCGTATATAGTAGTACTTGTACAATTTACCATCAAATGACCTACCCATGAAACTAATTGGCAAATTATGTGATTTAATGTAAAAAGAATAGGCTTTGGAATAGCGCTGTATGGTAAAACCCTCTGGATAATGAATGCACAGTTATCGGTTAAGTTTGGGATGAATCTATTCTAGGTAATGAATGCATGAGGGGTAGTTCATGACTTATCGCTGAATATGAAAAAGGTGTTGTTGGATTACTGTATTCAACACAGCGTAATAAAGGAAGTAAAGTTAAAAAAGAATAATAAATGAACTTCAATAAAGAGGAAGAGCTGTTGGTTACTGTACACACAGAGGCAGTCAGTCATCACAGCTGTAGTATGTTAATCATCTGTCATTTATCCCTATTTATGGACCCTTTGATATGTTAAGTCTAAAGGCATACTGAGTATATCATTTTAGAGTTATCAAGCATGTGAAACAGTTCTCTATTTTTAACACAGTCATTGAAATACTTCTGCGTTCTGATTGAGCTGATCTACTGTAAGTGGAATGAGCTGCCTTTTTAAGTCACACATTTAATGTAGATGAAACATATACTGCATACAGTACCATTTTTAATGACAGGATTAAATAATGCTTTCGCTCATCTCAGTAGTATCCTCATCAGCAGCTGATTTGTGCTGCTGTTTGTTTTGTCAAATATCTACAGGAGTTGTATGGTAGCTGGTTATCTCTGGCAGATTAACCTTCATATTCATATATTCACACACTTTGTTAAAGAAAAACATGCAGTGTACACATGTGATATTAGGAGTCCTTTGGTAAGGACCTCTTTCCAACGACATGAAATGGTATGGGTCTGCTAAGCACATTGGTAGGAATAAGACACAGCTTGGCTAATTTCCCTCCTTTAACTGTACTGTAAAACAGCTACTGTAGTACAGTGATGTTAGCGGAGACAGTCTCCAGAGTTCATGTTTATAACCTGCAGGGCATTGCAAAGGGATGAATTATGCAGACCCTCAAATCAAGCTATTTAATACCCTGTACATGTAGGCCATTAAGTCACAAAGAGCTATTGGCAGGGTTTGGAATTATTATTTTTGTCCTCGGCTCACTGGAGTTATATTAAAGGCTTATCTGAAATATCTGAACACCTGTTACCGCCTTGCAGTTATTGCCCTGATTTTGGAGTACAGGTAATTCCATTTTGGGACGTTCAGTAAATTCCTGCTCCTTTGTCAGTGTTGAATATCATTACTATCTCCAGTTGCTATGAAATGATGCCAGTTATGGAACGTTTCATTGAGCCAGTGTGCTGAGGTTTCAGTCCCTACAGTACCTTTGCAATGTTTTGACTTTGATCATTATTGCCATTGTTTTTAGATGTTTCAAAATAACTCATTTGCATGCATACAATACCTGTACGACAGCTAAGCTCTAAGCTTTCTTCAGTCTTTTAAGTAACCCTTTTTGCTATTCACTTTCTAGGTATGATGTCTGAAAGTACTGTATGTACCGCATCTGCCATGATATAAGACTTAAGGAAATACTGGTTTCCTTGTGCTTGTTGCATTAACCACTAAATGCCTTCCATGTAAAAGATCTTTCAATAAATAATATTGTTTTTGAATGGGTATTAGCAGCTTACAATAGCTGCCCAAAGTCAGTTAGAACATTCCTGCCAAATTTTCTGTCATGAGGGCCATAAATGAATTGAAATGGCATAGTTGGAGTTATGCAGACAGATTGTCAGGTTACTGGTACCTTCAACATATTACAGCCTTCTCGGCATGGTGGGACCAGGCAGATGCACTCGACCATACATCTGTCACAGCCAGAACACTTTAAAACAGCAGGCAGAGTTTTAAATATGACCGTACTCTTAAATCATGCGGACCAAGCATATGTACTTACTCAAGCTGATTTAGTTTGTATTGTGTGTCAGCATGCATTCTGTATAGATACATATTGTAACTTGAGTATGTCTGTATCATTCACCTTGAGGTTCCTGCCAGCAAGATGCCAGAAAAAATGATTTATTACAACACAGGAATTATTTACCCTATAATGATTTAAACATTTGCCAGATGCTTTATGCTCAGGCTTACAATTCTTTATTTATTTATTTATTTGCAGTGAGAACGCAAAACTACCTAATTGCTGACTCAGCACAATCTTCCTGAGTAAAAACTAAAAACTAAAAAAAGTCAGGCTGGAGGAAATTCTGAAACATTTTCACCTTTATGATCCCAAGT
Source organism: Acipenser oxyrinchus oxyrinchus (assembly GCA_030684275.1). Taxonomy (NCBI): domain Eukaryota; kingdom Metazoa; phylum Chordata; class Actinopteri; order Acipenseriformes; family Acipenseridae; genus Acipenser; species Acipenser oxyrinchus. Next base: position 99,053,705 of record CM060247.1, read on the forward strand.
AACCAAGATAGATGTAAATAAAACATGTGTCAAACTACAAATATTACTGAACAGTTGGGTAGTGCAGGTAATAATACATTCTGCATTATGCTGTGAAGTGGATTTGACAGGAAATATAACTGGACACAAATAGTTTCTGCTGCGCTGCAGTTTTTAATTGTACTGCACACAGAGACTAGGCTTGTGTAAATCTGACTGTAAAAGTGAAGGCACAAGGGAGGAATTCTCATGCTAGTCCTTTTCCTCACTTTCAGAAAGTATGTGAAACATGTTACTCTATATCAGTCCTCGTTAGTATATCATCTGAAAAGATGCATTGAGAATTACAGAGGGTGCCATGGTTATTATGCTAAAAATGTCCTCCTGGCTAGTGTACATTTCATGGGAGTGATATATTAAGAACTGATGGTAAACTGTGACTTCCTGTCACTTTTCATGCTCTGCCAGTTCAGAAGACTTGGAATCTGGCTTTGAAACATTCCGATCTTGAAATTTCAGCATCTGCATGCCACCATATTACTAATCCAATGTGACAGGGGACCTGTATGTGAGCTGCTTACTTTCTGTGACAGATTTTATATGCCCTGGCAGCTCCCACACAGCTCTTTTCAAAATATCCACTCTAGTGCGCTGGGGTTTGAGATCTGTCCTCTAAATCACTGCAGGAAAAAAGAAATAAAAACATAATAACAAGTGCTCTGGCTTTTCTGTTCTGTACCACATCATGGATCGTTATTGCTGTGTTGTCTGTTTGACAATGTGGGCAATAATCCTTACACTATCAGTGCACTAGAGCGGACATTTTGAAAAGAGCTTTGATGCAGACTTTAAAGTTCTAAGTGTAAAAAGATGTCAGAATGTAAACAATGAAAAGAAAAATTACAGGTACGTTATCTAAACAGTTGTAGCAACATGTGGGTTTTTTCAGGAACATTGCTACTTACTCTTTAAGATGACATTCAAATGAAGAAAATCTACTGAGGCATCCTCATTTACATTTAGATAGTTGGCTTTTGTAAAGCCATACTAAGGAGCCAGAACAAGAACACTTGATATTTTACACAGTATATGTAAATTACTTAGAAAATGAACTCAGACAGTGCTGGAAAGACCCCATCACCAGGGTAACATGTCTGTAGTTTGGTAGTATTTTTGTCTTGATAGCAGATGCCACATATCATGTTGATCCTGTAGTACCAAATAAATCTAACCTGCATTGCATAGCACTTGGCAAACCATTTGCAGTTGACATGTAATGCTGGTTAGCTAAAGATACTCTTTGGATTCAGAGGGTGTCCCCCAAGCTGCCCATTGCATACAGTTTCATGATGGTTCATAAAGATATTTTTGTGCTATTTGGCACTTCAGTTGCTAAAGTCTGGGACACTCTGGGTGAGACACATGACATGTCCTGATGCTAAATTGGATTTATCAGTGTGATAATATTTCTTGATCTACTCACAGTACAGTTTGATTGGTGTGATCAGTAGTTTGTATCAATAGGTAAGTGTGATGAAATCTAAAATCACAGATGAGTTTTACCACACGACTCATTAATCACCCATAGAATGGCTTTTAGCCCATTGGGGAGAACAATGGGTTTGTAAGTAACGTAAATACACCATGGTTAAGTTTGTTGAGATGTATGTAACTTACGTGGAGTATATTTGGCAGTTGGCTTGTGCTGGTTTCTGTAATGATAATAATCCACAATTCATTTATTTGTAGAATAATACAGTATGGAGTCCTGATTCTTGCCAAGACTGCAGCTGTTTTAGTGATATTGTGATCTGCAAGACAACTCACTGCCACAATCCCCAGTGCGACTTCCAAAAGGTAATTTCTTTCAGAAGATATAGAAAATTGGATTTAATATTTAAATACATGGTTATGTGTATGTGGTTAAAACACCCCACAGCATCTTTCTATAGCATGTATATGTTTAAATTATGGTGTTTTATTCACTTTGTAAAAATGTAAACTACTGTAGGGTCATAGATTACTCTAATCAAAGTTTTGGTTCCTAAAATGATACATTTTTTTATCCTAGGGAGAACTGTTCAGAATACCACCAAATAAATGTTGCCCTGAGTGTGTCCCTCGAACCCAAGGCTTTTGTCAGCATGAGGGACAAGTCTATGGGGTAAGTGTTATACTATTTGATCATTATGATTTCAGTAGAATTAATAGACCACAAAAAGTTACCAAAGCATACACTTATAATGGTTGCCTAGTTTTTTTTACTCATGCAAAGCACGTTTGTGGTGTTATGTGCCAGTGAGCCGTACAGGCTGTTTAATATTCCTGTTGGCATTCCTTAGGACTCATTTAGCTCACATTGGAAGAACACGATTGCTGTTACGCACTACATTCACTTCAGGGAGTCAATGTAAACTTTAAAGAGAACCTACCCATACATGAAACAAAACATACATTAAAACCTGGTTTAAATGTTTAACTGTCTGACGCAAATGCTTCTGCATATGCAATGTAGTGTTCTACCTGTATATTATTCCTCATTTTTACAATAAAAAAGTATAAAACTCAAAATATTTGACAGTAAATCTCATATATTAACATAGTTCCCCTAATACTGAGTATGAAAATGTACTGTATGAGTAAACACGGACTAAATCGGGCTGCAGGTAACCATTTTTTGATAATGTTTATAATGAAAGATGTTGATAATACGTGGAAAATGAAACTAGGTAACAGAAAACTTAAACAACAAACACAGACTTTTTAAACCCTCCCTGCGTGATGCTGTTATATTAACTCAGACTTTTTAAACTCTCCCTGCGTGATGCTGTTATATTCCTTGCTGACTTTTCTTCGTAAGGGGCAGAGCCTTGAAGGCATAAAGAGGTTAATGGTTCTAAATGTTGTTGTTTCCCTTGTCACAGCATGAGAGTGAGTGGATGAGCTCTCAGTGCACTGTGTGTTCCTGCACTAATGGGAAAGTTGAGTGTGGTCCCAGGCGCTGCCCTCCCCTTTCTTGTGGGAGAGAAGAAATGCAGTATACGCCGTTTGGAAAGTGCTGTCCTGTATGTGTGAGGACTGGAGGTAAGTCTTGCTGTAAAAATATCAGGAGGAGCCAAGGTAACAACTTAAACAAAGTGACTGGATTGCATTATTAACTTTAAACCGTATTTTCAAACATGCTGTAAATCACTGGTTGGTTTATTTTTTCATAGCATAAGAAAATGAAATATTTGAAATGAATGTGTTCCTGTTGCTTTCTAATTGTTAATTCTACAGTTTTTTTATTTTTATTTTATTTGCTTTTTTCATAGTGCCATGAACTTTTTGTTTAACATTCTCCTTGTTTAGACCAGCTATATTAAGCCCCGTCAGCTAGTAGAAGATGAACAGTCCTGAGAAACCATCTGGGTCAAGCCCTGTTCTCAAGGGGCCTGAGCTAGTCTACAAACACATGCTTTTTCATGGCATGTAACTCTTGTGGTGGTGTATGCTTATTGCTGATATGTGGTAATAATTTACCGAGCTGGTCATTTAAAATGAAGAACACCACCATAAGAGCAGGGTTTGATTTTCTGGGAACATCTACGCTTTCAAGATCGTCTGTTGCATAACTGAATCAACACCATAAACACACATCACTCTCAAACACATCACTTAACCACAAGCAATATACATTACTGAGTCCATTGTATGCGCTGCAAGGAATCACGTTATGATGGAGGCAGTGGTCCAGTGGTTAAAGTCCAGGGCTTGTAACCAGAAGGTCACCGCTTCAAATCCCACCTCTGCCACTGTGTGACCCTGAGCAAGTCACTTAACCTCCTTGTGCTCCATCCTGCGGGTGAGATGTTAAATCAACGTCCTATTGCAAGTGACTCTGCATACAATGCACAGTTCACAGCCTATCTCTGTAAAGTGCTTTGTGATGGTGGTCCACTATGAAAGGCACTAAATAAAGATATTATTATTATTATTATTATTATTATTATTATTATGCATCCTGAACCTAACAACTCTGTTTTGAATTCTGAGGTAAAAAAATAAAATAAAGTTAAGTAGACAATGCCTTGGGCCTTCAGCTAATGCCTTCATCACTGTACAAATCCTTAGAAAACCAAGACAACAATCTGTGTTTTGCACTCGTGTGTGTGCTGGAAGGTAGTAGAAGCAGCAAGTAGACAGCTTTACCTGTTAGAACAGCCTAGCTGTTATTTTTCTATAAGGAAAGTGTGTTATTTTTTTTAAATTGTGAATAGCGTGCTTTACCAATTTGCAGTTGGAGGTACTTTTTATCTTTCTTCTTGTCTTCTTTTTTGAAAGGGTGTTGTTACCAAAATAAAATAATGATTTTTTTTTACCAATTTACTTCAACAACAGTGGACAATAACAGGGTTAAAATGACTGTACCAGCATAGCTTCTTAGTAGTCTGTATCTCTGTACAGTCTTGACTCTTGAAAACTCTTACAAATGTATTAGGAGTGATTTGATGTGGGAGATAGAGACTAGAAAGTGATTTATCTTGGGCGACAAATGTCCCAAGAAGTGTTTCTAAGCAGGAGCTATTGGCTGGCTATTGGAGGTAAATTATTTAGGAAGTATTGTTTTACACAATGTCATCTGTATTCAAACCAGGCTGCTTCACTCATGTGTAATGGATGAAAAGACAACTCACGGACAGTTTTCTGTCTGTGGGAGCACGGTTAAGGTTCTCATTTTCATAAGATTAGTTTATTTGTAGATCAATGGATGCCTTAGAGTATTGATGCTGTTAATGGCCCTGTACTTCCCAACAGAGAGATGCGCATTTGAAGGACAGGAGTATCAGGATGGGGAGGAGTGGAAACCCACACCATGTTCAAAGTGTATCTGTAACAATGGAGCCTCTGAATGTTATGCTGCTGAGTGCCACCCTGTAGTGTGCAAGAAGGTCCGTACCCTATACTTTATTTCATTAGTGGCTTTGTATACTGCTATTAAATGTACTGTTTATACTGTACAGTTCCATGCTCATAATATTTAATATTCTGCCTGGTATCATTTTATGTGCGTTGTTTTTCTTTGCTGTTTCTGATTAATATAATACTGTAGTAGTTATAAAGCATGACAATTGAGGCATAAACTGTAGTGCAGATTGATACCAAGCAAGAAGTGATATCAAACAGATGTGAAAGAAAATATTATGAACATGTACACGTTATCCCTTGGAAATGCAGAAACATTAGAGGGGCCCGTAAAATGTTTGAAAATGCAAATGGGTAAATCATTATATAATACACAGAAGAAACCCCAGCAGAAAATTGAACAGCTTTACCAGCAGTGGCAATGCAGGGGATTTGGAACAAATATTACACAGTATTCCAGAAACATTAAGCACACTGATACTGATATGGGTAAACATGTGTCACAGATACAGTCAGTACTTCAAACACTGAACCAAAAGTAGTTTACAGAAGGAGGATGTTACAGTGTTTGAGCGTCATGCACAGCGTTTATGGATGTCATTTTAGATCAATTGCCAGCCTGTGAAATAAGCTAAAAAAAAATCAACCACAGAACAGAAGTTTGGAATCCCTTTTTTACCCAGAGTACTGTACATTTTCCCAGTGTGTCCCTCAGAACAAAACCTTTGCATTGCAACTGAATATCATTTACAGTTTTTTTTTCTACTTTAACTCTTCCAGTTTGTTCTTATGTGTCTCCCTATAGGATGAGAATTTGGTTATCTATCCTGGAAAGTGTTGCCCACAGTGTGTGACAAACTCCTGCCTGGTATCTAAGAAAGAGTACAAGGTAACCTTGAGTCAACAACAATTTCTAGTCAGGAGTGCAGCTGCTTTTCTCCCACTGCTGGCGCTCAGCCCGCTCTGATAAGAAATCCCAGCAGGCTTTGAAGGTGGATGAAAACTGGAATAAAGAGTTGTTAGAAGTGAAAATTAAAGATGGATCCCTTGGCTCGCTAACTTTCTTGGCATGCTGCCTGATACCTGATAAAGCGAGGCTTTTTCACACCAGCAATCTCTCAATCCCCTGAACAAAGAGAATCAGAGAGATAACCATTGGATCTTCTGTAGCATTCACAGTAGTGTGGGATTACATTCCTTTGATACATATATCTGAGCCTGTTGAATGTGTGATGCAGTTCAGTGTAATAAGAGGACATACAGTATAGGTATTTCTTGCTGTCAGACATCATAATTTATGAACATAAACTGGGATGGAAATGAAACCCAACATAGTGAATGAAACATGCTTCCAGAAACGTGTTTCTTCAAAATTTGTCAACAATGATTTGGGGAAAGCAGTCTGATAATCGATATTGCATTGAATGGTGTTGGCAGTTGTGTGCAGATGGCCTGTCGGCATATAGTAGTTTACTGGGTGAATATCTAAAACACTAGAAACATTTTAAACTATTTTATTCTGCCCTAAGGGGCAAATGATGTGTCATGAAGGGACGAGCCTTGATGGGTTGATCTGCCTCTGCTCGTTCACCACGTTTCTTATGTTCTCCTGCAGCATGGGGAACAGTGGAAGAAGAATGCTTGTACCACCTGTATCTGTGATGGAGGAGAGGCCCGTTGCCATACCCAGACCTGCCCAGCAAGCACCTGTGAGAAGGTACGTTCACATGTTTAGTTGTTTACACTCATAGGTATGGAGACATGTATTTAGCTATCTGTTATACTACTTGCAACAGTGATTGTGTATGTTGGGTTATTTAATCTGTGCTATAAAACTAAACACCCATGTGATAATGTCATAGTCTATCTTCTAAGTTCCCTCATGTAGTAGTATTGATTGATTCCCCTGTTCCTCTGTATGTTATAGGGCCAGAACAAAGTGAAGAGAGCTGGCCAGTGCTGTGAAGAGTGTGTATCGTCCAAAGGGAACTGCCTGTACGAGGGTTCCATCCGTTACCATGGCGAGATGTGGAATGGCACCGGCTGTGAGTTCTGCATGTGTGAACGCGGCCAGGTCATGTGCCAGAAAGCAGAGTGCGCCAAAGTGGAGTGCATATGGGTAAGAGCAGCTGTGTGTCTGGTGAAACTGGTTTAGTACCGCGTCAGAATAGATGTGTACATTTAATAGTCTATGACTCTCAGATATGGTCTGAAGTCTGTATTTTCTGCACTTTTTAGGCTGAAAATCTTAAAGTTTGTATTTTTATTACCGAACAGAGCTTAGTATTGAAATCCAAATTGGTTTAGGCAGCTTGATGAGGATACAGCGGTCTTAATTGAACCCTAGCAGTTCTATATTAGCAAAGCATTCCAACGCCCTCTTGGGAATTTTGAGTAGCGTGACTTTTTTTAATTGTGTTGATTGGAACTGTCAGCAGTATCGTTTTCTCATTCTTTCCATCCTGATTGTGGATCCCCTTGCACTCTCATTGAATATCTCAAGTAACAGAACAAAAGAGAAATAGAAACCTACAGCAAACACGTCTGATATCTCAGAAAACAACCCCTGTGAAGACATGAATATCTCTTCCCTAAAGCTACATTTGCGTGTAGTTCTTTTATTATGCACGCAACAGGAGTTGTATTTCCAGATTTTGTCTAAAATTGTTTTACTCACCTGTTACAAAAGCTATTATTAAGCAACATTAAGCCAACAAAAAAAGCAAGATGAAACATTGTCCACAACCAGGAGAGCAGAAAGGATAATTCTATCAGTTTAAGTGAACAGTGTTAATGTTACATCCATAAAGCCTGTGCTGTGATGTTGTCTTCATTTTTATAAAAATAAATAAGTAATTGCACATAATGTATTTCCTTTGGCCTTCTCTAACATATTTGCTGTCGCAAGAACATCTGTGATAAATTGTATGCAGATCGAAAACTAAGTTTGTGTGCCTGAAACTAACTCTGTTTTGAGAAACTGCTGTGCTTTCTGAACAGTGGGTAGTTATTTATACCTTGTTTGCAGAAGTTCATGTAAAAAGAAATTGTGAATTTTCCACAGGGTGAAGAGTTGATGTATTTACCAGGAAAGTGTTGTCCGGAATGCCTGTCCATGAGCAGTTTCTGTGTTTACAAGGAACAGTCCAAAGAGGTAAATCATGAGGATTAAAACAAGTAGTGACACGTGTGTACTACTGTGTATGGCGTTGTTCTAGATACCTTTTATACATAAATAGTAGACATGCTCACAAATACTAAATCTGAAAGGCAGATCCTACCGCATGTCAGGGTTTTCGTCAATAGACACTGTTACAGCTGGAGAGAAATAGATATTGTGTATGAATGAATGCAGATAGGCATTTTTTATTTATATTTTTTTCAATAAAGCATTTGTTTTTTAAAACAAGGACTACTATAGATTTTTCAATTCCTCATTATTATACTTCTAAAACGTTAACATTTGTTTTTCCTATAACCCTGTAAATATCATTATCTAATACATTTTGTTTTGACCTAGGGACCACAGTCTGACCTCAGAGGTGAAAAGCATCTTGCTGTAAGTATAGCTTTAAATGTCCTACCACTCTAGCCTTATCTTTTTCACACAGTTAAACAAACCTGACGGGAAGACCCTTTTTCTCCCTGTTCTCAGAATTTAGAGAGGTGGCGAGAGGGCTTTTGTCGAGAGTGTGAGTGCAGGGATTCACAGGCACTGTGCTTCCAGCGCTCCTGTCCCTCCTGCCCTGTGGGCACCTTAGCTGTGTCAGTGGAGGGCGAGTGCTGCCCACAGTGCAGACCAGGTAACAAACCTTGGACTTCTTTAAGATGTATTTAAACAATCCTGTATACAATCAATACACTTGTGTATATTCAGTATTATTATTTTTTTTGTTAGGATGGGATTTGTTTTAGGATGAGGTTAAATCACTCCGCTATACTGTACATTTGGTGAATGGAATTAAACTTATAAACCATCTCCGTCCAGCATGAATTTTGAAAAACGGTCTTCTAAGCTTTAGAATCTTAAAACTCTTCTGTAACATTAGACAGATTTCAAGCAGACTTATATTATCTAGTATAATTTCTAATGATCTAGCTGGTAATTCCTGCTGCCTCATATATTGCTCTTTATACACTCGAGAGCATTTTATTTGTTAACTGTAAACACTTTTTAGTTGACCCTGTTTAATTAATAAGAATGGCTTTGAGAGGTTATGGGTAATAAAGTGTTATTGCTCTCTTTGCTGCATTAATCCTGTGCTGTGTTCACATGAATTGTGAGAAAACATTTTGGGAGAACAATAATGAAATGGTTGCCTGCTTTTGCTAAATCCAAACAGACCAGCAAGTCCAATGAGTCAGTAAAGGCTACATAATAGAAGTATCATAAAGGGTATTATTCCCAAATCATATTAGCCAAGTTAAACACACCTGACCTGTTATAGAGATTTTTCATTCTCTCCAAAGCTGTCCTTTCTAGCCCATATTGATACACTTTATTTACCAGTCTGTCGTGTATAAAATATATTCTTGGCTTCCAATGAGTTTGGGTTCAGAATAGCTTAATCCCTGAAATGTTACTAGCTTGACAGCAGCAGAAATTAGAATGCATATTTGAATCCACAGATTTTACGGTTCATGCTCGACTGCATTCATTTCCTGCTTTGTTTGTATCCTCACAGCTCTGATAATGATAATAATCTGTTTTCTCTACGCTGCTACAAGCACAATTTGGCAACCCATCTGTATGAAATATTGTTAATGACGTTTCCTTCAGTTTTACTCCCTCACAATTGAGGGCTTTGCCATACATTGTAAAAGATATGAATATAAAGGAACTCATCCAAACAAATTGAACAGGATATATTTTAATTTACACCCCCTAGAACAGCATTACAGATCCTGAAAACACAGTTACAGAATATTATGCACTTGCTAACCTTACAATAAGGAACCCTTTTTAATGCCTACAGTATCTGATTCAGTTATCCCTACCCTGGTATGTTGCTATGTTACAGATATGACAAGACACTGTTAGGGAGAAGGCTGCAGTACCGGTACTAATTTTCACGTCTAATGTTTCAAAACAAGAAATAAACAATGTAGGAACAATTATATTGAAAGTTTTGAATCAATTACTTTTATTTATTTTATTTAGAAAAAAAAGAAAGCTGCGCAACTTCTAGCTAGCTCTTGGCCGCAGTGTTAAAATTCAGTTCTTTTTTTTCTGCCACAGTCCAGTGCCACTCAGACTGCTTAACCTGCTCCCAATCCCCTGATCACTGTGAAAGCTGCCGTGACAGTCGATTGCTTCTGCAGAACGGCCGCTGTGTGCAAGCTTGTGAACCTGGATTCCACGAGAATGGCAGAGTGTGTAAAGGTATGCCAACCACAAAGTCATGAGTAACCACGGTGTGGAAAATAAGCTCCCGGCATGGTTACTTATCATTGCTTTCTTTCTGAACTGTTCATGACAGATCTGACACACTCACACGTACCCTTTACAACACACAGGACCTTGGTGATTGTAGTCTCTTGCAATTAGCACACTTTAAAGGCTGCCACATTTTGACTTCGAATCACTGGCAAGGGCTGAATGCATTCCCAAGCTGAAATAGTATCTGAGAGATAAGGTTGTTAGCTTTGGATCTCACAGACCGTATTATAAGGGTCTCCAGACCTGGGCGCTGAAAGTCCATAAGATTGCAGTTGAATTGTGTAAATCAGTAGGAAATGAACATACTCTACATTTGTAGTATTTCTGGTTTCCAGGCTGGTTTTCTGAAGTGGTTCTTAGGGTTACGCAGGCACAGAGGCCTGGCATTAGTGGTACGCTTCCCCACCTCACTTAAGAAAGTAGCATAGCAGAGAATGTTCTAAGCAACGTACACCTTGATATGGAATATTAGAGTTTGGTACTTAAAACTTTTCTTGTTCCTCTGTAGTATGTAAGGAGACTTGTGCTGCTTGTAAGAACGAATTTGAATGCACTTTGTGCGGGAAGGGCCGGCTGATGAAATATGGAAAGTGTGTGACAGCCTGTGGAGACGGATTCTACCAGAATCAGCGGCACTGTGCAGGTAATCACATTTATTACCAACAAACAATTTGGGTTTTTGCAACTGTTTAAAATAATGAAGTTCTTCTAAATGATAGATGCAATGGGTACATTTATTGAAGATTGAGATTGAGACAGATCTGTAATTAAGGAGTCAACAGTTTTATGGAAATAGCCCTTTTTATATCTGGAATTGAAGTCTTGAAACCTGTGGTGCAGCCTTGTGTTTGTACAAATGTGTGACAAGACCCATCTTCAATCCTTCCTGATTCAGAGGGACTGCAAATCATTTCCATCCGCTGGCTTTTCAGAGGGTTTCATTAAAATGAACTGCAGTGGTCTCAGTTCAGATCCTGGTAGACAATGTCTATGTCACCAAACCACCAGCAGACCAGCACTGATAATCACCTGATTCAGCAAATGGACCCAATTTAGGCAAGAATGACAGAGAATGTGGATTACCTCAAATCATTCATGACTTTAAATGTTCAGTCATATAAACAATAGCAATGAGCACTCTGAGCTGACCCAGGATTTCATGTGTCTGTTATATTAAATGTTGTGAGTGTTATGATATTTTAGAATTATTAAAAGGGTTATGGATGGTAAAGTAAGATAATAATAATAATAATAATAATAATAATAATAATAATAATAATAATAATAATAATAATAATAATATAGAATTGTGTATTTTGCTTCTTGGGTACTGCATTTCTATAAGATGGATTTATTTCAGACTGAACTAAGCTGTGGTTCTGATGGTTTCCTAAAAGCGAGTGCATATATACAGTAGTATGTATCAGAATTGTTATTAACTATACACAATTACTATTATACAGAAACACTTACGCAGCAAACATTAGCAATAAAAAACACTATGAACTTGAAATCTTAATTCCACTCACTTAAAGTCATTTCTGCATTGTGACTTATTAAGAGATGGCAATAAACAGCTCTTAAACAAGCCATTTAAAAATTGTATACCAAGCCTGCCGCAATTAACAAAAGGATTTAGCGTTTAATTTCACACTTTAATGACCATAGTAATAAAATACATTTTAAAGCAGTTTACAGTCATTTAACCATATGGAATATTTGTGAAGCTAGCTGTTTTACGTGAGCGTGTCTATTATTGATAGATCTGCATAACAATCATTAGAAAATCTGCATTGCGTTAAAGTATCATCTGACTTTACTTCTCTTTGTACTGTATGTTACTTTTATGCATTGATATTTGCACAGAAATAAAGAGTAAGAGACATTTAAACTGGATAGTCTCTTGCACAGCATCTTGTTTCAGAGTTCTCTCTGCATGTATATGGGTTATTGGAGAAAATGTTTTATTATTTGCATACCTAATAGTTGGAACTGATATGATAAGCCATAAAAGGGAGGTATCTCATCCATGTACTGACCCAGGCAGCTGCAACTGTTATGTCTGGGCGATCTCTATCAAAGCGTCTTTGAAGTTTATCATGATGAGTCATGCTGTTTTATTTTTCATTTATGTTGCTCTGGTAAAAGAACACAAATATGCTTTGATGCTACATGCTAACTGTCTGAAAAAAAATTTTGGGAAGAGATCGTTGCCCAATTTCTTCTAATTGGAGAAGTTTATCTGGGGAAATACTTACAAACCTGTTGAACTTTTAATAAATATATTTTGTGGCCTACAAATGGTTCGTGGTGCTTACACATGTACACCTTTTGACTTTAGCAGTGCTGAGCACAAAGCAGAATTTTGTATTTTAAATTTGATTTGGGTTCGAATTGAGAAACTTTGACTTAATTTTGATCACATATCATAGTGAATGAACTGGACAGCTGGGTTACACATTGAATCATGCGTTTGCAGCAGATACAGTGTGTTCAGTCCGAGCTGTACTGGGTTACTGGTTTACACTGCACAGTCAGAGAATGTCAAATAGTGAAAGGGACCATACCAGCTCACTTCTCGTCACACAAGTCCAGACCACATAAAGAACTTCACAGACCAGCAATACAACATAAGTACTACAGTATAATTATTAGGGACTAATACCCGTACATTAAGTCTAAGTCTATGTTGTAAAAAAAAAAAAAAGCATCTTTATAATTACACTATTGGGCTCAAAATCCACTTTGCTAGCAATTTTAAATGGATAGCCATGTGTTCTTGCACTGGTCAGCTTGTTTGGGATTCCGGTTCTGCTTGGCATTTACTATGGCTGTTTATAGAACAATTATATATACACTGGAAGAGACATGACAGTATTGAATATCAGGTATTACCAAGTGGAAGTATGGAGAAGTCCATCTTGCTGTCAGTCCAGTGGTCCAAATGACAAAATATTTGAAGAGGAAATTGAGCTATAACCTGGAAGTTGAATAAAATGTGCTGGCTCTCTGCCCACAGTGTGTGGCGTTTCATGATTGATGTGTCTGTATCATAGAAGAGGTTATATTTAGCCAAGTAATGTTATCCCTGGCAAAAATACCAGGCATGTACTGCCATTATCTAAGATAGAATTATGTACCTGTAGAATTCCATACATAATAAAAGAACCCTGATCAGAGGGCATTGCTGTCTAGTAGTTGACCGCATCCTACAGAGGTCCCAAGGCAACAGCCAATAATTAGATATTAGAAATGTGTAAACAGTGCATTCGTAGTTCATTTAGAGATGTATGTACCTTGTTATTGTTTTACTTTCCTTCTGTTTATTTGTTTTATGTTGTGCGGTGGTGGTAGAAATGGAGCTTCCTGGTTGGTAAATGAAAGTTCTGAAGTTTCTAATGATTAATTCATCATAAGTTGTTCTGTGTTGGGGCTTATATTGGATTTTTATTAGGCCTTTGTGTTGGGCCTTATATTGAATTTTCATTAGGCCTCTGTGTTGGGCCTTATATTGGATTTTCATTAGGCCGCTTAGTAAGCAAATAGCTTAAGACAGTAGACAGCGCCAACCTTGGCAAGTCTCTTTTGCAGGAGATAGCCAGACTGAAAGTCTTGTAAGCTACCCTGAGGTTACAAAGTATGTCATTTTTTAAGAAGCCCTCCTGTTTCCTAATAATCTGTATCTACATACCAAATTAAACTCAAAATCTATACTCAAAAAACAAACAAAAAAAACAAACAAAAAAAAACAAAGCTTTAAAAATAATTCCCACAGTTTGAACTTTAAATGGTTGTCCCCTATTCTTTTCTGCAGCTTGCCATGAGTCATGTTCTTCGTGCAGAGGCCCTGCTGAAAGAGACTGCCTCTCCTGTGAAGATCCATCACACGTGCTCAAGGCTGGGACCTGCGTGGCGAGCTGCGGTCAGGGGTTTTACGTCAACAGTGGAAACTGCTATGGTAAATAAATATCAAAATAAGAATGTTATATATCCACTGTAATCTGGGATTTTTTTTTTTTCGCATACTATATTATTCCATATTGTAATATGATATTGTGTATTTCTGAATAGCACTTCAAAAATCAAAGGCTTTACTCTTGTTTTGTGAAAACCATATTAAATTACTTAATTACTCAGTAGCAAAAACTATCCTGCAGCCCCCATTTAATATTGCATATTTGTTTTAGTTTAATTCAAGGTTAGTTTATTTATGAGCAGTTATAATAACTAATTCTGGAATATCTCCCAGAGTACCACTACCAGTTATTAATACACAAATCATTTTCTCATAATGTACAGTTTGACAACAATACTGGGAATTCAATACATCTCTCATGATGGGCTACAATAATAACAGTGAATTGCTATACAGCTACATGCATACATATTAATGTACAATATAGGAGGCTGTGTGGTCTGGTGGTTAAAGAAAAGGGCTTGTAACCAGAAAGTCCCCGGTTCAAATCCCGGCTCACTCACTGACTCACTGTGTGCCCTTGAGCAAGTCACTTAACCTCTTTGTGCGCCGTCTTTCGGGTGAGACGTTGTTGTAAGTGCAGCTGCAGCTGATGCATAGTTCATACACCCTAGTCTCTGTAAGTCGCCTTGGATAAATGTGTCTGCTAAATAAACAAATAATAATAATAATAATAATAATAATAATAATAATAATAATAATAATATTAATAATGTATAAACATACATTATTTGTGTTTATTACTCAAGCATGTGACCAGTCTTGCCAGACGTGTAACCCAGACACCTCGAATTGTCTGAGCTGCCCTTCTGGAAGAGTGCTGCATCATGGGAAGTGTGTCTCCCATTGCCCTGATGGCTTCTACAGAGACACTGCTGGCAGGTGCAGAGGTAAGTGGTGCTCAGAGGAAAAATGCAATTGATTATCTGGCATCATGATGGAGTGGTACGTGCACAAAGCATCATGCAGTTTCAAATATAGTTGTACTCCAGCACAAATAGTACAGTATCAGGTCACTTTGTCTCCATACAGTAATATTGCAACTATAAGCACTGCAGTAAAATAAACACATTTTATCATAGCACAGAGTGTGACATTTTACACTACAGACAGTGACATCACAATGCAGTAATAACTGCAGGGTGTATCAGGTGTACAGGTAGAGAAAAGTCTTTGGAATGGATAAAATGGCAAGTGCTTTGGTCTGTCCTTTTTTTAAAGGTCTTGACTATTTTATAAATCAGTCATTTTGTTCAGCAACAGGCTCTGCTGTCGCTATGGACCCAGTTTTAACATGTGTTAATCCGAGCTGTGCCACGTACTACAGGATCCCAATAAAACCGAATGAGAGGTGCTTGTCCATATGGGTGCCTGTCCATTTGTCTGTACATACATTCAGCACATTTTTACATTTATACTGAGAACCACTCATCCAATTGTTATGAAACTTGGTAAGGGATTTTTTAGCACACATTTTTCAAGTATCAAAATCTCTGTAATTGAATTTAATAATAAATACATTAATATGTATATTTATCCCAAATACAATGTAATCTTAATGCTGTCTGTATATGCAGTATATTGCAGTGCATGTCTTTGTTTCAGAGCATGTGTCTGATTTTGTTTTTCTGCTTCACCTGCAGCCTGCCACAGCTCCTGTGCTGCTTGTGCAGGCCCCTCAGCCACTCAGTGCAGTCTCTGCCCCGGCTCTCTGGTGCTCCACCAAGGCCAGTGCATACCCAGCTGCGGGGAGGGGTTCTACCCTCAGCATGGGGTCTGTAAAGGTAAGAATCACAGACACAATATTACATGAAGAATATCCATCTTTCTATCTAAGGAATAATGCACTCTGTCCAGGACATATTGTGCATTCAGCCACTCAAGAAGTGCAGGTATCCAACAACACCAGGTGGCCTGGAGTTCAGTATAAGGAATATAAAAAGCCTCACTATTTGCTAAATGTGTTACATTTATCCATAAGCAGTCCTAACATCCACTACCAGTGGGTCTCTTTACTGTGCTTTTTAGTGCTTGTGTGCTGGTTGCATTTGTAACTGAAACCCATGACGTTGAAGGCCTCACCTTTGCGTAAAAGTCTTCTAATAAAAAATAAAAAAAGACTTTCAAGGAAACTGATTAAAGGTCAAATCCATTACAATTCTTCTTTATTTTTATCATCAGTTTTTTAAGGTTAAATGAGACTCCAGGAGCAAGAACAAAATGTTTTGGAAACCTACAATGATTTAAAAAAAAAGGAAGTAATAAAGTATGTTTTAATGGATATTTGTTCGAACGTGTTTTATCCGTTCTCTTTAGCCTGCCACCAGACCTGCCGCTCCTGTGTGGGTCCGAAGCACTCTGACTGCACCCAGTGCCTGAAACCAGAAGAGGTGCTACACTCCCATCGGAAAGAAAATGGAATCCCTCAGGGAGTGTGTGTTTCCGAGTGTAAGCCCCAGCTGTACCTCGACACTGAAAACATATGCAAAGGTAGAATAAAGATCTTAACACCCCTTAGTTCAACAATGTTTTAAGTATATATATATATATATATATATATATATATATATATATATATATATATATATATATATATATATATATATATACTTTAGTTTTGCTCATTGCCATTCAGCTTTAAAACATGAGTCATTTAGATTTCTGAGTAGTAAAACTTTAAGCGGTCTTTTGGTAAAAGCTTTAATATATTTTCAGAGATTTGAGATATTACATGTTCATTTAGGTCCTGTTTATTTTGGCACTTACTGCTAGATCAACCTAGATAAACCTATATGCTTCTACAGTATACAAGCCCTTTGTTAAAATTCTTAATCCAACCGTATCCAATGTGTTGACATGCAATTCAGGCCAAGAGAATGATGTGCTTATTACAGAAAGGGAAATCATTTATGACATATTTATAATCACTGGGGCTTGACAGGGTGTAAAACTTACAGAGAAATATATTTATTTATTTAAAAATGTTCTTTGCATAAACATCTTGGAAATATTCGATTCTTGCATGCACACTTTCTTTTTTAAAACTGTTATCAGAATGTTTTTTAAATTCTATTCAATCGGTGAAACCAAAGTACAGGTATTGAAAATGAGAAAGTCATATTTAAAAAAAAAGTTGAAATATATTGCTAGCTCAAAGGTGCAAATGTGCAGGGTGAGCATGTTAAAACACATGCTGTGACTCCTTAGGCTACCATGCTTCATTAATTTGTCATTGAAGAGGATGCAGGGATTATCTCCATTATGACAAACTGGAAATAGGTAGTAACAAATTCCAAGAGAGGTGAACATATTTAACAACCTGTTTGCCTGGATACAGTACCTGTCCTGGCCAGCTCTAAAATGTGTTTCAAACTGCACCCCAGTGCATGAACCTCTTTAAAACGAACGAATAAATAAAAATGTCATGTTGACAAGTCCAGCTGTGAGGGTATGTTTTGGCAATGAGACATGAACAGTAGAGCCTTATACAAAGTGCTAGTTTACAATGTACTGCAGATGGCATTTTCAGTGTGAGCATTGTGTGTGTGCATGTTGTAGGTTTCTCAATGCAATTCATTTTCAGACAAGGCTTTTCTGAATGCGGACAGCTTAAGTTGAAAAGTATTAGAGGTTACTATGTACTGTCTTTAAGCTCAAAGTTTTTATATGGACAAATTGTTTATTCCATTGTTCTGTTTTTGTATTTGCAAGTCCATTGTTCATAAACTGGTTTCCCAATGCTGCGCTATTGGGAATGAAGACAAAGCTCCTTGTTTGCAATATTTTACTAGAAGTCCTCAAGTCCATTTATGTGTCAAGCTAACTTTGTTTTGTACTTTTGTTCCCTAACCTTTAGAATGTCATGCTACATGCTTGACATGTGCAGGGAAAAGTGCTCAGAACTGCACAGCCTGCGCACCCCCAGTGGTCCTCTATGAAGGAACGTGTTTACAGCAGTGCCCAGATGGACTGTATAGTCAGGACAATGCTTGTAACAGTAAGTGCATTTCCCTATTGTCCCTTATGCAGCAATCCGAATGGAACTGGAACCTTTGAGCTAAAAGAGTAAAAGGGTTTTTTTGTATTGCTCTTCACTGCCACTGACCGCAGTATCAAATGTCTTTATACTGCGGAAATGGGTTATCCAGCAAAGTTGGATAATTATCTGTGGTAATTCAGTGTTTTTTATGGTTAGGCCACTGTGTCTTGTTAATATGTTCCATATGCGGGTAATGGGTAATAAAGTTATATTGCTGAGATCAGGGGGTTAGACATGTGCCTCTGTTGCGATACCAGCGTGGAAAAGGAGCATGAATTAAACGTCAAAGGTAAGGAAATGGATTCCATATCAATCTTACATTAAATGATGTCATAACATAAAGCATTGGCTAACGCATCGCCTTCACATTCCCACTGTGTAAACACATTGGATCAGGCATTTAAGAAACAAATCATCTTTTAACTCTTTAGGGTCCAAGCTATTTTTGCCAGTTTTTTACTGTTCTTAGATTTGTGCCTGTAACTCTTTAACTATAATGGTTACAAGTGCATACATGAAATGAATGTGCACACAGTAGGCTTCCTTAAAAAAATTAAATAGTCTGAGACTCGCCGTGTTTAGTACAGATAACAAAAAACACTGAAAAAAGAGATGCTTTTTAGATAAACAAAAAACATTATTTATTGTTTACAAAATTTATTTTAGCATGGCAATGTACAATGAAACTTCAAAAAGTTGGGAGCATGGAAGAAAATTGAGCAAATTGGATTATAAATAAATGAATTATGGCTATATATATAATAGGGTCCAAAAAACTGAACAATTGAAAACTGTGCAAAATAAAAACAAAAACAAAACAAATAAAGCATTCAAATGATTTGTGCCAGGGACCCTGATCATGTGGTGCAAGCTATCACTGGGGCTACTCGATGACCATGGCAACCAAACCCTAACAGCTGACTTGCAGGGGCACCATTTAGGCTTAGCTTTAAAAGTTGCCTGTTTGTCCTGTGTTGGTAATTTTGTTACCGTATGATTTATAAAAAATACAGGAAATAATCACAGAAAAAGTTCCCGTAAAAAACAGATTTTTAAGTTTTTATCTGCGAAAAAACCAAGAGCTTCCAGCAGCCTAAGCAGCCCCTGGACCCCCGCTTAAAGTTGCCCCCCCCCGAAATCTAAAATGCTGCCCCTGCTGACTTGTGACGTGCAACTGATCCACAAACACTGTTAAGACGAATATATATATATATATATATATATATATATATATATATATATATATATATATATATATATATATTTGTCAGAAAATAGGTTCTTGTGCCTGCAATGTCGCCATTTCTCTTCTTTTGTAAAGATTTTATCTGAAAATGTTTGTTTACTGCACCGAGGTAGGTCTGTCATAGAGCACAGCAGTAACATTGCAAAACAATCACATTGACGTGTCTCTAGTGCCAGTCTACAATCCCAGACATACATGAATAGGAGCTCATTTCCTCCCCGAATCTCCTCTTTCGAACCTTGTCAGTGCCTGAGTAAAAGGATTTACAGGGTTAGGTCGACGGCTGGATTTTTAGCATTGGGCGGACCCTAAAGGGTTTTAAGGCAGCATAGCTCTTATATTTGATGCTAGGAATGTATTATTCTGTGGGCAGGATTAATCAGAAGTCATAGATTTTAAACTTTACCTGTTATTTTTACCCAGCCTGTCATCCATCCTGTAAGGAGTGCAGCGGCCCCTCTGATGCTGTCTGTACATCATGTCACCCTCACGCCACTCTGCTCAATGGCTACTGCAGAACCAGCTGTCCAGAGGGACAGTACTTGAATGCGGTTGGATACTGTGTTGGTAAGAGTCTGTTAAGACAAAAGAAGGTGAATATAAAAATAGCAGATCTTATTCCCTATGATTTACAGTGCTTAAGTGAAGGGGATCAGCAGCATTTGAAAATGTGAATTACCATGGGGATCCTGTGTGGCTTAGTGGTCAGCACTGAGAATTGGATATTTATTGACCACTGTGTGATTCTGGGAAAATGACATTATTGGTAGATGACTTCCCTGTGCCTGAATCCAGACAAACCTATCAATATCTTCCAATTACCAGGCTGCAGGGGAGTTTTCTTTGCTCTTCCTCACATATGCTCAGTGAGGATTCAACAAAGTAAATTAGGGTTGTTCAATTCTGAATTGAGATGAGGTCTGTGATAAAGGGTTTTGTTTAAAAGGAAAAAGAAAATCAAACATATACACATCCTTGTTGTCAGACCCTGTTCTCAATATAATATTTTCCAAACTACTGTATAGAAAAGTCCAACTGATTCCAAATGTATGTTTTAACAATCATAATATCCTTGATTAATAAAACATTCATAAGAACCCAAGGGTAAAATCAATGTGAAAAAATACAGTCACTCCCCCCTAAATATGTCTCCTAAATACGACCATGCAGGATACTGGATGATCCTAAAGAAATATCTTTTTTTACGTTTGTTTCTATCTAGATGTCGTTAAACTAACGATAATGGTAGCCATGTTAAAATAAAGCAATGTGGAAAACTGTGCTATCTGATATATCTTTAAAAATGGATGAAGCCATTGCACATTAACCAGATGTGTGGAATAATATGTAGCCATGGGTATCTTAAGATAAACACCACAGTTAAATATATGGTTTCCATTAGTGGAAAGACTCATGCTGACATGTTTTAAACTGCTTTGAGTCACATTAGTGCAGAGGATCTGTCTGAAGTTGCAAACATAGCGGGAGAAACAGAGAACAATGATTAAAACATGAAGGCAAGCTGGCTGCAAGCATTTACCTTTTATCAGTTTGAACTCCGTCACAAAACCTTTCATGTTGTGTGTTATGAATTCAAGGTTATTTTTTTTTTATCTTATAGAAAAGTAACATAACCTTTAAGGATTCTTCCAAATTAGAAAATGCTTACTTCAAGCTGTCTAGAGGAGAAATAAAACCAAAAAGACAGTCAAAATGATCCAAATCCAGTCCAAATTGCTCCACTTCAATTAAAGTTATTTTCTATAGGCTGTAGTGAAAGATGGCATTTTGCCTGCTTGTAGAGATGTTCAAAGTTTGCATAGTTTTTGCTCTCCTTTGATGCTGAAATGTTCTATTATTATTATTATTTATTTCTTAGCAGACATCCTTATCCAAGGCGACTTACAATTGTTACAAGATATCACATTATTTTTTACATACAATTACATTACTTTTACACATTATTTTTTACATACAATTACCCATTTATACAGTTGGGTTTTTACTGGAGCAATCTAGGTAAAGTACCTTGTTCAAGGGTACAGCAGCAGTGTCCTCCACCTGGGATTGAACCCACGACCCTCCGGTCAAGAGTCCAGAGCCCTAACCACTACTCCACACTGCTGCCCATAGTTCTACCCATCTATCTCATAAAAACTTTACACCAGTATATGATATGAAAAAATGCTGCCTTAGTATGCAATTTATATGAATAAAAGGACAAAGGATTCGTTTTAACTTGTATTAGCTTTTGTTATATTAGAATGGTAACGTTTACAAAGAGGTTTTGCTTCTGTAAACTCCTCAGTTAAGTCAATGTGTGAAAAAGAAAGCGACGACAACATTGATAGTGCTGATTAAGGGATTAGTAGAGCATCTGCAAGGGATAATTAGAGCTACAAATTAAAAAAGCAAATGTAGAGGAAGGGGGAGAAGTCTTTCAGTTCACATTATCAATTATTGGATGTTGTTGACTTTTAATAAAAAAATCCCATTTTGATCACAGGTATTAATTTTGATTTAGAAGAGAGTAAAACTGTTGCACAACACCAGTGTTGGCTTCCCGAGGGCAGTTGGCTAAAATCACATTTTGGGTATTGAGAAGTATCAGTGCTGTCAGATTTAAGCTGCAGGCGTGATGGTTGGAGATACCTGGCATTTGTACACTGAAAGTACTGGACACTGTTTAAAGCGCTCTTTGTGCCCCTATCGTTGGCATTGTCAGATTGCATAGTGTGACTTTTTGGTTTGGAAATTCTGGTCTGCAAACTAAGACTGTGACTGTTATTGCTTCAGTTCCTCCTAAATCAGCATAGGAACTAAGTAAGCACATAAGAAAGCAAGAAGGAATGTAGAGAAAGAGGATACACATATTTTAATGGCCATTCAAAGCAAATGCTTCATTGGCAGTGTTTTCTAAATACAACTATAGTTATTTCATGTTATTGTTGCACAGTAGCTAATTCCTTCCACTGTTGTTCTGACCTATTGTAAATGAGGTTGTTGAATTGGTTATAGTCTACAGTAGTGATCATTAGTGTCCAAGTCTAATTGATTGTAGCATTTCTAAAATGTGGCAGCCTTTGATCTTTAAAATTTGTGGGGGGAACATGATTAGTGTGGGAGAACCAAAAGCACTTCATTGTTCTGCATTGTTGGAAGTTTAGCTGAGCCGTCTGTTTGGAATTTACGTTCATTTTAACAGGAACACGGAACAAACAGGGGGAGGCGCTGTTTAAAATAGGAGGTTTAGTCACAGATGAGCTATTTTCATTGCTGTCTATCTTGATGCCTCCCCGGGCCTGAGGGGGTCATTCTGCACCAGATTTAAAAGTTATAATGAAGCACTTACCTGCTTTATGGTCTGGATGGAGGCTTAAATTGGTTCAAGCAAACAATTTAGAAGATAGCAGAAACAAAGACCTGGTCAGGAAGGGCAAGAGTTGTCGTGCCCTTCTCTAAGTATTAGTGAATGTAGGAAGGTGGTGTGCAGTTCTGGCCCTCAAGATCCATTCCAGTCTTGGGTTTTGTTCCAAACAGGTCAATATAAATTACTTGTCTATCTCTGGCCTAACAGTTCCATTCAGTGCTTGATATTTTCTCTGGAACATACAGACATGCTAAATATTTAAAGGCTGTAATAAGCGTTCAATATTTATGAAAATGGTTCATCTCAATGCTGCCTTCAGGGAGAGTGGGACTGCATTACTTATATCACTGCACTGGCCTGTGGTGACAGGCAGTCAGGCAACTGTAGAACTAACAGATCATTTATGAACCACTCAATATAAAACACTGCTTTAAACTAGCTTGCTACTTTTGTTACAAATTGAGTAAAAACACAACGGAGAGAAAATCCCAATTTTGCTGTCCAAAAGTCACATCGCTGCACATCTCGTCGAAGTCAACGTCATTATTCACCTCCATGTTGTTTTCTGTGTTTCAGCTACAGCAAGGGGAAGTGTTTTTTTTTGTTCACAGAAGCAACCTTACAAAAGCAAACTTTTAAATTGATACAAAAACTTTTATCCATAGTTTTCATTAACAAACTGCAATTACTGTAGCATCAACAGCAATTCAGTGAAACAATTGTTTTCGGCTGAAAAAACTAAACTTAAGTTTGATATTGTAAGGGCGTGCAGCAATAAAAGCTTCACATGACAGAATGCAGTTAAATCTATTTCAGGGTGCTCTTTTATTGCAGGAATAATGCTTCTAAGAAAAAACCTCATTGTGCTGTGCCATCTGTCAGACCCTTAGAAACCAGTGCTGTCTCAATCACTTTTCTCTCAAAAGCCAGTAATTTGTTACAATTGTTCACCTTTCAAGTGCACCTGTAATGTGCCATGATTGGAGTAGATGGTTGTCTCCCAATACTGTCCTTGCAGGTACTGTTGCTGCACAAAGAACCTTTGTAAAGCTTTGGGAATTTTGTACTGTAGGTTCAGTGGAAGGGCAGAAGCCGTTTGCCTTTTCAGAAGTGAATGTGCTTAATTAGCCTGTGTAATCTTTCAGAGAATGCTAGTCTTAGCATTGTCTCCTTCATAGTAAATACCAACTCAACGCCCGGGGGTCTGAAATACAGAGACACAAAGAAAGACGGTTCAGCTGTGCAGATATGCTTTTAGCAATGTGCAGTGTGTGGATGTTCTCATTGTGCTTCAGGCTTTCACTTCTCTTTTTATAAATTGGATGCCAAGTACATTGCCAACATAAATATTTACAGCAAATACCGTACTTCAAAAAGCAACTGCCATTTTCTTTTGACCCGACTCTAAGACATATTGTACACAAATACTTTTATTTTAAAGAATACAGAAATGTAACAGCAGTAGGTCAATGAATTACAGACCTGTGCTTCGCTAAGAACTCATTCTGCATATTTAGGTAATTTGGATTCTAAAGTGGATGATATTTTTTCTGAAAAATTAGTATGAATATCAATACACAGAATTTTTTTAATGGAATGGGAACTTATTTTGCTGGATCTGTTTATTTTTTATTTGAAGTACATTTCACGGTATTCAAGTATTTGCCATGTAAAAGACTTAAGACATTTAAGTTGCAGTCAAATCAGCCCTGTAATCAGACTTCAGAACTGTTTCACAGAGATAAAGTCACATACAGTAAAACACAGCAATTGCAGATCAAATCCCTCTTGTTTTGACTGTAAATTCTCTATATCTTTTGAAAGATTGCCACTCCCAGTGCCAGCGTTGTGTGGCTGACCTGCAGAACAATGGCAATGTCTGTCTGTGGTGTAAGGATCCCAGAGGTCTCTTGCTGGGTGAGGAGTGCGTCCCAGAATGCCCCTCAGGATACTACACAGATAGAGGGGCTTGTAAAAGTAAGTATCATAATGGGTTCTGTACATGATTATACAGCACATCTTCGTTGGACTACTAAATTACTGATTAGTAACTATGTTTGTTACTCCAAGCAATGCATATTACTAGTAGTACCACTATTATACCTGCTGTTTGACTGCTGCTGTTTACACTTTAGTTCCCTTTTGTACAGATGTCTAAAATCCTCACATTTACTTGATGTAATTACAATGGTTGAACGGCCATCAACAGCCACGGAAATAAAAGCCAGCTATGTTGTAAATCATCATATGTCTCGAGCAGGGTTGTGTTGATATCAGAGTCCGGCTCCAAGGTTGGAAATGCATGAATCTAGATCCAGACAGCTTCTGATTGCTCCAGTCAAAGCTATAGGTGCAATCCCGGGGACAAGCATTAACAAGAGCTTGGAGAAGCCCCAGCCTCTTCCAGTAAGATTCATCAGTACCAGAGGAGAACAGTATCAAAGTAGTTAAAGCAAGATTCATACAGTATACAGTATATTATTACACTGTAGTCTGTAAGATAAATAACGATGCTGGAAGATACAGTAAACATTGTAAATGAATGATATTAGTACAGTATACTGCTTTTACATTGTGGGGTTCGTCAACAATCAGTACTAGCTGATAGGTAAGAGATTCTATTTAAGACAATATAAACCAGCAAGATGGATATAGCTGAGGCTCATGTAAATGCTGTTTTATATATAGTTCGGACATTATTTTAAACTCATTTAGAGTATCTGGGTATTTATCGAGGAACCATCAACCTGTCCTTATAGTACTGTGGATATGCCACAGTGATTGTGAATTATATATAAAGAACCACTTATTCAGCTGTGATACAAACTTGTTTACAGCATTCTTTACCACAAATGATGCACTTTAACTATATAGAATGCATTGTGTTCTGGTTCTGGTTCGTAACAGCCATTTGACTGCCTATTGGTATCGTGTGTGCCATTTGTTCCTCCCTGTTAATATACTATTTATCCTTCTATTGCAGGGTGTCATTCCTCTTGTAAAACGTGCAGTGGAGGAGGATATCTTGCTTGTACCTCTTGTGAGGCTGGCTTGGTCTTGTCTCATAGTGGCTTGTGCAGTTCTCATTGTTACTCTGGATACTACAGTGATGAGAATCGGGTCTGTCAGGGTATGTATCTATATGTATCTGTATTTTTCCAGGTTCTACATGTTAACTTTCCTACCAGACTGCATGCCCATACACCTCCTTAATTAGCAGAGCTGTAGAAACCTCTGCTCTAATGCAAACAGATGAGGGACTTAAAGTAAGACCTGATTCCCTCAGGTTAGCTGTACATGTAGTCAATGAAATGGCATAAATACTTTAGGAAAGGGAGTTATATCCATATGTGGACTAGTTCCGCTTGAGGACACTGAATGATGTGCCTCTTTCCTTTACAGCGTGTAACAGAAAGTGCTTGACCTGTGAGTCTGCAGGGTCCTGCACATCTTGTAGAGACCCTCAGAAGGTCCTGCTCTTCAGGGAGTGTCAGTATGAGAGCTGTGCCCAGCAGTACTACCTGAACTTCACCTCTAGGACCTGCAAAGGTGAGAAATGCATCACATTGTGGATATGAAGGCTTGCTGGACCTGTCAATAACACCTTTCATGACTGACACTTTTGGATTGGTCCTCAGATTTTTCATTTTGAGGGAAAACTTAACAGACAGATTTTTCTTTTTGGAGGGAGGGGTCATCTGGTTTCCTTAGAAAATGTACCTCCTGTGGATTTAATTAACCATGTTTCAGATAATTACTGTTGTTAGAGTTTCTTCTACTACCATTTAATACAAATAATGATTACATGTTACATAACAAAATGTCTTTAAAGTAAGAACGAATTATAGAAAAAATGATAGTTCAAGCACTGCATTCTTTCTCTTTAAATCTTCATGCAAGTGTAGGTTAGTGCAAGGGTCATTTTGCTCTTGTACATGGATAGTTTTCTTATATAGTAACTGGTTCCTAATATTTATTTTGGGTAGCTTTGTACAGGATTACCTTAAATCCTTTTTTTATGAACAAGAGTTAACAAACTGACCCTTGACTTACTGGCTGCTGGCAGCTGTGCCTCTGGCAATCACACAAAGGTTTGCTTCATAATGAGCATGATTCTCTGGTATTTTAAGTGCAGGTGAGGGCTTGCAGTTGCCAATTATTTTTATTTTGTGTGACCACGTCTGCTGTACAGTGTTTGTTGAACAGGGTTAATGTTGTTTAGAAGGACCCAAAAAGTCATTCCTGGTCCTTTTTTGTACTCATAAACCAGCAGCACTGTGAGAGAGGTAGTGGATTGGTTAAAAAAGTGTATGAACCATAAAATACATTCAATACAGGAAACAAACAACAATCCCATAGTCCACAGAGGTATATGAGTTGCAAAAAAAAACTTATAGCTAGACCTGACTATCGGAGAGTACCCCAGATACTTAGTCAATTTAAAATGCTATTACAATACAGTTCCATGAGATAACTGAATGTTCTATTGCTAAACTGTGTTTTTACAAATAAGGGCTTGTGACACCTCGCTGCCTTGTATTTGTCTCTAACACTGCTTTCTCCATGAAGTTCTCTTGCTGTAGAAAAAAAACCTCCTTAACTCTTGTTTGGTGTATTTCCATTTCTTTTCAGAGTGTGACTGGAGCTGTAATGCCTGTAAGGGCCCCCTTAGCACAGACTGCCTGCAGTGCATGGATGGATATGTCCTACAAGACGGCGCTTGTATGGAGCAGTGCTCAGTGGGTTTTTATCAGGAGGGAGACAGATGCCAGAGTTAGTACATGCTACTTATTATGGATGTTTTTACTGTATATTGATTCACTGTAAAATGTACTGTGTATGGTGCTAGTTGATATCATCACCATTGGCTACATAGGAAAGTCATTATTTATCTTTGTCTTACCAGGATGTGATGAAAATTGCCAGGTGTGTGATGGATTTAATCAGTGTAGGGTGTGTGAACAACCTTACGCTGTGCTGAGGGGACAGTGTGTGCGGGAGTGTGGGAAACAGCATTTCATGGATCCGTCACTGCAGAAATGCACCCGTAAGCACTCTCACTAACTCTTTCAGTTATTTGCATACGTGTTTGTATAAAATAATATTTTGCTAAACACAGGAAACAGGTGGCCTAATGGTTACTACATTTTCCTTTAAGTTTACTGGTATTTAAATTGTTTCAAAAATAATTTCTGAGGAGCATGTGTTAAAATACCTCTGTCTATCCTGTTTTTTTAAATTGGAAAACCTTTTTCATGGATATTATTATTATTATTATTATTATTATTATTATTATTATTATTATTATTATTATTATATTGCAGCCTGTTCTTCTGGCTGCCTGGAGTGTGAGAGTGCACAGCAGTGTAAGAGCTGCAACAAGAACTCTTTCCTGAGGAATGGCCATTGTACTTCTGACTGTGGCCACAGTTTCTATGGCAACATGAAAACCAGAATGTGTGAAGGTGAGTTTGTGTTTTTATTTGTGAATTTGGCCTCTCAGAAACACCTTCCCAAACTACTGTCAAATAACAGTAAACTTACTTATGACTGGTTTCCTGCAGCAAACACCCAAGCACCCGTTCTGCATGTGAATGGATCTTTGATTGTGAAGATTGGTGGAACGAAGCCATTGGACTTTTCTTTCATGAGTGCCCATGACCCCGACTCCAGTGCTGAGAATCTCATGTTCTATCTTGTTCAGCTCCCAGACAATGGGAGGCTGGTGAAGATGGTGAAAGGGAAGGAAGTGCGTTTGAACAGGGATGACACGTTTACTTTCAGAGACCTCAGGGAGCAGGCAGTGCGATTTATCCATGCCAAGGAAAAATCTAAGTGAGTTGTATGTGCTGTAATTATGCTATTGATTCTTTGCTCCCACAGTCTCTGTTACGACAAGTAAACGCATGTGAGCTGGATTCCAAAGGGATCTTGGCTTTTCCATGTTTTAAGTGTGTATATTATTCAAGAAGAAAGGTGCACCAATCTCAAATAATTTAATACAGTTGATTAATAATCAGCCACCTGTCTTAAGAAGCAACAAATGTTTAGACCGTTTGGTAAAAATTAACTAGATAAGCTAATGATATGTGTCACATTATTATGCTTTATTTGTTTGCTTTTTAAACACTGTAGTCTGTCAGGTGATAAGCTTGCAAATTCATCAAGATTAGCTTCATCTGTCTTCACAAGTGATAACGACTTGTATCCAGCAGGCAGCTAATTAATAACTTGGCTTGAATTGTTTCAGGAGTGGCCAGTTCATCCTGAAAGTCAGCGATCAGCAGCTATTCTCCCAGCCGAAACCAATTAATGTCCAGGCAGTGTCTCTGCAGGTAATGTGGGAAATAACACACTTCCTGAGCTTGTATGGATTTACAGATACTAAATGTATTGCAGTGTCCTCCCAGACAGGTATTGAGTGTAGTAAGCTACACCTGAGCAGTCTGCCAGCATCTTGTTGCTCTCCTGCAGCATTTACAGCCGGGTCTAACAAAATACAATCCAGGAGGATGCACTGTGAGCAGCCAAGGCTGCACCGATTCAATATAATGAAGCTGCAAGGGTTTGTAATTGTTTTTCAGGGATGTATTGACCATTACATGATGATTACTGCCATTTTTTTCCTGTTACTCATTGGCGTTTTTTTGTTTTTTTTTAACTGCCCATCAAGATCAATCAGGACAAGGCGTGTGGGCAGTATGGTTGCTAGCAACGCAAGTCACTTGTAGATCCAGTTTCATGGTTATAGTAATATTGTTTTTTTCATGACATTGCTGGCACATTATAGTCCTCATGCACAGCCCTGAAAATACCATTAGAGAACAGGGCACTTGTACAAATGAATACACATAGCTAATGGAATGCTGAAACTTACTTCAGCTACTTGTGGGCAGCTTGTGGGTTTTTTTGTAAGTTAAAGCAGACACAATAACAGTTACGATGCAGAGACTGTGGTTGAGGTGAATTGGCAAGTCAGTAAAATTTTATCTACACAGTTGTTAGTTACCTGCAGTATAATTGTTTTTCATTTTAGTGAGCACTTACACAACACCAAATTAAAAAGCGAAGGAGCGAATAAAAACTTTGTCACCACCTCAATGGCCTAAGCTAATAGGGTTGGTACAGCTCTTTTAAAACTGTAGGCAAAATAGCTCAAGAAGAAGCGTGTTGAAGGGAGTCTTCAGGCACCGTTGTTTTCATATTTTTACCACTGATAATAGTTTTACAGTCTAAACAAGGCAGCAATAAAGATAAATATGACCAATCCCTGGCACTGGGATATAAGCGATCCACTTGAGGTGAATGATAAGCCCTGAAGTATTTAATGTGGTTTGGCAAAGAGAAAGCAAGTTTTAAACAATTTATATTTTGTGTCATCTTGAATTTTTGACTTGAAGATACAGGTCATTTAGCAACAATCTAAGGAAGCCTAAAACAGAAGAGGGTGCCCAAAAGATAACGTTTATATATGCAAGGGTGCAAGAATCAAAATAACATTGTTTTTATTAAATGTATACGTCATTTTAAGTGTAAATCATGCATTTTAAGTGTAAATCATTGCGCTGAAATAACACTAATGTGTTTTGGGTAGTTTATACATAACATTATGTAAAAATATAAATCTATACAGTAGGTCTATACTAGGCCTATACAGTATACAGTACAGCAGTAAAATCAAATGAATACCAAGCACACTTTTTACTTTAGCCTACCGGTAACACAAAATAAATCATGCTGCTGCATTGTACACATTGGTGTACAATACGAATAAAATATTATTTTAAATGGAAACTAAATTATTGGTTTTTTATTATTATTATTTTTAACTTGGCCTACTTAGTAACCTAGACAATTGACACAAAATAGATCGCGGTCCTATACAGATGCTCAGAATGAGCTGGAGGGGTTAGTGGCACATGTGTGCAGTCTCTAGCTCCCAACACATTGGGGAAACCAGAAATGTCATAGAAATGTGTTTTCAAGGCTTGTAAGTACACCATGCCTTTCGTGAAAATTAGGTACTTATTTTTAGGTGTTCGCCTCAAAAATGCATTGAGCACAACTGGCAACGCACGAGAAATTGCAACTGTTTGAAATATGCTTTCAAAAGTTCTGAACAAACTGATGCAATTGTAAGTGTCGCAATTGCTGGCAGCTTTCGTACATCTCATTATAGTGTTTTAGAACCCTTATTTGCACTATCTCCGCCCCTGCTTGTCAGGTATTCGCTGAGCATTTTATATCAAAGCTGCCGATAGGCCCCGGTCCCGCCTCCCCGAGGTAATAAATAGTCACTGCGCGAATGTAAGTGATGCGAACTCTTGTTGACGGTCATCTTCTCTTTCATGTAAGTGGGGTTACATCCGTAACCTATCGTTCCCTTTCTATTTGAAGATGACCGCCAGTGATACTTTTTGGAAAATATACCAAAGCCGTTGTGAGGGAGAATGAGCGGACAGCATCTGAGGGACATCTCGTTACCACCATCTAGTGTTGGTGGTATGAGCGTGCAACCTCAAGGACCCTGGTGTTAAAGGCATAGAGGGATCTACGACATTAAGTCGGTGGAACCTGGTAAATGTATGCAGGGTAGTCCAGCTAGCCGCAATACATGTACCGGTCAATGAGGCACCTCTGAAGAGGGCCCATGACGTAGCCACACCTCTGGTTGAGTGTGCGGCCATCCTCCCAGGTGGGGGTAGGCTGGCATTAGTATACGCAGTCGAAACCGTGTCCACAATCCAATGGGACAGTCGCTGTTTAGAGAGGGTTTGACCTCGGGTCCGTTCACCAAGACAAACGAAGAGCTGGTCAGACTGATGCAGCGCTCTCATTCTATTCACATTGCATCTCAATGCCCGAACTGGGCAGAGGGAATTTAATCTCCTATCTGACTCCTCTGCGAAGGGAGGGGGATGGAAAGTCTCTAGTTCCACTTATTGATTCAAGTGAAATGCTGTAATCACCTTAAAGCAGGGTTCGTGCGCAACGATACCCTGTTTCCATCGTCCGAAACACTCATACAGAAACTGTGCACGGACAGTGCCTGTAGCTCACTGACCAGCTTAGCAGAGGTGATAGCTAACAGAAAAGCTGTCTTCATAGAGAGATATTTCAGCTCTATGGTATCTGTGGGCTCAAACAGGGCCTTAGTGAGAGCCTCCAGTACCAGGAGGACGTAACCACTGAGCACCCTTTAGAAAACGGGTCGCCAGTATATGGAGTCGATGGGACGAAACACAGTTGCGTACCGTTAGCTCAGCCTTCACTTGCCGAGTTTCTGATTTCGGGGAAGTGGCAAGCAGACTTACAGCAATTAATTGCAAAGGAGCTCACAAAAACTCGAAGAAGGAGATCTAAAGAGCCAATCACAACTGGAAAAGGTTAGGTTTATACTTATCTACCTTACCTACCTGTCTGTGAAAGTCTCCGCACAGTGACTATTTATTACCTCGGTGAGACCGAGGACGTCACTCCACGGAGGGGCCTATCGGCAGCTTTGATATAAAATGCTCAGCGAATACCTGACAAGCAGGCATGTCCCAAAAGTATCATTGGAGGTAATCTTCGAATTGAAAGGGAACTACTGCCGCAAAGCATTCCCTAAAAAGTCTGGTTTGCGACTATTGTGACAGTGGACCACCATCACAAAGTGGACAGTGGACCACCATCACAAAGTGCTTAAGTAAATCTACCCCTTAGTCTTTTGCAGTACATGCACCTTAAAAGGAGTTTTAATATAAACGTGGTATGTCTTATCTAGTGGCCGTTTGGAATATGTAGGGATTTATGTTAAAAATGAAAACTAAAATAGTTACAGCAACTTTATTTTGTTGTTTTTTTTTTCTATAGGCTCCATATGTATTGACAAATGAAGCTTTGCTGGTCAACAAAGGAGAAGCTGGTACCATTTCCAGTTTGCTGTTGAAGATTGAAGATGATGATAATCTTCAAGACATTCTGGTCATGGTGCTGGATCCTCCCAAGCATGGCCGCCTGGTCCGTCTCCATGGTGACATGGCTGTGCAGCAGTTCAGGCCGGATGACCTTGAGCGTGGACAGCTGCAGTACGTTCACGATGGCACTGACAGCCAACAAGACCTGGTGCTTCTGCAGATGAATGACGGTCACAGCTTCCAGAACATTTTAGTCCAGATTAAGGTTAATCAAAAGGTAGGGAGCATAAACTGTAAACTGCATTCCTCTACAAGAATCTGGGCACACGTATTCTCTTAAAAGGACAAGAATGCCCAGTTTATCTGTCAGTGCCATTCTGATGGCTGAATTAAATGATACATATATCACAGTTGCTGCAGTATTTACTTTGGGTTTCAGGGTTAAAGGTTCTCAGACAAGCCTAGCTGATCAAAGTGAAAGATAGGATATCTTTATTATCCCCTGCAGGGAAATGTGTAATCCCAGCGGCAGGGATAGAGCTGAGGCTCCTATTCATATGCCACACTCACATTGTTATCTTTGTCCTGAAAAACAGGGTGTCAGAAGGTACTGTTGAAAGTGTTCTGCTGATTAGTTGGCTTAATGAAACGTGTACAGTATCTTCAGAACAGTACATTGCTTACAAGATGTTATATATGAATATGCTGTAGGTCATGGAAAGCTGTGAAGAGACTAGCTGAGCTGATGATTATGTTTGACATGTGCTTGGTCACGTGCTATTAGGTTCTCTTATAGTTGCTGTTGATGTCATGGTGACCTCTTTTTGTCACACCGGAAATGTGTTTTTATGTCCTTGGTGTAGGACATGTATGATACTAAGATAACTTGTTATGAAGTTGTATAGCCAACCTCCCCCTGGTGCCTTGCTAGCATCCAAGGCAGTTTTCTTATTTAATGATCAGCTTTCCTCAGTCGCCCGGGGAACCATGACAAGACAGGCCTTGTCTTTCAAGATGTCTAGACAGAAGGAGTCTTTTGGTCTTGGTCCAAACTCTGCCATTGATTCAAATGATATCTTAGCTCCAGGCTTTGTGGACAAGATTTGCACAAGTTCTCTTTGATAGTAATTCTCATATTACATTCCACATGCTTTTGTGTTGAAAAATGTCTTTATAACACCAACGGAATTAATCACAGGTATCCTTTGAATGATAATGACATTGTTGCATACTAATATCATTTAAATCCCCCAGAGTTTGCGTGGGGGAATCATCCAAATAAATTGCATTGATAAGCCGGTTACTGATCTCTAACTGTACTGCCAGGTCAAAATATTTAAGGATTTTTTTTACCTGCAACTTTGGTTATAAGCTATTTTAAAACACCTGTGTTTCGGCACTTACTCAACTTCGACTAAACATTATAATGATTAACATTAAATGAAGTAATACTGAAGCAGCCAAATAACTCCTTGGTGAAAGCCTTTTAGTGCTCCTCTTGGTCTCTCCCGAGTTCGTTCGGGGGTTGCAGCGGTAAGCCAGGTTGAATAATAATTGGACAATCCAAAATTGGAAGAAAAATTGGAAAATTACTAAAAATAATTGTTAAAAAAACCCTAATATTATTGATTATACATGTGAACAGTGACCTTTCTCAGCCCTGGGAAACCAGGTGTTCCGCAATGACCTTCCTTTCAATTAGTGATTGCATTTAATCTTAATACCTTCAGCAAACTGACTCTTCTGAAGAGTTTGTGAACAATAGTTGGCCTTTCCTTCCCTGGCAGCCATGATTAATCTGAGATTTAGAATGGCCTTGAGTGATCAAGTCTGTGCTGCACTGCACTTGAACTTTGATGTAGAGCATAATCACACACAAAAGAAATTCCATTGCGCAAAATCAGTGTACTGCTGTTTTTTGTTTTATTTGACATCCACAAAAAAAATAAGGCGTCTTTCTTCTATGACATATCACAAGTTATACACCAATGCTAAAGCTACTGCCTGGAGTTTTTTTACACTACAGGTACATTGTATTCTAAAGGAAGAAAATGATAATCAGGGCATGGAAAGCACAAAGTTTGTCTTGGCTTACGAGACCCTAAACTATTGTATTGTCCTGGGTGAGAGACCTGGGACACTGAGATACTTAGTCTTTGTCTTTGAGTGATACTTGGGGTTCTTTTGCACCGTGTGAGTGACATTCCTTAACGGTACTCTTGCCACAACATCACATGCAAGTGCAGACACCGTGGCATCATTATGGGGGTGGAATGTTAGTCACAGCTACTTTACTGATGTTGTGCACTAATTATTGGTACAGTACATGTGAAAGCATGACATGGAATTGTCTAGTGAACAGGCAAAATATAGAAAGGGAAAACTAAACATACAAAAATAACTTTATGGATATCTGAAATATTATTCCATTCAGACCAATCTTGATCATGGCTATAGTTCTGGTTCTGGTGGTTTTGGTTGTGTAATCCTTAGGTTCAGGCAAGAATGTGCACCTGTGTAAATATTCTGTATATGTTCTGATTGGTTCCAAAGAAGCACTGTTTTCTCAGTTCTATGTATGGAAGAATTATCTCCTGTAATTGCACTGGGAAAAATGAAAAGAACAAGCGAAAAAGTGAAATGTGACACTTACAGCTCTGGCCAAATGTTTTGCATCATCCTCTATAATTAACTAATTTGCTTCATAAAGTTGAATGAAACCTGCTGAATAATGTTACATTAACATATTGAATTACATACCAGTTTGTAGTTTTCCATATACTTAAAGAAAAAATGGAAAAGACATTTCAACTTTGTCTGTTCAAACCCAGAGATTGAGTGTAATAAAAGCCTGGCAGAATTGCTGAGATATAATATCTTTAGTACAATGGAAATTAGGCCATCCTTTGGCATACAGTGTGACTATGACCTCACTAATGTGGGGCAGTGTGTATTTTATCAGAACCTCCAAAAACTGAACAACAATGAAGGCTGGGGTCAAAAGTTTAGAAAGAAGAGAATACAACAAGTATTGAGATTTTAATCATAATTTGCAAAATAAAACCTTTGACAGCCTTCAAATGACAGTTTTGTTCTTCAAATTCAACAACAGTACTATTATATAGGTGATTAATTTATTTAAACACTAAAAAAATAAATAAATATATAAACATCTTTGTCTAGTTGTTAAGTGCTTAAGTGCTGAAAGAGACCAATCAGTTTATCATGCTGCTCTTTGATGGTCACAGCTGTGTGGTTTGCATGCATTCCTTAGTACTTCTCTAATCACATGATGTTCTGGTCAGGGCTCAATGGCCTTCTGCATGTCAGATTGCAGGCTTTGCTTCCCCTGCAGAAGCACATTTAACTTCATATTGTGTTTATTTGTTTTTTGTGTGACTTGCTCAACTAAGCTGAGACACCCTGATAAACATCTTAGGAATTTGTTTCCTTGAATGTGAGCAATGTTTATCGTATTGCACTTTAGAAAGTGAAGAATGTACACAGTACTACCTGACCCCCAGTTCAGTAGAATGGAATTTCCGCTGTAGTGCTCCACACCGCCTACTGCTATTCAACAGGCCTTTGTGTCAGTGAAGACTGCTGGATAACCTCTACTTACTGTAGAGGAAGTGGGGGTGGAGGGCACATAGAACATTATTGTTTATAGCTGCATTTTTTTTCTGGTACAGCCTTAAAGTTGTGTAACTCACATTTATGGTAGCCATTCAACATGATAATGTATTTTGAAAACATAATGTATCTATATAAACATATATATATATATATATATATATATATATATATATATATATATATATATATATATATATATATATATATATATTACAAATGCAAAATGCCTGTAACACAAATTTCAGTCTAGCATAGCTTGTACAAATGCAAACCACAAATAAAAAAACATTAATTACAAATATTGTATTTGTACAGAATGATAAAGGCCCTCATTTGCTGTCCAACTCATTAGCCTTGGTACCTGAGGGTGGAATGCTCCAAATCACAAGCAAGTACTTAAAGGCAGAAGAACGGGGCTCAAGTGACTCTGAGATTATCTACACAATCACTTCTTCCGAGGAAAACCTCAAATTTGGTAATTATGTCACTTGTTTCACAGAAATTACTTTTTGTTTCATATTTTGAAAATGTAACTTATCAGTGTTATATGGCCCAAAAACAATGTGACACTTACAGCTCTGGTCAAATGTTTTGCATCATCCTATAGAATTAATTTGCTTCATAAAGTTGAATGAAACCTGCTGAATAATGTTACATTAACATATTGAATTATGTACCAGTTTGTAGTTTTCCATATACTTAAAGAAAAAAATGAAAAATTTGACATTTCAAAATCTAATTTGAAATACTGTACTTCCGTTAGACTTTTGCGATATTATTTTGCAGTTTCTTTGATTATGTGATGTTAAATAAAAGCTCATATAGTTATTTTTTTTAAATGATGCCTCAATCCTACAATTCTAGGTGATGCAAGAAACTCCCAAGAAACATCCTTATCAAAATGTTAAGTTCACGCTTCTGTTGCTTTTTCTAGGTGACGTTATCTTGCTGGTGCCGATGCCAGCCGACAGCCCAGCAGATGGTTGGCAGCGTTTGCCTGACGGGAGAGCAGCCACTGCCACCACCTCATTCACCCAACAGGACGTCAACGATGGCGTTGTGTGGTACAGGCATTTCGGTGCAGGGGCTCCGAGTGACACCTTCCAGTTCCAGGTAATGGGTTATATTCAGTATTTTATAAAATGACCAAACAAGACAATAGTGAACAAAAACACAAACCCTGCAGGATGGCTGAATTTGTTTATTTAGAAAGTGAACCAGGAATAATTACTGACTGAGGTCTCAGTTCCAGTGAGTTCCTTGATGAATGAGATTTGATTGAACCATATCTCACTAAAGGCTGTTGACGAGATTTGACATGGGCAGATCTAAATACTACTGCTGTTTGTAATAATTATGAACATTAGTTTAATGCTTAGTACAATGAAATTACATTGGAAAAGGTTTACAAGTTTGAAAGGAGTCAGTATGTAGACCAGGTGCTGTTTAGGTCATTAAAATACTTTAGACCCCAGTGTGTTATGACATTTTGCCAGTTTATAAACCTGTAGGCAAGTTCATTTGGCATTGCTGCCTTTTCAGCTATGTCAAGTTGGATTAATGAGAGATGTTGACTCAATTTGATTTGTGACATCTTCCATATTCTGAGCTTCATTAATTTAATTACACTCACTACAAAAATGTGTTCCAAGAATATTTAACTTGCCTAAACCAGAAACTAGTGTTTGTTTCTTTTCTTTAGTTTGTTTTTTTAACACACAAGGGTTGCATATTATAAAAAGCTGCCAAAATCAATTCAAGTGTAGAATCTTTAACTTTCGAAAGATGTCTCAGCAAATGAATATCACACATTATTCTGTAGATTTAAAAAAAAAACAAATCTAAAAATAAAGCTCATAATAAAGTCTGGCATGGCTAATTCCCCCATGAGAAGAAGTATCTCAGTGCAGAAGAAATGATGTTCAAGTTTTTTACTCGCATGTTCTGCCACTCATCCACATATATTTTGAGTACTGTTGAGAGAATACACATCGCTGCAAACCCATCCCTTTCTTGTGACCTCTCCAGGTATCGACCGGGGGAAAGCCACAGCAAACACTGAGCGACAGCCACACGTTCAGGATTGGGGTGATGCCCCAGACACCAGGATTTCCCCAGCTGTCTCCAGGAACAACCCTACAAATAACAGTAAGATTAACATGCCTCCTTTCAGTCTGTTATAAAATGAAGAAAAATCAAGATTGATGATAATGAGTGACTTTTAAATTAACTGAAAGGGACTGGACATCAATGGCTGTTAAAGACAGGCGCTGTTCAAAAATTCATTCTTCGGTTACTGTCTGATAAGATCTGTCCATTCAGTACATGTTTACTGTATATTCAAAACGTGGCATTGATGCATTTCATTATTTAAAAATGTCCCTGCAAAAGCAGGAATCCACTGAAGTTACTATTGCTTTACGACCCTGTAGAAAACCATACTGTTACTTAAGCTGCCAGGTTCACATTGACTGTCCAGGGCTTTTATATGTTTAGAAATAAATTAGAAATTTCAATCCCTCGGTATGTTCTGGAATTGTGTGGATGTGTTTTTTAAATCTACAGGCTCTTGAAGATCGTGTCACAGTGATTGAACCTGCTGCACTCTCCTTTGTGGACACAGAAACTCCAAGCGAAAAACTTGTCTATAATGTCACCAAACCACTGGCGCAGGGGCAAGGTAAGAATTTGTCGAGCAGCTACATAGATGATAAATTATGAAAGATACTAATTGTCTCTTAAAAAAAACAGCACTGATTTGAGGCAACTTTATAAGTATTAATTGTTTGTTGCATTAGTGTATTGTTGTTGTTTTATCACAGAGATGAGACAATCACAGAGGATGTGTATTTTCAGAAATTAAATGTTTTTTTGTTAA
Source organism: Acipenser oxyrinchus oxyrinchus (assembly GCA_030684275.1). Lineage (NCBI taxonomy): Eukaryota > Metazoa > Chordata > Actinopteri > Acipenseriformes > Acipenseridae > Acipenser > Acipenser oxyrinchus. The sequence goes on from CM060247.1 coordinate 99,093,073, forward strand.
TTTTTTTTTGCACATTGTACAGAGCAATGATGATGGTAATATTAATGAAGAAACAGGTCTCGTGGATGATATTGTTGTGTTGTTTCTTTCAGGTGCTATTGAACACCAGGACAGGCCATACACTTCAGTTCAGTTTTTCACTCAGGCAGAAATTAATCAGGGCCAGATCCTGTACAGGCCCCCCATGGCCCCCTCCCACCTCCGTGAGCTCTACCTCTATTCATTCACAGGTGAGTGAGACCTGACATTCAGAAATCATACCACTTACACAAGGACAGTTAGAACGCTTTGTATTTTTAACATACCAGTACTTGAAGTAAATTGTTTAAATGTTTTTACATGTAATTCAATAATACAAATAAATAAAAATAAGAAAATAAAAATACCCTTTTCCTGAAAAATCAACTCTTTGTAATAATATTATTTAATTTATGTAGATTTTATTTATCCCATTAACATTTTAGTTGTACAAGCAGACATGCATTTTAAAAATAACATGTTGAGACTGAAGAAAATGTTTGTCAGAATGTTGGATTTTGTATGTCCATTGAGATGTTTAAGGACTAACTCCTAGACTAATGTCTAATGTTTTCATGTACGTTTAACTAATGTGGCATTTCAAATAGATTAGCAAAAACGTAGAGGACAGCTTAAATTATATTGAGATTTAGCTTCTTAATAACAACGTCTTATTTCTCCAGGTCTACCTGAGTCAGTGAACATCTATTTGACAGGTATCAGTATAATATTGCACCACTGGGTTCTGGGTCAATACTTATAGCATTGTTAGCAACTGTCCTCTTTTCAAACCAATTTACTATTAAAAGTAATCACATCTCTAAAGAACACCAGCACCCACTTCACTGATCGCTGATCGTTTCCTAATGACTGTCTTTTCTACTTGACTAATCTTAGTATTCTTCATTAAAAGTACTAAATACATTGGCATTGTATAAAACGATGTAGCTTTGGTTATAATTGGTGAAGTAGTGAGTGTCACACTGGTTTAATGTGGTGACAGGTTTCAATGTCTATATTGGGATCAGAAGCATCTACTTCTTTACCTTGTAATAAAAACCCAGAAAACCTTCATATTGAATGACACCAGCTTTAAATCCATATTAAATAATAACACATTTAAACTGTATGGCTGTAGCAGCATATAGTATGATTATTAATGTAACGTGAATTTGCACTTTGTAAAGATTCCACTGGGGAAATAGAAAACCACAGTAATACATGTGTCCCCATAGGCATGGCATGATCAGGCTACTTTTGTTCTCAGGTTTACACTTAGAGCAATATAAATATTCTATTGAGGTAATAGTAAAGGATGTGTGAGACCTTGTACTGCTGCAGGCATGTCATTTTATATGTTGCAGATTTAAAAAGACTGCAACATTTAAAACGCAATGTATGGGCCTCATCAGATGTGTGTGCCACCAATTAAAAAGCTTTGGCATGTGAACCAAAAAAAGAAGCAGGCAGTGGTGGTGGGCCTCATTCTATGATTTTGAAAACAGTTTTACTTACTAATGACAAAGAACAGTTGTTGATAATCTTCCAAAGTATAGTCAATTTATACATACAATAATAATCATTCCAATAAACGTACTGATTGAGTTTACAAGCTTGTTGGTAAATACACTGAAAACTGTCCTTAGTAAACCTCCTGTATCAGTAATGGTCTGATTCAGTATGTCTTTCTGTGTGTAGTACATTGATCATAGCTCAATCTCCTGCTCTTTACTTCATCACATCCCTACATTCATTCACAAGAAAACTAAGAAACATTTTAAATGACAGCTATCCCTAATTGTGAAGAACAAAATGTTTAAACAAAATACATTATCCTTGAAGTGAATTATACTGATTTGATTGAGTTATGGGTGCAGCAAGGATGCTAAAGCATACAGCATATTTCAAAGATAATCTGTATGAAAACCAAAACTGCATCTGCATGTGTACTCTTAGCAGTATATCAGTGACACTACTTTTTTCATATAAGGGTATTGGATCTTTTTACTGCGTAATGGCAGAGATACTGTATGTTTCATATGATGAATAAGGGATTCTGCATTTAACATGTTTTAAATATAATGATGTTGAGGCATTGCCAACTGTTGCAGGCATTGCCTGATTTATTTATGGTGCTTGTTTAACACGTTGAATCTGTTTAGAAAGCAGTGTTAAAATAACTCCACTTTGATTATGTTTTAGTGACGGATGGAGAACACACCACTCCAGAAATGGAGTTTACTATTCACTTGCTCGCCAACCATCAGCAGCCGCCTGTCTTCCAAATCTCTGATCCTTCCATTGAGGTTAGCCAGGGTGGCAGAGTACCTGTAGGTAAGAAAAAAATACGTCAGGCTTCTTCACTGTAGCAGTCCACTGTTTCAGAAAGAAGCATACATTCCGTTCTCTTTCCCCCCTCTAAGTGGATATGTGTTGCCATGCTGTACCTCTGAGGTTGTTATAATATATCTATACAGTAGTTATAAATAGCTTTGGTAATGTTATCATCAAATTGTATTAGGAGGCTGTGTGGTCCAGTGGTTAAAGAAATGGGCTTGTAACCAGAAGGTCCCCGGTTCAAATCCCATCTCAACCACTGACTCATTGTGTGACCCTGAGCAAGTCACTTGACCTCCTTGTGCTCCGTCTTTCGGGTGAGACGTAATTGTAAGTGACTCTGCAGCTGATGCATAGTTCACACACCCTAGTCTCTGTAAGTCGCCTTGGATAAAGGCGTCTGCTAAATAAACAAATAATAATAATAATAAAGCCTTAAGCTTATGCAGTATATTGATAGAACTGAACATATTGTTCAAACTCAATTTTGGATTTTAGATAAACTGTAACCCTTGGGGCGACTGTTCTTTCCTCAGGTCAACAGCTGGCAGTCAGTGATGCAGATACAGCCCCAGAGGACCTGATCTTTGAGCTAATGGAGGCACCTCGGCACGGCAGCTTGATGAAGTCTGACTATGGCTTCCAGACTCAAATGAGAAGTGGCAAGTTGTTATGTATTTAGTTGATGAAACTGTATTAAGTCCTTTACCCACAGTTATTAAAAAGGAAGCTGTGGGCTAGATACTTTTTCTTCAATTCATGCATTCCCAGGTTATTTTATATTTGGCACTTACTTAAAGCTGGTAGATATCTAAACTGTCCCTTTAAAACTGCTTGATTTAAAATAACTGTTCAGCTGTTCTCTTTTATTTTCCTTTTTTTTAGAAGACAACATGTCACATCCATCATATTGTACCATGTCTTATGGGCCTGCCCTGCATATTTCGGGATTAAGGGCAACAGGCCATTTACAACTTACACTTGCCACAAGCTTTGTATCATCTCCCTGGGTTCTTAATGCTCTCTTAATCGACTGCAGGAGACACCTTTACGTTTGATGATATCGCCCAGAACACCCTTCAGTATTTACATGACGGGGAAACCACAGAAGAGGACAGCATGGAGTTCTCTGTGACTGATGGGGTCACTACAGCAACAACACACGTGAGGTTGTTGGTGTCAGTGACTGGGAATGGTGGACCAAAACTGGCTTCTGGCTCTTTGCTTTCGATAGAAGTATCTGAGAAGAGCACCACTGTCATTGGAAGATCTCACATTGCATATGTTGTAAGTGTGTCTTACTGAACTAAACCCTTCAGAAAAACCATTTGGGCTGTTTCAGCCCAGCTCAAAAAGTCTTTAACACGTACTGTACCCCATTGACAGTTTTTGGCTACCCTAGGAATTTTTGAAGCTGCATGGTTTTCCTGAGTTATTCACACCAGACTGCTTCATCATGATTGTGGGAGTTATCACTCTTGGATATGATTTACCACACTTCATAATGCTTTCATGATTTGTGCTGCAGGTTTTATAATGGCATATTAGATCCCCTTAGTTGGCCAAAAAGGTTCAAATAGGAAAAATTGCTGAATTCTGGCTGTAATTGTCAGTTGCTTACAGTTAACATTTACAAGCTGGCTAAAGTGTTTGGTCAAGCCTGGACTAATTGTTTGCATTATTTGGAAACTATGCTGTGTTTCTGGAAGGGGAATAAACCCACTAATCACATATGTAACCAAACTGTTCCTTGAAATAGCCCTCTCGTCTACGCCTCCTTGTCATTTCTTTGTTTGGTCCTCCTTCTCTCCTGCTTCCACCTTGCAGCGCACCTTGACTAAGAGGAAGGTGGCCCAGAGTGTCACTTATCCTGCCTGCTGGCATTAGTTATCGTTCAATCACTATACATTACGTCATAGTTCAGCTAGTGTATAGGGGCGGCTATCGAGCTCCAGTGGACAAGGCCATGGGTCAAATTATATTACGTTTCATTATGGGCATGATCATTTGTCAAATACAATAAAGAATTGTTAATTTCAAATCTTGTGGATGTCTCCTTTCTGAAATTCTGAGGCCCTTGACTAAACACCCTTAGTTACAAGTCCCGACAGATACAGCTCTTGACCAGCATTGATTGATGGACTGACCTCTATCTAATAGCAATACAACCTCGTAAAAACTTCATAAGAATGTCATGTCATAGTTATGTGAATCAGCCATCTAAATTTCTATACTACATACAGTATATTCATATGCCGTTTAACTTTAATGCTATCTGGTAAGGTTACATATTACGGTGTGTTTATGTTTCGGTACAGCTTTAAATGTTAACATTTTAATTGTTTGCATTGTTTTCAGGATAACAACTCTCCAGATGACAAGATAAGGATTCAATTGATTTCTTTACCCATGTACGGGATGCTCACAATGACAGAATCTAGCCAGATACATGAAGAACTTTCTGAGTTTTCATCGTTTACCATGGAGGACATTAATCGCCAAAGAATAAGGTAACAAATGCTAAGGCAGAAAGTTCGCTTTCCAGAGAAATGCTTTAATAAGACAGTTTCATTAAAACCATAAAACAGCACTGATGTAAAATAACAGTAATTAGAGTATTTAATGAGCTTTGCATGTCCCCATACTGAATGTACCATCAATATATCTCCCTTATTAAGAACGTTATCCGTTTTTGGTAGTGAAAATTAGTTTTGACTTTCAAATCAATCTGCAAAATTCATGCAAAAAAAGAATTATGATTTACTGGGTCAATAAATCAAAATGAAGTAAGGAACCTTCTTTTTATGATTACCATATTCAGACATCAGAAATGATGTGTTGCTGAATGTACTCGGAGGTAATTTGAATGTAAACTTTCCATCCTAACAGCTACACCACTTCCTTTGAGACTGGTAGTCAGCCTGTCACTGATATCTTTCACTTTGTTGTCTACGACGCTGACAACAATCACCTTGACAACCAAATGTGCACCATCACTATAAAGTCCGTCCAGCAGCAGCCTCCAGTTGCCACAGTCAGCAGTGGAATCACGGTACGTTATAGCCAAGCTGATTTACTGGATTATCCGTACGAAGCACAGCCTAGGTTGGGTTATTTATTGAAATAAGCATGTCCAGGGACAGCGTGATGTGTATCTGCTGTTAGGGTATCTTTGTTAATTGTTCAAATGTGAACACCTCGTGCGCTGAATTGTGCAATGTACTAGATGAAAACATAATAATAAACATTGGTCTTCTTTTTAGTATACCTTCTATCTACTTCTTCTTTTCACTTCACGCAGGTGGAAGAGGGTGGCAGAGTACTGCTGTCATCAAGGAATATTCTAGCAACGGATCCAGACACTTCGAAGAAGGACTTGTTGATACGGTTAATCACACCACCTCAATACGGCTACATTGAAAACTCAAACAGAGGTGTGTGACTGAGCTCTCTGTTTTACAGGCTGCATCATTCTTTTGTTTTTTTTAGCTGAAAATATGAAAGTTCACCATGGTAAATTGGCAGTTTTCCCAGTGATTATCCCATGCTTGTTTCTTTTGCTTCTCCGTGGAATCCTAGAATCTGCTATGCTTTTACCATAGCACAGCGTACCTCTGTAAGGAATGGGCATTCCTGTTGTCCAATCAAAAAACATTTGGATTGTCATTGTTTCGTTATAGGCTAAAATTATTAACATTTAGCTTTAGTTTTTCATAACCAGTTCAATAAACATACTACTCAAATAACTGTTGATGTTTATCTGTTTGCTTCCCTGATTACATATTTACAATATGAATTCATTCATTATAACATGCAGGTTTTGTTGCCATACACCTCATGCTTACGGTACATTTTGCCATGTAATCTGTTTTTTAGATGGAAAATCTGGAGGGGCAGTGACTGTCACACCTGACGTTGTCTTCTCCCTTGAGGATATCATTTCTAACAACATTTACTATGTGCAGAGTGTCCATCAAACCGTTGAGCATCTTCGGGACAGCTTTAGCTTCTACATTACTGATGGCTTCAGTCAGACAGAGGCTTTCACTATTGATATTGACATCCGGGTACAGTAACTTCAGTTCAAAACAACATTTCCTTGCAAGATGGATTACACTATCAGAAAAATAACAGAATCAACAGCCTCACCGATATTTATTTATTTACACTGTGTCATCATGCTCAGATAATGTTGATGATGAAGTTGATGGGATCTTATTTAATGATCTTTTCACCTGCCATTTTCCCATAGTCTATTGAATCTTATTAACATCAATAAATACAATTTAAAAAATTGGGCATTAAATTGGATTGATATGTTTAAGGGTGGTTAGACTGAATTTTGATCTGCCACTATTTGGAACACTGAAATAAACTCCAGTGTGTGTCATTACAGCTGAATAACAAAAACACTTAAAAAATGTGCTATTATTTTTTATAGCGTGCTATTGCAAACTTAACAGGTATAAATGAATTACTAAAAAATGGAAAGGTTTCAACATTTAACATGCTGCTTATTTGCATTTACCTCTTTAATATTATAAACCATTGAATAACACTCTTACATTATGGTCACAATACCATTGAAGGGTTAATAAGGTCCTATTGGGTTTGCTTGTTTCAGAGTAAGAACGATGAACCTCCAAAGATGTCTGTGAGCAGTGTGCAGGTGGAGGAAGCTTCTGGCGTGGTGATCAGGAACACTTCACTGACACTGCTGGACCTTGATACTCCAGACAATGAACTGGTGTTCACTGTCACCAAGAAGCCAGACTATGGTGAGTCCCCATCTCACAGGGTTGGGGTCCGTTAGATTCACTGAGGGTGCTGAGAGAATATGAGAAACTCACACGATCAGGTCAATCTAGTGAGCAAGGAGACCATTTCTTCATTCTCTTCATGTGTGGTGCCGTCTGAGGTCTGTATTCAATCAAATCATCAGGCTTGATAGTGGCATTAAAGGATGATCTTACACATCATCAGAATTCTCATGTTTTTAAAAACTAATTTCACACATCTTTTTGTCATACAAAATTAGGTTTTTATAACGAAACATCAATTACAAAACTTATTTTGATGGTTCAAAGAGAGGTTCTCCGAGTCATAAAAAAGTTGATGACAGTCTCTCTGACGCCCTTTATTCCATTCATCTCAAGAGACTTTAAAAAGCATCTTTAATTAAAGAGTTAAAGTGTTCTGAATAGCTGCTTCAAATCCTCAACAGGATGAATGTTTGCTTTTCTGCTGCATTAAAGCACACAGTACTCACTTGAGGGGATTAAAAAGAGCTCAGTTCATAATTACATAAATATTTGATTACTGAATGAGTTGGTCTTTGACATACTTACTTGTCTTTATTTGTCATTAAAAAAAGATTGAAACATGCTGTAAATGTTCTTTGTCTAAAGCATGCAAATTCTTTCTCATCAGCCATCCTATTTCTTTGGTCTCCGTAGTCAGTGTGGTGGTGATCGGCCCTTTGTTTCTCACTATTACCCCAGGCAGTCCAGGTTTTACTCCATTCACTGTTTTACATCCGGGTGGAATCTGTAGGTGTTCTTTAATCTTTTGGTGTGCATCTTCTCATGCATGTTACCAGGGATAAAGGACCAGTTTTTAGCCAATGCCTGCTTTCAGGACATATAAAGGCTGCTGACCCACATTATACTTTCTGTGTGCCTCCCAGGTAAGCTGCGGCGGAGGCAGTTCTACTCGGAGCCTCTGGAGAATGGGCGTGTCCTGTCCCAGGGCTCGTCTTTCACGTACCAGGATGTTCTGGACGAGCTGATTGTCTACACCCCTGACAGTCTGAGCGTCCATAATGATGAGCTCCGCTTCTCCGTCACTGACGGCCTCTACACTGAGAACGGGAGGATGGAGTTCACAATGAACGTACAGAAGAGTGAAACTCCAAGGCTCGCTGTTAACAGAGGCCTTCAGCTTGCAGCAGGTGGGGGAACATTTACCACCTAAATAAAATGCCCTACCTTTAACAAACATGCTGTATATTGGGCACAACTATCTGCAATGTGCTTTTAAAAGAATATGAAGTTTAATAATATGTATGTGTATATTTAGGCTCTGTAGCTAAGATCACAGATCAGCATTTGAAAGCCACAGACATTGACTCGGATGAGCTGAAAGTGAAGTACACAATGACCAAGGACCCCACAGTTGGCAGACTGCAGCTATCCAAGAATGGAAACCTTGTCCAGATCTCAATCAAAGGACCTGTTAAGAGCTTCACACAGGCTGACATCAATAAAGGTAGGGGTTGATGTTCTTGCTTTTGTTATTGCAAATAGTTATCTGAAGTTGAGTAAAATTCTGCAGTGCAGCTTAACAGTTGACTGGGGTAAGGGATTGTGTGCATGCAAGATGTAACTCATAACAATCTTCCTAAATTAGTTCTCGGAGGAATAGGGGAAAATGAAAACAGATGCATCTGTTTTTATTATTTCTGAACATAAAACAAACTGACTTACAGAGTGCAATATTGGTGTCAGAACATCAGGTCAGTGTTAAATTATGCAGCCCATTCACGTGCACTCTTCATTGGAAGCTGAAAATGTGAAAACTATACACACAGTATGTTCAGCTGTTCGATGCTTCGGAAAATAGAAGTGTTTGATGCGTGACTTTTAGAGTTTTGATCTTTTCCAGGTTTTGTGGAGTACAGGCATGAAAAAGGAGAGTCAGGAGGAAGCTTTGCTTTTGAGTTTGACCTTGCGGACTTGGAAGGAAACAAACTGATTGATCAATCATTCTATATTAGCATTCTGGGTAAGTGCTTTCACTGCACCTGTTTGTGAAAGGGTATCCACATCTTTCAGGTACAAATCTATTGTGATTTTGCAGCCTAACGTTGTTAATGATTAAATGTTAAGTAACAGTGAGTTTGTGTGTGTGGGCTGTGTTGCAGAGGACAGACTTCCCCCCTCTGTCATAGTTAACAAAGGGCTGGTGCTGGATGAGAACTCAGTGAAGAAAATCACAACCCTGCAGCTGTCCGCCACAGACCAGGACAGTGAGCCGGGAGACCTGGTGTATAGCGTCACCAAGCAGACACAGCTGGGGCGCCTGGAGCATGCGGCTTCACCAGGTGCAAGGGCCTTCTTTTCTAACGTCAAAGCAATGGCAACAATTTCAAGTAATGGACGCAGTACTGTGATTTCCCCTTCATTTCACAAGCCAATACCAAAGGCTACATTTATTGCTAATATTTACAGAATACAGAGTGAGCAAAACACTATTCTGTCTTCTAAGAGTTACAGTGTACAAGAATAATAACGTTTATTCTGTGTATTCACCTCACATGACAGGGAAACAATAAATGATTGCTGTTCCATGAATTCTTCCTACACTTTCAGCACTAACCAGTGGTATGAAACAACAAAGCATCTTATTCCAGAGAGAACATGGAAAACTACCAGCTACTGCCTCACGCAGCAGCTGAAAGCAATAACCAGTAGTTTTCTGCAGCTACACTTGTTGTACAGTATTCATTATTCCTCCTTCGCCCTCACTCCTTTGTGCTCCAATTTTTAGAGACTCTGTAGAATTCTGTTCAAATGGGGAAAGGTAAAGGGGAAACAAAGAGATCACTTTACAGCCAATCTTGTACTAGGTTGTGCTCTAATAAGTAAGCACTACATTTGCAGTGCGCTTGTCAATGGTGTCTATTTTACTGTTCTTATCTTGTTTGCAGGGTCAAGGATAAGCACATTCACTCAAGCTGACCTGGCCTCACGCAGTATCCAGTATGTTCATACCAGCGAAGAGGAGAAGCACTCTGACGATTTCACCTTCGTCGTGTCTGACGGGGCAAATGAGGTACAAACACGCGCTTGATTTCCAAACCTGCAATTCTTGATATAGAGGTTAGAAACTGGCTATTGTTTAGTATGTTTTCTCTGTATGAGCTGTTGAATCTTTGATTTTTACATAGGGCTAAAAATGGTTCCAGTAAATCTTGCCTAATATATAGTGCATGAAGGTCTCACATGGTCCTATGTAAAATGCTAACACATCATGGTAAATGTGTTTCTTGCAGATATTTTAATGCTCAGCTTCCACCGTCTACTTCAAGAGGTCAAAGGAAGAGACACAGAGAGATTGAAAACCTGCGAGTCAACAGAAAAGCAGCGATTGGTTACTGAGAAGGAATGCCAAAGTGTGAGGCTTATAAGAGTTCTTATGAAACTCCCAGAAGCAGCTTGATTCCTCAGTAATCAATCACTGCTTTTCAATGACTGATTTGCATTGTCTCGGTGTTCCTTCATGAGACCTCTTCATGGAGTAGAATGCAGGGAACGCGAAGAAGTGCAGCAATGAAATATCTGGGAGAAGCATTTGGTATTTCTTGTTAATTAGTGACTGAAAACATGAAACACTGAAATAAATGTTAAAGAGTGCATCTTTTAGATAGAAACATGTACAACCTACAAAGTGTCAGTAATTCATTTTATCTAAGCATTACTATATTTGTTAGCTCTATGTACTGTACTTTAAGGCTATCCCCCCACAGTGAAGACTGTGCTAACAGTGACCCCTGTGACTTCCAGGTTGCCCAAACCTTTTACATCACTATTCGCCCTGTGGATGACTCCTTGCCATTGGTCCAGAATCCAGGAATGCGTGTGCAGGAGGGCGTGAGAAAGACCATCACTGAGTTTGAACTCAAGGCTACTGATGCTGACACCGAGGTGAGCTCCGACCGGAGAAGCAGCCTGGCTTCTGTACTCGGCCTGGGAATGAAGCCACTAAGTTAGAGGAAGATAGAAATCAATACATTTCAGAGGGGCAGGTATATGTAAACAAAACATGCCAAAATAAAAATGTTTCATTTTTGGTGAAACTCTATGTTACCATACTAGCAACAAGCACATCAGAAAGTTCATTTCAGGGTTCAAAAGTGCGGCAATTGTTTGAAATAAAAATTGTGGGAATTGCACTGTGATCTTGATAAATGTATTAAAAAAATATTTTGTTTTATGCAGACATAGACAGAAATTATAATAGGTTACTAGTTTGGTACTTAACACTCCTAACAGTGTTTTGCAAATGCAAAATATATTTTTCTCTGGTATTGATATATAAAAGGGTGGGATTCATGGCTGTAGTAAGTGTCTGGTTTCCTCAGTTTCATGAAGATTTGTTTAAACACTAATGACTAAGAGGTAGCAACCACTTTAATGTAATTTCTTACCAGAGCCCTGGCTTTCCACTGTGTCCCTACATCCCACTGACAGTGTTATTGCAGTAGTTTCACAACTCCTGTATATTATTATTATTAGTTTATTTAGCAGACGCCTTTATCCAAGGCGACTTACAGAGACTAGGGCGTGTGAACTATGCATCAACTGCAGAGTCACTTACAATTACGTCTCACCTGAAAGACGGAGCACAAGGAGGTTAAGTGACTTGCTCAGGGTCACACAATGAGTCAGTGGCTGAGGTGGGATTTGAACTGGGGACCTCCTGGTTACAAGCCCTTTTCTTTAACCACTGGACCACACAGCCTCATACTGCTTTCCAGTGGACACAAAAGGCAGCCTACAATATTATTATTATTATTATTATTTATTTCTTAGCAGACGCCCTTATCCAGGGCGACTTACAATTGTTACAAGATATCACATTATTTTTACAATAATATTGGGGATGTAGGGTTGGCCCACTCTATACACTTTAATTTCACTGCTGATGTTCTATACCTAACCAACACAGGCTGAATCTGTTACCTTCACCATTGTGCAAGTTCCTCGTCACGGTACAATTGAACGCACCAACAATGGCCAGCACTACCGCCAAACAAACTCCTTCACCATGGACGACATCTATCAGAACCGCGTCAGCTACAACCACGACGGCAGCAATTCCCTCAAGGATCGGTTTACCTTCACGGTGTCTGATGGGGCCAATCAGTTCTTCATGGTGGAAGAGGGGCAGAAGGAGGTGAGTGGAAGATTGGAGTGTGTGGGCCAAGCATTTACTCTAGTCTGCAACTAACTACTTTTTCAAAGAGGTAAAACGCCTGTTAATTTTACAGAACTAGAACTAAGCAACTAAGTTCTCATTGCCTTGTTTTTTCTCCTTTTATTGTTTTGTTTTTTTCAGATTGTGACAGCTGCTCCTCAGAGGTTTAAAATAGACATCCTTCCCGTTGATGATGGTACTCCGAGAATCGTCACCAACCTCGGATTGCAGTGGCTGGAGTATATGGAGGGAAAGGTAACATTTGTCTTTGCGGTAGAAATGCTTTGTACTGTCAAGAGTCTTCTGTTTTCCAACTCATTAGTTTTTTTTGGCTTATTTCTCTGGCCTTTGTGGCACAGTTTAAAATAACTGCAATTCTACTTGCGGAAAGTCACACTGCGTTTGCAAAGGCTTTCATCTCAGAGTGTTCCAATTTCTCTAAAGCTGGCAATATATCATGAAAATATCTCTCGACTTTCCTGAAGGTAATGGTTAGATTTTTCATAATTTTTTATAAATGTTACGAAAGACAAAAAACCCTTTGAAATGCATGAGTAAATGTTCTTGTATTGCAAAGTTCATATTGCATATAATAAAACTGCTAAATGAAAGTATTTTAATAGAACATCGGTAGATGTATTCAACATGTATATATCACCAGCTGTCACATACTTTGCAGAGTGATAGTGCTCATTTTCTGTTGACATGTTGACATTTCTTATTTTTGAAACAACCTTTTAAACTGTACCTTAGCAATGCCATAAACAAAATACATGAATACAACAAACATATATATATATATATATATTTCTTTTTTCATTTTGCGTTTTAGTGGATAGTTGACTCAAGACTGCCTGACCTTAATTGTTTGAAATCTGTCCTTCATAACAGGCCACCAATCTGATCACTAAGAAAGAGCTGCTCACAATGGACCCTGACACAGAGGACAAACAGCTGGTTTATGAGATCACTGCCACACCAAAGCATGGGTACCTGGAGACCAAACTCAAACCTGGAGCTCCCATTACAACATTCACACAAGGTACAGCTCGGACTGCTTATTATATCAGGTGGACCTGTTCTGTGCAATGTTAGACCACTCTGAATGAATTCAATAAAAAAAAAAAATGCTATTTACCCTTTCACTTCTCAAGGCCTGGTTTCAAAACGAATAGCCTTCAGTGGACAGTGCTTTGACAGTGCTTTAACACAGTAAGAAATCCAAAGAAATAGAGGCCAAGGATGCTGCTTCTAAATACATCACAAAATGCAAAGACCCCCCGCCAGCCCCCATTAGAAATATTGTCTAGGAATGTATGTTACAAAAAGCCTCTAGAATGAATGCACATGATACTTCATTCCACACTGTAGTATATGAGGAACAGTGAGCATTAACTATTTCTCTTATTGTCTTTACAGCGGACATTAACCTTGGTTTGATTCGCTATGTCTTGAACGAGGAGAGAATTCAGGAGACTATGGATACTTTCAAGTTTCTGGTCAAGGACAGTAAACCAAATGTTGTCAGTGACAATGTGTTCCACATTCAGTGGTCTCTGATCAGCTTTCAATACACCAGGTAAGCCATTCAACGGTTTTTAAAAGCTCTTTCACCCAAAACAGACTGGAAGCAAAAAATAGCTGAATGCGAAAGGAGGCCCTCCATTAACAACACACAGGAGGCTGTGTGGTCCAGTGGTTAAAGAAAAGGGCTTGTAACAAGGAGGTCCCCAGTTCAAATCTCACCTCAGCCACTGACTCATTGTGTGACCCTGAGCAAGTCACTTAACCTCCTTGTGCTCCGTCTTTCGGGTGAGACGTAATTGTAAGTGACTCTGCAGCTGATGCATAGTTCACACACCCTAGCCTCTGTAAGTTGCCTTGGATAAAGTCATCTGCTAAATAGACATAATTAAAACCACAGTGATTGCATATGTATTATCACTAGTTATGCAAACTGCCATTCAGCAAATTTTAAAAAAGTGTTTCTTTATTTAACCCATTTTCCTATTCCATAACAGGTGGAATGGAATGGACTGCTTTTGATGTGCAGATTTCTATGTTTTGTTTTGCTTGTGGTTGCAGCTTCAACGTCAGTGAGAAAGCAGGCACTATCAGTGTAACAGTGAAGAGGAGCGGCAATCTGAACCAGTATGCCATCGTCCTGTGTCGCACTGAGCAGGGTACTGCCATCTCCACCTCCAGCATCGGCTCAAAGCCAGGGCAGCAAGACTATGTGGAATACGCTGGACAGGTTGGTTCACTGGCCACAAACCACAAAAAAACACTGCTAGTTAAATGTGTGATTGTATACATATCCTGAAGAACTGTGATGCACCAATAGCGTACACAAACTTTATACATTTTATTTATTGTTTTATTTATTAGCGTCTTGTTCACATAATAGATTATTAACACGTGAATCTATACAAAAGAAGTCTACAGTCATGGTGAATCCAGGATAAAAGTCATTGTATGTTTGGTAGTATAATTAGTGTTAAGCAGCACAGTACTGCAGATTATGTTCACTGCTCACTCAGTTTCTCTCGCCCCCAACCACCCACCCAACAGGTCCAGTTTGACGAGAGAGAGGACACCAAGGCCTGCACCATTGTAATCAATGATGACCAAGTCTTTGAAAACATTGAGAGTTTCAATGTGGAACTCAGTATGCCAGCCTATGCCCTGCTGGGGAAGATCACCAGAGCCAAAGTGAACATCAACGACACCGAGGACGAGCCCACTCTGCAGTTCGACAAGAAGGCTTACCATGTTAATGAAAGCGCTGGATTCGTCTTTGCACCCATTGAGCGAAAAGGTGAGTTTCTGATTTTCAAGCATAATGTGACCATTTTCTTATCTAGTGATACTGGCCAGTTCAGTTAATATACAATTTGGAATAATGATGGATAAAATAAATGTTAAGTGGTTGGTATATAAAAGAAAAGAGAAGTGCCTGCTAAGTGGTCAAGTCGTACTTTACATACATGGCCTACAGTGTGGTGTATTCTCTTATCATTTATTTATCTATCACATATCAATTATTCAGTCGTCTTGTTCAAGTGGGTGAGCCAGGATCTCCAGACTCTCTTAGCCTTCAACCTCTTGTTTCAGGTAATGCTCTGCTGTATCCCCCTGTCATTAATCTCATCAACACAGTCCTTCCTTATCATATTCTTGTCCAGGTGATACCAGCAGCACTGTATCTGCTCTGTGCTACACTGTTTCAAAATCGGCCCAAGGCAGCAGCCTGCATGCTCTGGAGTCTGGGTCGGATTTCAAGTCCAGGGGAATGAGCAGTGAGAACCGTGTGGTCTTCGGGCCAGGGGTGAGCATGTCCACCTGTGATGTGAAGCTGATTGACGACAGCGAGTACGAAGGGGAAGAGGAGTTTGAGATCGTCCTCGCGGATGCCTCGGACAACGCGCGGTTGGGTGGCGTGGCCACTGCCAAGGTGATGATTGATGGGCCCAATGACGCCTCCACAGTGTTCCTGGGGAATGCTTCTTTTACATTCAGTGAGGATGCAGGTAAATATCAGAACACTGCCGAATCCATTACCCCTGGTAAAACATGTAGTTTCCATGGTAACATTTAACCCCTTCCTGTAGTCAATATAATTCCACTTGCATTCTCCCTCTAGTGTAGCATAGGTTTTGTTGTACTTGGATTGACTTTTATTTTGAGTAGCCCTGGAGCTAATATTAATTATTTACATTTTTGAAAAATAAAATGCACCCAATAAAGCTACATTCAGTTAGTGTTGTGAATGAAATATATAAATCAACTCCAATGCAATGGTGTTGTGCTAATGAGCTGTATTAAATATGGTAACAACAGGGAAGCTACAATGGTGTGAGACAATAGATAGATTAGTACTATACTTGTATTATTTTCATCTATTTACATACCAATGGCATCAGAGTGGTATGGACCAATTCACATTGGCAGTCCACAACACCGTGGTATCATATCTGTACACAGTGCAATATTTTTTCAAATGCGTTGTGTTGTCCATGCTGGTCATAGTGTGCCCTGCTGGTAATTCTGCTAGGTTTTTTGTCAGGTAATATGCAAATGTTTTTTTTCTTTCTTTCTGTAACAGTAGAGGAGCTCAGGTTCACACTTTAACACCGGCTAGCACTTGTATACAGAGCTGAGACAGGAAGAACAACTACAATAAGACTTTCTATTCTGTTATCCAGCTAAGTGATTTGTGTCTGAATTTATATATTAAAATGTAATTGCAATTTTCTTTTTAGGCACCATTGAAATTCCTGTTTTAAGACATGGCAGCGACCTTTCAACTGTGACCTCAGTTTGGTGCGCCACCCGACCTTCCGATCCCGCGTCCGCCACCCCGGGAGTGGACTACATCCCCAGCTCCAAGAAGGTGGAGTTCAGGCCTGGGAAAACTGAAGAGGTGAGGCTGCCTGCTGGTGCACCCTCCTGCCCTTTCCCGAGCTGCTCCAGAGGCTCATACTGCTAGTGGCCGCACCTTCATTGCAGGAGGATACCAGTACATTGAATGTTGCTGGTATAAGATTATTTTATTGTTTCAGAAGGTGGCTTAGCTGAAAATGAATCCCTTGAATTATGTAACTTTGTAGGGATGTATAAGCATGTATAGTTTGTATGTTGCACTGCATAACATTTTATTAAGTCCTATTCATGAAACTTTCATTCACAATGTATTTATTTTTTTATTATTAAATCTTGATAGAGTTTTGAAACAGGAGCAACAATTATAAAAAGTATGTATCGTAATTCATCAAAATGAAAGTTAACATGTTCATGAAGAAGACCAATGGCTTATTAAGCAGTTCCATAACTCAGGCTGTTTGGGGCCACGATGAGCAAGTTCTCCTTAAATTGTATGATGCAGACTGTGCAATTATCTCTGCAGGTCTGTAGTCTGACTATACTGGATGACACTCAGAATCCCACCATTGAAGGCACAGAGTCTTTTGTGGTGTTCCTCAGCTCAGCGCAGGGAGCTGAACTCACCAAACCTTTCCAGGCTACTGTCATCATCACAGACACATTCCAGGATGGTAGGCTAAGAGTCACGCATACTATTCACTGTCTCATTATAAAATATAGGATTTTATTGCTAAAAAGGTTTTGGGTGTAATACAACAGAAATGTCATGATTTGTTAATATCTGTAAATACACGTGCATAAACATACCATATTGTCTGTCTGTCCATTTTCATTTTAACAGTAATAGCAGCAAAACAAATACCATGGCACAATCCACACACCAGGATTTACACTTCCCTAACACATCATCTTTAATGACAATGCAGTGCTTCTGTCAGTGGTCACTATGTTGGGCACAGTGATAAAACAAGAGCATCCACTGGGCACAATGTGCTTCATATCCGTGGCACTGCCATTGCTGGAAATGCTGTTGTCTGTTAATATTTCTGCCAGGTGATTTTAGCATGTTATACTGGTATCCCCATTGGTAATTGCCATACAATTCTTAGCCTTTTGTAGCTTGCATTTTTTGTGTTTACAATATGTTAGTCATTTTATACAGAAGGTGCCTTTATGCAACTCAAGCATACCATATTTCTCCATTCAATCTAAAATATCAGCAGTTAAGGAAGTTGGTATGAGCAGTTAGAGAAGTTACAAATGATCACACTAACCAGCTGTAATCTGTGCTGCCCTTGTGTAATAAGTCACAGATTGACCTGCAACCCCTGAACAGCTTGACAATGACAAGAAACGTGCCCTCAATAACAGGGTTACAGCCACATAGCAGCATGATGCACTTCTCCAGGGAGAATGCAATCATTCATAGCTGCTTACATAAAAAGATAGAGATAGGGGTAAAGGGCTAGTTTATTATGCTTTATATTCAGGCAGAAGCAGGGCAACCTCTAATGCCATCTTGTGTGAACCGGTTATTTGAAAACATTGAGCAGGTTATTTCACCCTACTACAAGTCAGTAAAACTTAAACACAAACACACGTAGATATTCTTCTTGACAAACTCACCCCTATAATTTGTTTCTTCTTCTATACACATGTGTAACCTATTAGTACATCATAGACTGCAGGGTGTAACCACTCTGGTTAAAGTTGTTCCTAGGAAATACATGCGAGAGAAACACCACATTGCACAAATACCCAGACCAAGTTTAAGGCAGGTTAAGGTCTTCACTTTTTTGTACAATTGCATAGCAATCCATGTCAAGTTTTTTTCCACCCCAAATAGTAGGTTCGTGAGCAGGAGAACTGCAAAAAATATCCTCAGCCGTTGGATTAGAGATTCATATTTTTAGAAATTATTTTTTATTATTCTATGAAAGTGTTGTATTAGATAATATTTTGTTTTAAATATATGTTGTTAATATATATATATATATATATATATATATATATATATATATATATATATATATATATATATATATATATATATAGTACTGTGCAAAAGTTTTAGGCAGGTGTGAAAAAATGCTGTAAAGTAAGAATGCTTTCAAAAATAGACATGTTAATAGATTATATTTATCAATTAACTAAATGCAAAGTGAGTGAACAGAAGAAAAATCTAAATCAAATCCATATTTGGTGTGACCACCCTTTGCCTTCCAAACAGCATCAAGCATCAATTCTTCTAGGTACACTTGCACACAGTTTTTGAAGGAAGTCGGCAGGTAGGTTGGCCCAAACATCTTGGAGAACTAACCACAGTTCTTCTGTGGATTTAGGCAGCCTCAGTTGCTTCTCTCTCTTCATGTAATCCCAGACAGACTCGATGATGTTGAGATCAGGGCTCTGTGGGGCCATACCATCACTTCCAGGACTCCTTGTTCTTCTTTACGCTGAAGATAGTTCTTAATGACTTTCGCTGTATGTTTGGGGTCGTTGTCATGCTGCAGAATAAATTTGGGGCCAATCATATGCCTCCCTGATGGTATTGCATGATGGATAAGTATCTGCCTGTACTTCTCAGCATTGAGGAGACCATTAATTCTGACCAAATCCTCAACTCCATTGGCAGAAATGCAGCCCCAAACTTGCAAGGAACCTCCACCATGCTTCACTGTTGCCTGCAGACACTCATTCGTGTACGCTCTCCAGCCCTTCGGCGAACAAACTGCCTTCTGCTACAGCCAAATATTTCACATTTTGACTCATCAGTCCAGAGCACCTGCTGCCATTTTTCTGCACCCCAGTTCCTGTGTTTTCGTGCATAGTTGAGTCACTTGGCCTTGTTTCCATGTCGGAGGTATGACTTTTTGGCCGCAAGTCTTCCGTGAAGGCCACTTCTGACCAGACTTCTCCGGACAGTAGATGGGTGTACCAGGGTCCCACTGTTTTCTGCCAGTTCTGAGCTGATGGCACTGCTGGACATCTTCCAATTGCGAAGGGAAGTAAGCATGATGTGTCTTTCATCTGCTGCAGTAAGTTTCCTTGGCCGATCACTGCGTCTACGGTCCTCAACATTGCCCGTTTCTTTGTGCTTCTTCAAAAGAGCTTGGACAGCACATCTGGAAACCCTGTCTGCCTTGAAATTTCTGCCTGGGAGAGACCTTGCTGATGCAGTATAACTACCTTGTGTCTTGTTGATGTGCTCAGTCTTGCCATGGTGTATGACTTTTGACAGTAAACTGTCTTCAGCAACCTCACCTTGTTAGCTGAGTTTGGCTGTTCCTCACCCAGTTTTATTCCTCCTACACAGCTGTTTCTGTTTCAGTTAATGATTGTGTTTCAACCTACATATTGAATTGATGATCATTAGCACCTGTTTGGTATAATTGTTTAATCATACACCTGACTATATGCCTACAAAATCCCTGACTTGTGCAAGTGTACCTAGAAGAATTGATGCTGTTTTGAAGGCAAAGGGTGGTCACGCCAAATATGGATTTGATTTAGATTTTTCTTCTGTTCACTCACTTTGCATTTTGTTAATTGATAAATATAATCTATTAACATGTCTATTTTTGAAAGCATTCTTACTTTACAGCATTTTTTCACACCTGCCTAAAACTTTTGCACAGTACTGTATATATATATATATATATATATATATATATATATATATATATATATATATATATATATATATATAGTGTATGCATTATTACTGATGTGTCTTTACTTCAGTTCCCAGCATGCAGTTTGGTAAAGATGTGTATTCAGTGAAGGAGAATGAAGGAGTCTTGAGCATTCCTGTTATCCGCACTGGAGATCTGACATTCGAGTCTTCTGTGAGGTGTTACACCAGGATGCAGTCTGCTATGGTGATGGATGACTTTGAGGAGCGGAGGAACTCAGATGACTCTCGAATTACTTTCCTCAAAGGAGAAAAGGTACAATTATTATTACTTGGCTTGTACTGTCAGTCCTGGTTCAAATCACGTTGATCTGCTGCCGATGGATATGAACATGGTTAATAAATCTCTATGAATAGACAGCAGTAACGATTCTTCAGCACTAGCAGAGCTTCAGGCTAACCCATTATTGTCCAGGGCATTAGTAGGTTTTCTCACCCCTTCATATTTTATCATACATAACACATAGCTAAAGTAATAAAGCACAAATGTGACGTGGGTAAAACAGTCTGTTGATTTTCTTCCAGGTGAAAAACTGCACTGTTCTTATAAATGATGACTCTGTGTTTGAACCAGAGGAGCAGTTCCAGGTTTACCTCAGCAACCCCCTTGGAAACCACTGGAGTGGAGCCAGAGTCGGCAAAATTGAAGTGGCCACTGTCACCATCACCAATGATGAGGACGGTAAGCAGCGGAGCTCTGGAAACTAAAAGTGTAAAACAAAAACTGCTGCAAACTTATTAAAACTGTCTCTCTCTCGTATATATATATATATATATATATATATATATATATATATATATATATATATATATATATATATATATATCTCAACACATCAGCACCAACAATTGAATTTGAGGAGCCGACGTACCAGGTGCGTGAGCCGCCAGGTCCAGACGGCATTGCAATTCTGAACATCAAAGTGATCAGGAAGGGAGACCAGAACCGGACATCGAAGGTTCGCTGCAGCACCAGAGACGGGTCAGCCCAGTCTGGAGTCGACTACAATCCCAAGAGCAGGGTGCTCAAATTCAGCCCTGGTCAGTGTGCTATCTGGTTAAAACACAGTGCAAATCAAAATGAATACAACTTGTAATAGGAATGGTAAAAACTACTTTCAAAACCCTTCAACTTTATGCCCTCTGATAGCAGTATCCCACAGTGTTTCTGTAGGATTTTAGTCTTTGCTATTTTGTTTATTTGATTAGCAGACTCACAAACGAAAACAGTTTTGCATCTGATTTACAAATGAATGCAAATCTTTTTTTGTGGATAACTAAATATGACCCTGTGCAACTGCTGTATGTTCTGCAGGCATTGACCACATCCTCTTTAATGTGGAAATTCTGTCCAATGAGGACAGGGAGTGGCACGAGTCGTTCTCATTGGTCCTGGGCCCTGATGACCCAGTAGAAGCAGTGCTGGGAGAAATCACCACGGCAACAGTGACTATTCTGGACCAGGAGGCAGCAGGGAGTCTTATACTGCCAGCTCTGCCAATTGTAAGTCATAACGGTAAAGGTTTAAGATACACGTTAAACACGTTTTTAAACACGTTTATAAAAATGGAAGTATCTTTTTTTTTAAATATGTATTTTCCAGAAATAGAAGTACAATGTAAATTTGAATGAATCTTACACATTATGACTTAATTCTTACTTTTAAATTGTAATATTTACCTTTTATAAATCCCAGTTAACATTGCCTGGAACATAATGCCACCTAGTGGCTGAATGTTGTGTGTTTGGTTCCTTTCTTATTTTTATAAGTAGGGGTTGAAGTTCTGGGGTTTTATTTTTGATCACATAACATCCCTTTAAACTAATTTTGAGCTGATTCTGTTTCCTAATTAAACTAAAAAAAGCTGTTAATTATAAAACAATGTCACTTGTTTTTACCTTCATATCTTGACTGAGCCAGAATCTGTTTTGTTAATTACTCATCCTTGATCCTAATTGCATTTCATTCTTGCAGTCGCCTCATTTATCGTTGTGCTTTTCTTATTTTCACTCGCTTAACAGAGTTGTCCTGACAGATTTTCTTTTCAGCATAAAATATTCAGGACGGCATGTACACTGATAGCAAGTCCATCATTTAAAATGTCCTTGATTTGTAGCAAAGAAAAAAAAAAATCTTAAACCCAGTTTGCAATTAATAGTTTTCTCTTTATTAGGATGCAGAGACAGCTTAACAATGACTAATTAACATTTAAATGGAGCTAGAGATTTGGAAAATAAAAAACGAAAAGTTCAAGCCTTATTTATAAGACAGCTTATTTTGTTCTGGTAGACGGCAGAATCACCAGTTTTGTTCCTTTACAGGTGGTTTCCTTGTCCGACTATGATCATGTTCAAGAGGTGACCAAGGAGGGCAGTAAGAAGACTCCATCCCCCGGCTACCCGCTGGTCTGTGTGACCCCTTGTGACCCACACTACCCCAAGAACTCTGTAATGAAGGAGCGCTGCGACGAAGCTGGAATTAACCAGTCATCGATCCGCTTTAGCTGGGAAGTGGCTGCTCCCACTGACATCAGTGGAGCTAGATCACCGTTTGAGACTGTGACTGACAATACCCCATACACCAGCATCAACCACATGGTCAGTCAAGAGCATTATTACTGCCATTCAGTGCTGCTGAGAGCCTGATGTAGAACTGTTAATCAAACGGCCGTGTTTCTATTTTTATGTGCTAAGACTTACAAGCTATTTCTATTTAAGATCTCTTTTTATTGACCATTAGTATTGTAATGTTATAAAAACAAGCAAGAAAAACGAGTATCAGTGTGTTGATGTATCTTTCAACAGGTGAGAGACACAGAGCAGTAACTGTACATCTTCCTGCAAAAGTTTCTTATTATCTTTATACCATTTCAACTTTCCTCTCTGACAGTATAGTCCTTTGCCTTTGCACTTGCTTTAAAAGAGGACCTTCTGTTGTGAATTATTCAGCTTTAATGAAAGTTGCACAGTTGATTGAAACCTGCAGTATTATAATAGGTGACAATCTCCTTAGCCGTTTTCAAATGTAACATTCTGCAGATAGCGAGTTAGGTGCTGCACCATTGCTGTTTGAGCCCAGAGTGAATTGCTTCAGATTTGCTACACTTGCTCAGGTCCCGCTTTTTAAATCTGCAGGTCCTGGACAGTGTTTACTTCAGCCGTCGTTTCCATGTGCGTTGCGTGGCCAAGGCTGTTGACAATACAGGCCATGTGGGCACTCCATTGAGAAGCAGCATTGTCACTATTGGAACAGAGGGCTCTATCTGCCACACTCCTGTAGTGGCAGGCACAGCACGGGGCTACCAGGCACAGTCCTTCATAGCAACACTCAAATACCTGGACGTCAAGCACAAAGAGCATCCAAATAGGTAACCTGCCAAAGGGGTGATTATCATCTAAAATTAAATTACTCAATCATTCATTAATTAATTAATTAATTCATTCATTTATTATGGGTTGAATAAATTCACTTTTTTATTGGGGAAAAAATTTTTTTAGGAACCTATACATTCTTACAATAAATTGACCAATATTTATTGATGTATTATCAAATCAAAATCAGTATTTGTTCTTTTTAATTTATTGCACAATATTGAGTATCTTGCTTTATGGAATGGTCAGTATAAATTGTGGGCACTTTTTGCAGTATTCAAGACATTCCAGGCTGTATTTAAAAAACATATGCTCACTGTTTTTCTAAGAATGTTGCTAAAATCTTTTCACGAGACTCCTATAATTCTTAAAAAAAAAAAAAAAAAAGAAAATTAAGCTTCTAAAAAGTAACCCAAAAAACTCTCTTTAAGCTATTGCTAAGAAAATATATAGACCTGGTAGAGTTGCACCTTTTCCCTGCTAATATCAGTCTCTGACTGCACATCGGTTCTCATTCCAGGATCCATATTTCAGTGCAGATCCCTCACCAGGATGGCATGCTGCCTCTGATCTCCACCATGCCACTGCATAACCTCAACTTCCTGCTGTCTGAGTCCATCTACAGACAGCAGCACATCTGTTCCAACCTGGTCACCCTTAGAGACCTAGAGGGCATCTCTGGTGAGACACACAAGTCATCTTATTGTTTCATTAATGCTTTTGCCATCAGGCATTGTTTGTGCTGACTCCGGAAGTGATTGTCATTCACAATTGCTCTGCACCCTTGCTTCAAATTGTTGTGTAGAAGAATAAGGACAGCACAATACAGTGAGGAAGCAACAATGGCTTTTTGAAGATGGAATGTAGATGAAGGAGAAAGACATGACCAAAGCATTTTTTTGGTTTGTTTGGTTTGTGTTTCAGAGACTGGTTTTCTTGATGATGTTTTCTACGACAGTATTTCCCTGGGCCCTGGTTTCGACCGGCCCTATCAGTTTAATCCCAGTGTGAGGGAACCCAAGACCATCCAGCTGTACAAACACCTCAACCTCAAGAGCTGCATCTGGACGTTTGATGCCTACTATGACATGACAGAACTGATCGATGTCTGTGGAGGATCTGTAACGGCTGACTTCCAGGTTCGTACTGCACTGGTCAATGTCAAGGGAACATCAGTGAGCACTCTGTGTTCCATTGCTCTTCTTTTCATTAAATTAATTAGATTTGAAATACCTAAATATGGTCACCAGTCACTTAACCCCAGAAAAGGTTAGTTGTTTTTTTTTTGCACTATTCAAGTTAATGACCGAGACACTTAATTGAGGTTTCGCTGTACTGTAAAATTGGTTTGTGTCTGTTTAAGAATTGTGTTTATAGTTTTCTGTGCATCTGTTATTGAGAGGAACCTGATTTTTATACTGTATCAATTACGGTATTTCATCTTTCACCAGGTGAGAGACTCTGCCCAGTCCTTCCTGACAGTACAGGTTCCACTGTATGTGTCATATATTTATGTGACGGCACCAAGAGGCTGGGCGTCCCTTGAACATCACACAGAGATGGAGTTTTCATTCTTCTACGATACAGTCCTCTGGAGAACAGGTAACCATTTTCCTAGTGTAGGGTTTAAACCTTGCTTGCCATTTTGATTTACTTAAAGGGTAAAATTAAAAATTCTATTGGTTCTGCCTCTGACAGACATTATTGTAGGAGGCAGTGTGACCCAACATTATTTAGGACAGACAGTCAAGAGATACTAGTTATTGTTTATTTATTTTTATTACATATAAATAAATGCTATAACCATAACGTTCCTAAAAATAAATCCTGTTAGTGTTAGTTACTGCACACAGAGCACAGAATATCATATGTACAGCAGTAGTGGCAGCAGTGTGGAGTAGTGGTTAGGGCTCTGGACTCTTGACTGAAGGGTTGTGGGTTCAATCCCAGGTGGGGGACACTGCTGCTGTACTCTTGAGCATTATACTTTACCTAGATTGCTCCAGTAAAAATCCAACTATATAAATGGGTAATTGTATGTAAAAATAATGTGATATCTTGTAACAATTGTAAGTCGCCCTGGATAAGGGTGTCTGCTAAGAAATAAATAATAATAATATGTTTGGTTTCATTCATCGAGACATTTGTGTTCATTGCTTGGTTTTCAAACTAGTTTATAACTCCAATAAATACTTCTATGTCATCTAACCCCATTTGTCTCTTACAGGTATACAGACTGACAGTGTGCTGTCAGCAAGACTTCAGATAATCAGAATCTACATCAGGGAAGACGGCCGTCTTGTCATTGAATTCAAAACTCATGCAAAATTCAGAGGTAAGACATTCCTCCATCCTGAGGATAGTATTTTGTGAGCTTATAGAGTGCAGATTTAGAAAAAGTAATTTATTTTTGGCCACTTGACTAGCATACCGTAAAAGAAAAAAAAAACATTAGGTTAATTTTATATCATTAGGTTGATAAGATTAGCCCGTCTTTCGTGTAAAGATACAATACAGTATTGATCAGGCAACACACAATGCTTATCCCAATTATAGAATATTATTGATATTATATGTTAGTGAATATATGGAACGTGCCTTTATTTTTTAATGTATTTTCTTTTGTATTCTTGGGAGGATGTAGCCTTATTTTGCATAGGAATATTATTTCCAGCTTGAGGTCTCAGGCTGGTTGCCAGGGACTTTTAATCAGGTGATTGACACACAATGTAATTATGGTTCCTTCTTGTTAGGTCAGTTTGTGATGGAGCACCACACCCTGCCTGGACAGAAGTCTCACCTGATGGCCCCTGACCACCTGGGAGGTATTGAGTTTGACCTACAGTTGCTGTGGAGCGCCCAGTCCTTCGATTCCCCGTATCAGCTGTGGAGGGCAACCAGTTCTTACAGCAGGTAAGCTGGGGTTTCTGAAGCGTCCATTAGTGTAATGCTGTTTCTGCTGGCATGACTGTCTTCTCACTGAATACATTGTGTTGTGTTTTGCACAGGAAGGACTACTCAGGGGAGTACTCAGTCGTCATCATCCCCTGTACTGTACAGCCCACTCAGCCATGGATCGACCCTGGAGACAAGCCTCTGGCCTGCACAGCGCATGCCCCAGAGAAGTAATTCAAATATTGTTTGGCTTGCAAATGTTGGGTAGATTCCCTTCAATGAACTGGAAACTGTTGTAATATTGCTCTATTGCTCTGAGAAGAGACCTTATAACTTGGATGTTTGCATCAGTTCTTAAAGTATTACAAAATGCCTACAGAATTTTTTCATGGCTTCCTTAAAAAATAAATTCTCTCTGAACAGATTTTATAAGCTTTTCTGAAGCATTGATGCGTTCTTTCTTAAATATTTGTTTCTGCCCATTCTTGTTTAGGTTCCTGGTCCCCATTGCATTCCAGCAGACAAACCGCCCAGTTCCAGTAGTCTATTCTTTAAACACAGAGTTCCAGCTGTGTAACAACGAGAAGATCTTCATGATGGACCCAGCCACAGCAGAAATGTCCATGACTGAAATGGATTACAAAGGAGCTTTCTCTATGGGTAACTTAAATAGATGTATCACTTCATTAGAGAAGGCAAAAAGTAAATAGAGCAGGTGGAGCCAGCAGTGCAAGAGTCCTTGGAGAAACAAAGTCCAGGCATATATAAGCTGCTTATATGCCTATATTATTATATTGCAACTACTGCAACTGCTAATATCTCATTAACCATTTGATCTGGCAACTTCATATTTTCAATGTTATGGAAAAGCCTCAGAAAAATCTAACAGCACCCTTCAACCTGCTGTGAGCTAAGATGGTGGCTGACATATTGTGGTCATGTTGCCTTTTGGTTTCCAGATGATAAAGACCTAAAGCTTTGATTTACTTCATACTGTTAAGAACCTTTATTCTATGATTCTGAAGGTACTGTGGGTATTGAACAAACAAATTACCCTTTTGTGGCAGTAAAAGTTCAGAGACCATTTGAGGTAGCGACTTCATATTTGCTGGATGTAGGAGTTGGTGACCTTGACCTCTGACCTAATATGTCTGCCATATTGAGGTCATGTGACTTACATTTCTGGAACAGGGAGCACTTAATGTGTGATACACAGCTGTATTCTTTTATTCTCTTAGTACCTCATCTATGTTTATTCCCCTGGGCATGTTTTGTGTTATCACAAAATAAAAAGGAAATGTCTGGTTTCACAAAAGCAATAACAAACAGATTGAATTTTGAAGAGAGATGGTCTATGATGAATGGTGTTTTCTGTTTCAGTATGACAAGCATTTCCATTATTCATAGTACTGTTGTATTTTTTATTTACAATCTCTTCATTTTTTATATCTGCATTCCTTTATTCTCTTCCAACAGGTCAGACCCTCTATGGCCGTGTGCTCTGGAATCCTGAACAGAACCTGAACTCTGCCTACAAGCTGCAGCTAGAGAAGGTGTATCTGTGCACTGGCAAAGACGGATACGTGCCTTTCTTCGACCCCACTGGCACTCTTTATAACGAGGGCCCACAGTACGGCTGTATTCAGCCCAACAAGCACCTGAAACACAGGTTCCTCATACTGGTACGTTTAAGACTGTTACTGCATACAGTGGAAGCATTTCAGACAGAGCTGTAGCCACCTTATAAGCGTGATGCACATTTCTGCATGCTAACAAACTTAGGAAATAAAATCAGAAATACAAATGTCAGTAGTAAACTCAAATATGATGTCATTTGGCATTGCCAATCTGATTTTGAACTATTTCTAAACAACTGAAAATCTTGTTTCTTTAGGATCGAAACCAGCCTGAGGTTTGTGACCGGTACTTCCATGACGTTCCCTTCGATGCTAGCTTCGCCTCTGACCTGACCGATCTCCACTCCATGACTGAGATGCCTGGAGTGGACGGCTTCACAATGAAGGTTGATGCCCTCTACAAGGTTAGTATAAAGAAGTGCCTTTCTGCGTGCTGTATTACAACAGTATTTTTATTGCTGTTCTTGAAAACAAGCTAAATGAACATTGCAGATCAGGCAGTTATTTCATAAAATCAGGAAGTCAATTTAGAAGTTTATTTCAAAATATGTTGTGTAACACTACAAAATTAACTGAAAGTTTTGCAGTTATTCAGTTGGTGAGATTTCACATTTAATACTTTATATGTCACATATATCATATTACTTACTGTATATTAATATGCATAGACTACTTAAACAGTGTTTTGGGATCATTTGAACTGAGCTTTTGAGGTGACATCCTGTTCACAGTGGCCTTATTTAGAGCTTAAAACTTCACAGTAACACTGAGTATTTACTTGAATTATTTATCAAAGCGCAATGTGTGTTAAATTTTACAGAGCTTTTATTTATTGTTCTTTAAAAGGTGGAGGCCGGCCATCAGTGGTATTTGCAAGTGATCTACGTCATCGGGCCTGAGTCGATTTCGGGGCCCAGGATTCAACGCTCGCTGACGTACCAGCTGAAACGCAGCCGGAGGGACCTGGTGGACAAGAGCGGCCAACTCACCCTGGATGAATCGCTGATCTACGACAACGAGGGGGATCAGGTGAAGAACGGCACCAATATGAAGCCTCTGAGCTTGGAAGTGGAGGCCGCAGCCTCAGCCTCCCA
Organism: Acipenser oxyrinchus oxyrinchus; assembly: GCA_030684275.1. Lineage (NCBI taxonomy): Eukaryota > Metazoa > Chordata > Actinopteri > Acipenseriformes > Acipenseridae > Acipenser > Acipenser oxyrinchus. The sequence continues at coordinate 99,122,481 of CM060247.1, forward strand.
AACAGGCAGCTCGATTGGTGGTGCTGTTGCCGCGGTAACAGTGCTGTTCCTCATCTTCCTGGCCTCTTGCTTCCTGTTCAAAAAATGCCGGAGAAAAGGGAAAAAGAAGATGCCCGCCAAAAATCTGGCAGAGGAGTACCCTCTGAACACTAAAGTGGAAGTCTGCCTGCGGAATGTGGACCGACTAGAGAAGAACCTCAACAGCAAACACTGCACAGCGAGGAACGTCAATATACTGAATAAAAATGAGGCCTGCAAAGTGAAAGGGGTCAAGGTCAAGCAAGTAAATCTAGAGGTCAAAGTTCATAACAATTTACATGATGGCACAGAAGTTTGATTTTTTTTTTACATTTTTGTAATCTTGTATTTTTTTTTAATTTGTAATAAAACAAATTGTAATTCTTGTATTTTTATATAAATATGGAAAAAGGGAAAAGTAGTATAAGTGCTGGTCAGCTATGCAGTGTTTTTCACTTCACAACTGAGCTACCTCATCTATGCTATTGACCATCGCCCGATTCTTATCTAGTTTTTTAAGAGCTGATGCCCTGATTTTGCATCCTGTCACACTCTATAATTACAATCAAAACTTGAATAAGGAAAAATAAAAAAATAAAACGATTTGCAAACTAAAGTATTTTTTTGTGCCATAAAAATACAGCTTATAAATCATGAGCTTTATTTATTCCAAACTTGTTCGTAACCAAACAATGAAAAACAAAAAGTATTTTATATTTTATAGGCATATAAGTGTTACATGATCACTCACTTATCATTTCAAAACTTTGCTATTACTGTCAATCATATGACTAAACAGTTCTCTAGAAATTAAGCCTTATGATCCTAGTGTTACATATTTTACACTATAACGTAACACAACCACAACATACTTTAAATAAAACCAGTAGACCAGCACTTTGGGCAGTGACTTTGTTTATAAAGAAAACAATCTCCTGGTAGCTCAGACACTCTTTGATTATATTTAGCCTTGACTATATGTTTAAATGCTTATTGGTACGTATTATTGTTTGAGACTGTACAGCGACTATATAACCACTATAATTTACACAAGTATTATGCACTCAAGGTGTATGTATGGAACTGGAAGAGCTGTGTACATTTTAAAAAGTGCAATTCCTTGAAGGAGGCAGGTTAGGTGATCCAGGACAAACTGAGGTTCGTATCAGGTGTTTAAATGTGTGTTAATGGTCGAGAGCCTTTAACAGGGGTCCAGAAATGTTGGACATAATGGTATAAAAGTCAATTACATAATTAAAAAATGGAAGCTAGTTACATATATTGCTGCATTCAAATACCATCATTGCCTGAATTCCTTGTTGTTGTCTTTTTTTATTGCTAGCACAATCATTGGCCATTTGTGTCTCCTATTTAGCACCATTGAAAATAACACATCAAAAATATGTTTTAATTGATTATGTCTGGCAGGTCATTAGTTTAGACTACACTCTACTTAATTTAAGAGCTAAACAAAGCAATTTAAATGCAATATATAGCAGAGGGAATTCCGTTCTGAATCAGAAAAAAAGGGTACTAATAATGGCTGGCTATTAAAAAAGAAATCTGGGATTTGCTTGTAGAATCCTTTTTTTCTTGCAAAGGAATATCAATTCATCATAATCATGACTTTTTTTATATATACATTTTTTGATCAATATTATACTGCTCAATGCAGCTGCCATTGTAGGTTGTCTCTCGGGACTCCTCTTTGTTACCTTGGATTAATTAATACTATAATCACCCATGTATAATGTATTATGTGTTGTACTTTTTTATATTTTCATTAGTTAGTATAAAACATGATCTTCATGGTGTGTGCTAAAGTATTATGGTGCTGTGTGAGGAATCATATTGGGAACTGTTATTATTATTATTATTATTATTATTATTATTATTATTATTGTATATGTGAACCACTGGGACCCCGTTTTGAGGGGTGGTGCCATAGCACTGAATTTATTTCTGTTTTTGTATGAAACCATCAGTGTCATTATTCAATTGCAACCGACCATGCTATTTACAGCAGTGAATCCAGAAATCACAAGAGCAGCTGACTGACTGACTGACTGACTGACTGAATGAATGATCCTCTATGGTGCTGTCTTCTGTTCATTTTAACAACAACAACACGTGTCATGTTGGCTTTTGATTGTTGAATTACTGAATATGTTTTTACTAATAAAAGTCATGTCACTTACCGTGCACATCTTTGTATAATAATTACCTATGATACAATTCAGTGTCCCTTTTAATGAAAAAGTCTGTGCAAATAAAATCTGCAAGATGTTTCTTTCAGGGATATGTTATTTTCATTTGCGTAACTTTTAACATTTAACTAATTTAATTAACAGAACTGAAACCAATATTCTGAAAAGTTCTGAATAGCACATTGAATTATTGCATATACAGTGAAACCTCTCTGTTAAGTCCAGTTAAAGGGCTGGGTGGTCTTAGTATTGACAGTATATCAGTGTAAATCAAAAGTTCCTTCATTTTACATTTATGTTTTTAGAGAGTTAAAAAAAAAAAAAAAGTTGGTAGTTTCCAGCATGTCTAGATCTATTATACACCCAATTTAATAGAGGTTGGAAACACTTGTGGAAACAGGTGGTGACCTTAATACTGAATACAGGTGTGGCCTTTATATTGAGGATGACTGTTCTGAGAGGGCCTTAAGTGAGGCTTTACTGTACTGACTCAGCCAATCAAAGCACCAGATTCACAGCTATCCCAGTAAATTGAATGGTCTTGTTTGTGGAACACATTTGATTAGGTTTTTTTAGTATGGAATTCAAGTCCAGGAAAGTTATGCTAAGATTATAGATTTATTTAGTTAAACACTGTATTACTCATTAAGTACTGGAATAACCTTCTCAGACTTTAATAGTTTAAAGAGATGTTATCATGTTCATTTTGTACTCAGTTTTTTGGTACTGGGATCAACAATATGCAATACCCCATCTGAATACATCAGGTTCCAATACCAAACCTACCATGTGTAAAGTATAGCAAGTAACCAACATCCTGCAACATTCATGCAAGGAAATTAATAGGCTGTGTGGTCCAGTGGTTAAAGAAAAGGGCTTGTAACCAGGAGGTCCCCGGTTCAAATCCCACCTCAGCCACTGACTCATTGTGTGACCCTGAGCAAGTCACTTAACCTCCTTGTGCTCCATCTTTCGGGTGAGACGTAGTTGTAAGTGACTCTGCAGCTGATGTATAGTTCACACACCCTAGTCTCTGTAAGTCACCTTGGATAAAGGCGTCTGCTAAACAAACATAATAATAACAATAATAATAATAATAATAGGCCCTATTACAGTATCAGCAACTGGCAAATTCATGCATCACTGTCAATCTACACAAACAAAAACAACCACTGCTGTTTGCCTGCCTGGAACAAGGATAATATCCTGCCACACCCCTCTTGCTTAAACATACAGGTTGCATAGAGGTTTAGTACCTATGCAAATGTGCCACTGCAAAGCCAGTGTCACAGACTCTTAATGACTCCATTCACAACTTTGAAATATGAAACCGCTCCTAATTTACCACCTGATGAATTAAAAAACGGAACCTTACAAACAGTAACAGAGCTGCACAATCTATACAATAGATGTTTGTGGCAGGGTGGCTGGGCGGTGACGTCACGGCAGAAGCAGGAAAACTGACACCAAATACAGCAGATCAAAGTAAATGAAAGATGCGGCGGCGCTGTTTTTATTAAGCAAAAATAAAAGGTTTTAACAAAAAGACTTGCTCACAGAGCGAAAATAAAAGGTTTAAATAAAACACATCACGAACACAAAATAATATAAAACAAGACAGGTCAGGCTGGGCAGATTGCCTTCACTGTTCCTTTGTCTTTTTAGTTACGCTTTCTCTTCTCTTCTCTTCTCTTCTCTTCTCTTCTCTCTAACACCCACCCCGATTGCAGCGAGCTGGAGGCTTTTATATCGTGGCCGAGGGGTTTAACTGGCTAGTAATTATTATATTACCCCTCAGCCACAATCTGCACGATTTTATTAATTACTGTGTGGATGGGGCTTCCCATCCACGCTACTAAATAATAATAAACTATGCGACATTTGGCCGTCATATTTACAATAACTAAATACAGAAATAATAACAGAACACACGGCACCTCGCCGTCATAAATATAATAAATCATAACGATAACAATACTACAACAAAAATAATACTACAGAACCCTGAAGGACGGCACCTCGCTCGTCCTATATAATAAATACATAAATCACAAAACAAATACAAAGTAACACAGGGGCGGAGGGGGAGACTCCGTTCTAAAAATAAACAAATACATTTAAATCAGCAGGGCTCTCTACCGCCCTGCTACAATGTTATATATTCAATTGCATGTGCAATGCTGTATACAAAGTGTAAAAGGTTGTTCCATTCAATACTTGAAGGTATTAACCTTGCAGCCCTCTTGTAGGTTTTGTACAATGCTTTACTATACTTGTGTTTTCTTTCACATGCTCTCAGCACTCTCTCACTATGATTTATCTATGCTTTATTAGACTGCCACTGTTGTATACCACAGTAGACTTGTACAAGGACTGTGTTGTCATTAAAAAAGAAAGCCCCAATTGTTCTTGTCACCAATAACCTCCTACTGCTGCAGCATGTTCTAAGATAATTATATCTGTCTTCCTCACAGCGTGACATAGTGGCAAGCAGGCTTTAAAGCACTTGGGTCCAGGCAGCTAAACCTGCTTAGTGGAATATTAAAAAGATCGATTGTCAAAAAAATAGACCTCTAGGTCATCTCTCTAGTTAGAGAACAATAGCAACATCTGTAGAAATAGCAATCTGTACTGTCTGTCTGTCTGTGTCTGTCTGTCTGTCTGTCTGTCTGTCTGTCTGTCTGTCTGTCTGTCTGTGTGTGTGTGTGTGTGTGTGTGTGTGTGTGTGTGTGTGTGTGTGTGTGTGTGTGTGTGTGTAAGTGAGAAGAGAAAGAAAAAGCAGTGGTGGAAAACAGGCACGCTTGCAGATTTAACCCATTAAGTACCAAAGTAATTTTTCTTGCTGTGTTTATGTACCTGCAATTTGATACATTTTAAATTGATATTTATTCACAGAAAAAAATGTCAATCCTTTGTTTTGGCTACAAACGTTTGTGTTCTAATTTGAGGACAGTTAAGTTAGATATTCCCTTAATCAGACCAGTGAAATGTCACGCCTGCTATGAAGCTCAACATAGACAATTGAGCTTTATCATCACTGTGGGCAGGAAAACACCAAGAAATGAGTCATGTTTAGGCTTCAGTTTCTTATTTTATATTGAGGAGTCATAAAAGCACATACAAGGCTATATTTGCAGAATTAACAGTTACAGTTAGACTTAACAAAATAAGAGTAAGTTATAATACCAGCATAGTTAAAGAGAAAATTAAAATAACAGGTAGATAGATGCCAGTTAAAATTCTCCAAAAAATAACACAGCCGCCTAGCTGTCTGACACTTACTGGGTTAAGCAGATTATGGTTATTAATGTATCCACTCTCTGCTCAATACTGCAGTATAGTACAGTACCTAAGCTTACATAATAACATATTTTAACATCACTCAGCCTGACTGTGATTCCAGAACATGCTGCTTTCTTTCTCCAATGTAGACTGATCCCTGGAACCTTAAGAGACCTTCCAGCACCTCAAACTGAACATGTACTTCCAGAACGTGGCCACACTTGCTGCCATTGATAAACACACTGGCTGTTGAGCAGGGCTGATATTTTTTCTAGCTGGGACAAGACATTTAATAGATGTATTAGATTTAACGAGAATTTAAAGGGAGAAAAGTAAAGGCGTCTGCTCCTTTAAATATACACGTTTCTGTGCTTGCAGAATTATCCCCGTATTTTGGTATGTAGGGTGGGTGGTATAACTAACAATAAGACATCGCTAATTGTTGTGATGACATTTGTTTGGTAGTAATTTAAAAAAAAGCAAATACAGTACTGCACGTTGTTCTCAATTTCCCGACGCGCCTCGGCAAGCAGTGCCCATGCAATAAATGCTAACAGGTGTGGTTTGTGCTTTCGGATTAAAGGGAGATTTAAAATGAGAATACTTTAACCACCAGTATACACACAGGTAAGGGCGTATTGAAGAAATAATTCTATTTGCACAGATGGTGCAATCTGAACCAGTTATGGTGTGTCATTTAAGCAAAAATTAGCAAAAAGATTTATATTACCATCTGACATCATTGCTTTTGAATATGTAGGCGTTTCCACACAAAGGGTGAGATGAATCCTGGGGAGTGACGGACACGGAAACTTTCCCGAGAGCAGCTACTGCAGGTAAGAGATTCTTCTCTTGAGACGTTTTGCATGTTTATAAACATGCTGTATTGTACACAATTTTTTTTTAAAAAGTATTTCATAGCCTAGGGTTGAATGTACTTGTGTTTATATGTTTTCCTATTATATATATGAAATGTAAAAATATGAAGAAATAAAATGAAATTTAAATTCGAGAGTACAACACACGTCAAATGATAGACTGTACGTGCTTGAGAAATCTGTAGTTTCTGTAGTTGTGCAATTTAAACGGCGTGTGTGGTTGTGAAATGCCAGATGTTGAAACATCGACAGACAGTGAAGTTATTAAAACGACGACAGTAGACTAACTTATTCTGAAAAGTACAGATTTGTGTAAAAAACAAAAACAAACAACAATTTAAGTTTGCATAGTGCACAGGCACAGTTCTTTCTATACTTTCTATACTCCATTTGTAATATATTATTCAGTATATATATATATATATATATATATATATATATATATATATATATATATATATATATATATATATATATATATATATATATATATATATATATATATATATATATATATAAGGGGAAAGCACATGAACAAGGGAGTGGATCTGGCTAAATCGCGAGGAGAGAGGAGCATACCGTGTCATTATTTTAAATAAGCTACGACTCTTATCAGTATCACCATTTTGTTCCTATGGCAGGGTTCCCAGACCGAGCCCTGTCTCCGCTACTGCACACAGGGAAGAGTCCATTCTTTGGGGGTGATACATAACTACTCTTAACATGTATATGATCATCACACTGTTCAAAACTAACACAACAAGAAAGATTTCACATCCGTTTTTTTAACAGCAGTAATACATACAGTACTGTATAAATCTGTAATTTCCTTTGATAAATCATTACAAAAATAACATCATAGAGTTTTACTAAACTAGGTAATCAGTTCATTTTTCTCTTTTGCAGTTGTAGTTTTTGTTTTGTACTTTGGAAACATGAACATATAATTGAAGTAGACTGTGTAAACCTGCACACACCTCAAAATATTAAAGCAAATATCAGGAAATCCCTATTCAGGTAACTGACAGTCTATTAATTATTTACAATGTATTCATTCTCTACTTCAGCCTCCTTACTTTACTGTGCGCTCATAAATTCTGCTATTGATGGCTGGAATCAGCTCAATTGATGGCTGAAAGGTATAACACACCTTCTTGGTCCGTCATAATCCAAACTTCACATTCAGTAGCCAAGGACACGACTGCAGAGTCCGTTTTAACCAAGTTGACTTGGCTAAATACCCGTTCCACTTCAGCACTAGCATGAGGTAGTGACAGTACAGTCAGCATGAAGTCTGCCAACTCTGCAGTCAGAAGTGTACCTGCTTCATTTCTCAAACCAACAGCCTTCATCCAGTACTCTTGGCAGCTGCTCCTGCTCAACAGAAACATTAAGCTGTGGCAGTACCTTCCACTCATCAGTTGACTGCTCCTTGCCTTCACAAATGGTAGGGAAAGCAGGACACAGGATGCAGCGGTACTATATGTTTAAAAAAACCAAAGGAAACAAAAATACATAGTGAATATATATATATATATATATATATATATATATAATTGTTTTCAACAATACTTGTTCAAGAAACATATGCTTTTTAGCAGTTTAATTCACTGAGCATTACAGCTGGATGCGATTAAAGATGCGGTCATCAATTCCCAACACAATACATATCTCAAATATATAAAATGTGGAGTTCACTGCAGTCATCACCTGCATAGATTACCTATTCAACAGAATTCAACAAACCATAGTCACACGATCAACGACTCATGCTTACAGAGTCTCTCCTGATTGGCTAAAGCTAAATGTTTCTGGTCCTAGAAACTCCTACTCCTAGAAACATGTTTCCTAGTTTCTGGAAACCCTGACACATCCAGCATACACGAGGAAACATTTTGTCTGGAAACATGTTTCCTTGTGTATGCTGGGCTTAAGTGCCACCGCTGTTTAATTCTGTATGAATTCTCTGTTTTCTCTGAGGGGTAATTTAATAAAGAAACCATAGAAACAGTCTGCATTAGAGCAGGTGTTAAATGCATCCAATCGTGTGTTCTTTATTTTCAGGGCATTCTTCTTTCCAAAAACATAACCTTGTGCAATGGCATCAGTGTGGGTAAGTACTGGGATTATTCTCTGCATGCTCTAACTCTTCTCATCATTGATAAACAGGCTGTGTTTCAAGTTTTCATATTTCCTTAAAACCTGGTCCTGAATCGCAGCGCTCAAATAAAATAAAATAAAATAAAAAACGCTGTAGACAGGCTCCCCAATCCTCTCTTTTATAAATTAGTAGATTTTTTTTTCTAGGTATAACAAATTGTACATACTGTATCGAAAACCGAAAACCTACTGAAAAGGAGGGTCCTTGTTTTTGTTTTTCCTAATTTAACACTTTTAGGATGATTTGGATGCGTATCTTGGCCCTACAGATCTACTGAAAAAGGTAGGAGATTATACACCACAGGTTTTTACTAGCTGTGCTTGTAACTAACCTGTGAAAGAATGAGCATAACACATTGGGCTCTGTTCACAAATCTTTAACGTTATCTTTAACAAGCTATTTTATTAAGGTCTGTTTATGAATAAAAGGCTTTTTTATGAAACTGTTATACTTTGTCAGTTAGGAGTTAAAGGTTTGTTAGTAAAGCTCAGAGCAACACCACATTTGCGGAATTTAAACAAACTTGACCTTCAAGTTTACGAGGTCTGCTTTCTCACTGTAGAGTCCTCTTTACAGAAAGCTAAACTATGTTGTCATATTTATCTGGTATGTATATACAGTAAGCACAACATTGTTAATAAAAAGACATTTGCATGCCGTGTATCTTTGCCATCATAATATACTGTAAAGGAATTTTATTGATCTAATATTCAACTCGAATTCTTCGTCCTTATGTAAGGTAAATGGTAGCTTTTTTCTTTGTCTGATCTGCTCAAGAGAATGAAGAATGAAATGACTCTAAGCTCTAACTGTGCTGTAGTTTCTGTGTGGTCCAGTGGTTAAAGAAAAGGGCTTGTAACCAGGAGATCCCTGGTTCAAATCCCACCTCAGCTACTGACTCATTGTGTGACCCTGAGCAAGTCACTTAACCTCCTTGTGCTTCGTCTTTCGGGTGAGACGTAATTGTAAGTGACTGCAGCTGATGCATAGTTCACACACCCTTGTCTCTGTAAGTCGCCTTGAATAAAGGTGTCTGCTAAATAAACAAATTATTATTATTATTATTATTATTATTATTATTATTATTATTATTATTATTATCTGCCTTAAAACATGTAACCCATTCTGGTTTATGATGTCACCTTTACTACTAGGTTCATGCCTGTACTTTCTGCCAAACATTCAAATATTTCCGTTTGATAGGATCATCCTAATTACAGCATAGAAACATTCCCACCCTTCCTTTATTTTTCCTCCCCTCTTTACCAATTGTTTGGCTGTAAGCAAGTAATCACACCTGTTTGCAATTCGCTCACTCTTTACAGTAAGAAAGGGGAATCTATGGCTTGAGAGTCATTTGAGCTATCGTGGATACAAAAACGACGCAGAGCTGTTCTCTATCCACCTGTGTTTGTTACTTGGTTGGAAGAGTCTATGAACAGACACATTAATAAAACAGGTCTTCCAGCTCTTATCTGACCTCCTTTGCATGTCTTTTAGAGATTAGTTAATGTTAAGAGAAAGCCAAGTTGTTATCTTGTGTGAGATGTACATATCAACTTCTTATAAATCCATGGCACATTCATTTAAGGATTTATATGTTTCATCTTATAAAAAAATAAAAATAAAAGAAAAAACTTTTTTTTTCAAAATACAAGGCTTGATTTGACTTATGACATTTCAAAATTGGCTGATAGGAAGAAAATGATATTGTGGTAGACAAGAACTGTAGACTTTATCTAAATTGCTGGTTAGGCATGTTTAGCTATAGTGCAAAATTCTAAATTGTAAAAATTGCATTTTTTTACAATTACAACTGTTTTTTGTTTTTTTTTGCACATACAGTAGCCCAAGACCAGTATCTACCGTATATTCACTAAACAGATTTGCAAACATGAATGGGAGAGACCAAAAACACACCATGTTAGAGCAAATGTTTCTTCATCCCTGCTGCAGTCTGGCTCATGGTGTGTCTCAATCAATAGAAATCTGGCTAAATGGAATAAAATGAAATGGCTAATATACTATAAAGGAATTTTATTGTTCTGAAATTCAAACCTTCACGCAGGCGTGGCTGTTTGTTACTTCGTCCGCTTACGAACTCCCATCATGCGTTTTGTCTAGCTGGAACCGGGTAAAAGAGTGTCAACCCCCATCCTGAAGTGGGTCGCTGTCGAGCTAGTGTTGACCCGGGTACATGAATCACAGCGCTCACACTATGCAGGATTGTGACCCGGGTAGCCAGAACCCGGATCGGGACCCGGGTAGGAGTGTCAGTGTGAAAGGGGCTTAGTTGTTTTTTTTTTTGACACATGGGCTTGTTTCTCCTCTGTGAATACACCTGATATAAAAAGGAGCTGCCATTCCTGTCAAGGGCTTGAAGAATGAATCTCAACATTTTAGCCAAGTGATACACTGCCAGACTGGTTCACAGAAAGGATGGAAGTTCTGTTTTCATTCCTTGGCACAGACACTATCTGCTCTATCATGTTTCTGGTTGATGGTTTACTTTTGCTAAGTACAAGCTGAATTGTGCAGTATAAGGCCTAGAATATTTAGAGTATTTTATTGGTCGTTGGTGGAACAGCCTTCAATTCCGGTTGAATCGCATCTCAAGTTGTTTCTCATGCCTTTGAATTACCTCATGTTTATTAGGGTTTTAAAGTCAAAAGTGAACAATATTAGAATATATCGGAAATGTAACAAATGATGAAAATAAATAATTGTTACTTGGTGCTTTTGCTGACAATACATCTCTGATTTACATGAAGGCTGGCCAGAGAGGAACAATTAAAGCATATTCCAACTTCAATGCAGCAGCAGACGTCAAAGTTCTTCGGAGTGCGATTGAAGGCATTGGTATGAGGGGTTGTTTTTTTTTTAGATATTTTATTTCTTTTCAGATACACTCTGTTCCAGACTCATGAGGGGTAGTTTCTAAATTCCTTGTAGACGGCCAGGCCGCGCCCTCATGTTAGTAGGATGTTCAAGTCAAGGTTAATTTTCACTGGGGGATACCTGCATTTTTAAAAATAATTATATAAACTACAATGATTGGACAGATTTAATCTTGACTACATGCAAAGTTACAGTAAATAATTAAATCATGAATTCAGCCTTGTTTTTTTTTTCACTTTTAGGGACCACTGAATCTGTTGTGATTGATACTATAACGCAGAGAAGTAATGCTCAGCGTCAGATTATCTGTAAAGAATACAAAGGAGCCACTGGAAGGGTAAGACATTTCATGAAAGTGATGCGTACAGTGTTCCAAATGATTCCCTTATAAGGGTTAGTATCACAGTCATTAGGGTGTACCCAGCATTGATTGATGAAATGTGGGAGCTGTGTATAGGAGAATTGTTATCCCGAACCATCCATCTCAAGCTGGTTAGTGATAGTACTGAACATCATGGCATGGACCTGGTCAACAATAATTTGATCTGATTTCCATGGAGTTCCCTTTGCATAGTTTTCACAGAAAACTAGATATTAAACATCTGCATACCTTTCTGATGCTATTGTCGTCACATTATTTTCTGATCTGTGGAAATTGGCTACTACTATCACAGTCGTCGTCCACTTGGCAGGATTTTCCTTTTTTAATTTTTGTTTTTTGTCTAATCACTGCAAGAGCTGATTTCAATCCTGCATAAATGCTTTATAATGTAAATGTTTTATTTCTACCCTGTTTGGTTTAGAACCTAATAGATGACCTAAAAGGAGACCTTGGTGGTGACTTTGAAAATGTTATGGTTGGGTTGATGATGCATCCTGCAGCCTTTGATGCCAACGAAATAAAAGGAGCACTCAAAGTAAGTACACAACTTCATATAGAATTATGTTACTGTAGACTGGAATACGAACACCATGCCAAAGGCTCAACAGCCAGTTAATTGGACAACCTGTGGTAGACCGTGTTATGATTTAGAAATCCTTTTTTCCTTTTCACCCCTTTTCCCACACTTGCTTATTGCGTCCAATAAATTGTCTTTGCATACAGTATATCATTGACTTAAATTCCACGACTGTGAGATATGATCAACATGCAGAGTATTCTGCTCCAGTAACACTTGCATTCAATCTTTTGCAGGGGCCTGGAACCACAGAAAGTACATTAATAGAAATCCTTGCCTCCAGAACCAACCTGCAGATAAAGGAGCTAGCCGCAGCATACCAGGCGGGTATGTGCAATGGTTCATGAAGGTTCTGCATGTATTCTAGCAGTTTGTATTATACACACCTTAGGAAAATTAGACATATCAGGGGGGAATTAAAACGGATCCAGGTTTTATGACAAGGTCTGAATAAGCACTCAACTTCCCTGACCTGGTTTATTAAGAGGAGGACACTGTGATTGTCGTTGACCTTGTCTGAAACTGTTTTGTTTGTTCATACAACTGTGGTGGTTTACTCCAAAAACGATCTTGGAGATGTATGAAGACTGCTGTGTACAATATGAAAGCAGTAGCTCTAAAGATTCCAAGCCATGCTGGTTTGGTGACATATCTGCACAGGTTGGAACACTTGTTACCCAGAGGTTGCTTCCTTTATTGTTGACATTTTGTTGTTTCATCTTCCAGAAAACCAGAGAAGTCTGACTGATGACCTCACTTCTGATATATCTGGGGACTTCGGGAAAGCAATGCTCATTTTGTTGCAGGTAAATAAAGGCGATTTGTGCTGAATATAAAAACATGACGGAATGTATTTTAGTCAGCTACCAGACTAGTTTTAATAATTTGCCTTTTTTTCTTTTTATTTAACAGGGCAAACGGGATGAAAGCATCAATTTCAATCAAGAGCAGGCTAAAATAGATGCAAAGGTATATTCAAAATTAAAATGTACTTCTGGCTCGGTTATTTTGGTAGCCCCACATGGGGAGGTGTTTTGTGTTGGCTGATGCCACATGTATAGGAGGAAAAGGTTGCCAGGTAGGTGTAGTGTGCATGAAAAAGAGCCGTAAAACATACCCCACCCTGATTGTGCGAATAAGTCTGAAACTTGCATGAAAATGCCCATTTTGATTATGGTACATTTTTACTTTCATTTTAACAGTAGTGCCATTTTTAAGCTTGTTCAAGGTTTTTTCATTCAAAAAACTAAATAAAACAAAGAACAGACTAGTGGCGTTCATGTTCTAATGTGTCGCAGGGAATCTTTTTTGTCAAACAGTCTAGTATCTTGTTGTTGAATTGTATGTAGTTCAGAATCTCATGCATGGTATTTTAAGTACTGTATTGCACAAATGAAGCCTCTCGTGGCCTGGCCTTTTTATTTTGATTTTAAATCAAGGGGTAGCTGCAAGATATAATGATATGATAGATGTGTTGCGAGTTGGACGATGTCCAAGCCATTGTTGACTTTAGCAATACTCATGCTTGTGTTGCTTGTTTGGAATGAAATCCGTTTCAGTGCAACCTTTCTTAAAAATGTCTCTCTTTTCAACCCGGCAGGCCCTTTATGATGCTGGAGAGAAGAAATGGGGGACAGATGAAAGCAAATTTATTGATATCCTGTGCAAAAAGAGCATCCCGCAACTAAGAAAAAGTACATTATAAATTGAATACAGACACACCATGCTTTACACGGGATTGAATATGTTGCTAAAACCTGATGTTTATCGTTTTTGTAGCATTCGAGGAGTACAAAATTGTGAGCAAGACGAATATCGTGGAGAGTATAGAAGGAGAAATGTCTGGCAACCTAGAGGACCTTCTGGTGGCAGTTGGTATGGGGAATTGCGTGCTTTTCACATATAATGAATTTTTTGTTGTTGTCGGGTATATATAATACAGACCCTGATTTTGATATAAATACCGTATCTACAGTACATTCTACCTCTGTTCAGATGATAATTAAATTACAGAAGTGTCATTTATTTACCAGTAATGAAAAATAAAGTTTCACTGTGATGATGCATGTAGAGGTCCATCATGCTGTTGTGGGTAATGTTCTGCATAGTGTTTGAAATCAGCAAAACACTTTTAACTTGTAATGTGATCTTTCTGGATCTCGGTCAAGCAGGATCAAGGATAATATAAAGTCACTGCCCCCTGGAAGTATGGACTCCAGTATATGTGGATTATTCAGACATAGCCACTGACTTACTTTATTTTTTAGATTCAGCTGACTGCCCCAGAACTTGAAGCAAAGGTATAAAATTGAATTACTGATGTTTTTGTTTACAGTGAAATGTGTGGTGAATACTCCGGCCTACTTTGCTGAGAGACTTTACAAGAGTATGAAGGTAACAAAACGAAAGCCTTTGCTTTTTTGCTCCCTTCAAATTTAAAGAATTTCACACAGTTTGAAACACAATGGCTGGCATGTAACACTCCCTGGCTGGCTCTTGATATCCTCACTGTGTTCTACTGGAAAAGGGGTGTACCTGTAAAGGAAACTTTGCCTAGCTTTCAAATACTGTACATGAATAGTGGCTTATAAAAGAAACTGTAGTACATGTTCACTGTTTTGGGGATCCTTTCCATTTACATTCTGTAGATATTCTTACAGGTAGTTATAATTATGTAAATGTGGTAAATAAAAATAGAAATGTTGCTGTAATACTAGTGCAACTATTGTATTCCAGTGCACAGGGCCTTTCGTTTTAGGTGCTATCGTTATTTTTTAGTTTATTAGTATTTGCAAAGTTTACCACTTAAACAAATTTATTGCTTAAATATAAGTTAAGTTAAACAGGTGCTCTGGACACTTCTTGTTTTGGATGCAAGTCTGGAGTCGTCTTCTTTGGCACTAAGGCCCGGGATGATATTGTTCATTTTCAGGGTGGAGGCACAGATGAGGCCACTCTTAGCAGAATAATGATTTCCAGGTCTGAAATTGACTTGCTGGACATTCGTGCTGAATACAAAAAACTGTTTGGCTATTCCCTGCACTCCAACATCAAGGTGAGAGACCCTTTATCAGTGCTAAATCATTTCAATTCAAGTACAAGGCTTCATGGAGGGGAAGCAATTATAAGAACAAAGGTGTATAACTTGATTGAGTGATAAAAAGCTGTAGATCAGGCCAGAGATTTAACTACTATTCTATCCTATTATATCCTATAAGTACATGACAATATAGAGTTATACATAGACAGTATCTAGATAACTACAATATACTGTACAGTACTATTCTAGTGTGAGACAGCAATAGGAAAAACAAACCCCGAACTATTGTAAGCGTAAGGTAAGGGAGAGTTTTTGAAAGCTATAGCAGTAGATGCTGCCTTCTTGCTGCTTTTATGGTATTAAAGTGAAAGAAAAAAGCCCCACCTGCTGGATGAAACACGATTGCATTGTGAATGTACTTTCTTGAGGAGATTCTGCTCGTAGTTTGAAAGAAGGGTGTTCTGTCCGTTCAGTTTTATACACTAGGTGTGTTTTAACTGAATAGGGTTTGCTCTCAGTTTGCATTTTTTTTTTGTCTGAACCAAATTTCTATTTTTTATTCCAGTCTGAAGTTTCTGGGGACTTTTGTACCAGTCTGCTGAAGATCTGCGGAGGTGATGACTAAATATCTAAGAATAAATCGCTCGCTTTTTCCCTTCGAATATGTTGCTGTTATTGCATTCAATATTGGGATGTGTTGCACCTGAACACCTCTGTCCTAATTCCTTTCTCAGTTTGTTTTGCAAGTTGAAAAAAATACCCCAGCTTGTATTTTGTGACAACAGAAGCAACAATATCTACTGTATGTTAGTAACTCAATAAAATGTAATGGATAAGCATGGACTCTGGCTTTTTCATATGTTAATCTGTCCACATGGAATTCTTTACCATTGTCACTAAGCAGGTGATGAACCTTGAACCAGTCAAGTGTGTTGTGTTTAAATCTGAAAGCAAGGGGCCAGCTAGCTTATTTGTTTTCCTTTTTTTCTTTCTATCTTACCAGTAGGTGGAACTGTTGTATATTAAAAGTTACATTGATATGGTCAATTCAGTCCAACAGCCAAAAACTTGCACTGTTGGCACATCAAATATTCACAAAGCATTCAGCAAGTGACAAGAAAGCAAACCTAGTACACAAAGTGGGGGGGGGGGGAGGGAAGAGCCTCTCAGAACTATTGTAAGTTTAAGGTAACAGAGAGTTTTTGAAAGCTATAGAGGTAGAAGTCACTTGCTGATTTTAGAGTGTAAACTATAAATAACACCTTTGCTGTGGCCCCATTCCCACCTTCCAACACTTCTAGCTTGTTCTTTTATTTGTGGTGTTGGGGTTTACTGATAGTCAACGCAAGCCTCTGCAGTGTGTACTCATTTGATGGTGAGGACACTGTGCAGAGTCATCCTTGACAGACAGGTGCACACTGCTCACCTTTCTAGCTGCACTGCTAATTAAGCTGTCCATTATCTCCATTGTGGATAGTTTGGAATAAACAGTAGAAGAAACTTGTGTCTTGAGTGTAAACTGGTCCTGCACACTGTGCATTGGTTTTCTTATTCTCCAACCATTTGTATATTTTAAGGTCATTGTTTGCCCTGTACCAATAGATCTATTTAATGATTCTGTATAGACATTTGTAAAATGTTTCTGTATCACAGTGGTAATATAGTGGTAACATTCTCCTATTTCTTCATGACAGTTGTATGAAATAATACACTCTTCAGCCATTGAATCATCTACTTTACAATGTTCATGTTACAAAAGATACAAGCGCATTTTGCAACAGACTTGTTCAAATTATCCTTTTGTCAGACAGGGGTAATATACTTCCTCAGTAACTACGAGGGAGTTCAGCAGTGAAAAAAGTCCCATTTATTTTAGGTGTCCAGATGTCCATGTTCTTATTATGTGACTGCAAAGCTTAAAAAAAAAAAAAGTAAACGGTTTCACTTCCTGTGTGGGTTTCTCGCTGTGTCAACTGTTTTATTTACTATAATCATTTTACTGTGAGTTTTGGGAATTTCAGAAAATTGCCAGACAATAAGATATTCTTTGGCAGTTAAAAAAAACAAAAAAAACCCCCAACAAAACACTTCTTTGCTTCATTAACACAGGAGGAAAGCAAATGAATACTGTTTACATTTCAATTCCAGCTTTTCTGCTCAACATTTATCTTCATTGCTATCGTTAACCTTTATTTGTGAAGTTGAATGGAAAATAAAACTCCACCAATGGCTGTGGGGTCAGTTGCTGAGTGGCTCATCCAGTTGAAGTGCTGCCGCTGAGAGCACAGGATGAGTCACACAGCTGGGACGGCGCCAGTTCGCGTCCAGGCTGTGCAAAGAGGCCAAACTTTGCTGGGGACCCCCTGACGCTCCCGGGTGGGGGTGGGAAACCGGCAGGGATTGCTTCTCCTCATCGCGCAACAGCGAACCCTACTGGCCAGACACCCACCACATTCAGAGTGGATAAGAGACAGGGCTGGTCTCTGTTCTCCGGGATCAGTAGCCTGCCCACCTCTGCTCTGGATTGCTCGGTGGAAAAGCGATTCTGGCTTTAGGCTTGTGAGATTGGAAGACACTCCCATGCCCTCAGACTGTCGGTGATGTGCGAGGACACTGCAGTGAGGAGGAAAAACATAATTGGACATTCCAAATTGGGAAAAAATAAAAATAATAATTGATCACTCTAAATTTATAAAAATAAAAATAAAAAAGATGTGGGGTCATTGGGCATAATTGTTATCATTGTTAAATACTGAAACATTACTGGGGGGGAAAGGTTCAGCAGATACATATACAGATGAACAGACAGGTGTCTCCACAATTTAATAACCAGACTTAAAAACAACAATAACATGCACAGGTTTTATGAATCTGTGTATCTTTTTACCTTGTGCGTGTTTTCCAAACCAAATATGGTGCAGAGCCAAAGGAAGAATCTATCTTCTTTAATGCAAACAACAGCACTACCTCCACTGTGGTGGAAAGAGCATATCCACATTGCTGGGTTTGGTCAATCGCCAGTTTGACCTCTTTTTTTATTACCCTCCCTAAACGAAGCACCACACACCGACAATCTGCAACACAATGCATGCGGAAATTGAATTGAAGGGGTGTTTCATACATTGGACAATGCTCACATTTCAGGCCTCAATTAGTTTAATTTTAGTAGAATAGCCTAAATAATAGTAATTAGCCTTCTGCGATATTGTTTGGTTTAATTGTGTCATACGTCTGCATTACTGCAAACAAAATGATCTTTTTCCTATACCTTTCCACCTTAAAATTACTCTTGCCTAAGGTAGTCTTCTGTTGGATGAAACTGGTTACTTTAACCCATGCTGTGTTTTTATAACTTACCATAGATGAGAAAACTGTAAGAATCCTTTGAATGTGTCTCCAAAACAAAATGATGTATTGCAGGCTACAAACAAACCAGTATTTCTTGAAATTCCACCAGGGGGAGACTAGAATTTCCCTCTTCTGGGAATTCTAAAAGAACTATGGATGCAATAGCAATTGAAATAGGAAGTAAGAAGCATGTATAGTACTGTCCTTTCCCATTAGGGTTCTGCAATTGGCAGATTGTATTGTCAAGACAAATTTAGTTTTATTTGATGGTTTTCATATCAACACAGTATAAAAAGAAACATTGTTGAATGGGATTAGAGATATGTAGCCCTTTTCAAAAGTTACCTGGGAAAAGAAAAGAGCATGAAAAGAATGTTCTTTTTGCAGCTCGTATACTGTGACATTAATATTTTTCCTATTATGATTATGCAAAGATTCAGTTGTATTTAACGTAACAAGAGCTTTGCCTGTAAATAGTGTGGGTGTTTGTATGTGTTTTGGTAGTGGTTGGCAGGGATGGGATTAATTCTTGTCCCTGCCAGAAACAAGTGAGAATGTGACTGCTCCCAAATGGAATAATTGGTCAAAATTGGGAGCTGCCACATCATATAAAAGGAGAAGCCAGGGCTGCACGAGGGAGAGACAACCAGGGAGCTGGAACCAGAGAAACATACGTGAATAAATGTTGGGGCTTTGTGACCAGTAAACAGCTTAGCTGTCAGGTATAGTTTAGAACTAAAATGTTTAGTTAGCACTCCTGGAATCTTTACAGTTAACGTAACTTATTTATAAAAACATGGGTGTCAGTTTTATTTTGGATTAAAATAATAATATTTGTTCGTTACAGGTTTTTGACCAAATGAAGTTTCTAACTAATAGTGCTTCTGTACCCTAATTATTTCTTTCTACTTAAGTAGAACAGTTTCCATTGAAACCTGCATTACTGCACAGT
The DNA here is from genome assembly GCA_030684275.1 of Acipenser oxyrinchus oxyrinchus. Classification (NCBI taxonomy): domain Eukaryota; kingdom Metazoa; phylum Chordata; class Actinopteri; order Acipenseriformes; family Acipenseridae; genus Acipenser; species Acipenser oxyrinchus. Next base: position 99,142,224 of record CM060247.1, read on the forward strand.
TATGCATAACTATGTGCTAAATATAATTCCTTGGTGTCGGTTTACTATATAATTTCCTGGTTTGGTCATCTGTGTTACTTTACACAATGACAGCTTTGTTTACAGGGTGTTTGTTTACATTCTCCAAAGGTAGTTATACCTGTAGGAACACAGGTTTCCTCCCACATTGGGAGCTGAGATTCGATCCTAATCAGCGACTCGGAATCGGAACCCAATCTTTTAATCGCAGCACAAATCCTGGTTAGTCTCTTCTGTAGCAGGATTGAGTGTTAACAAGAGCAATTTCCTGGTGTCATATCCAGTCACCCGAATCCAAACGAATAACTCATTCACAATCCTGAATATCAGCATTTCTGCACAGTGCGCACCCCTGTCACATATCATGTGTTTGATACAAAAACACTGTAGATAACATTTTGAATCAGTATTGCTTCTGTTTGGTATATTATGCACTCCCTGAATAAGTGAAATCTCATTTCAATCTACACTTGATCTCATGAGATTAGAAACAAAACTGAAACCCAAACCTTGTTAGCAGTGTGTTGGACAGGCAAAATGAAATCAAACATGATTGAAAACGTTTTGCAAATTAGGCCCTCTGTCTTTACAAATCTACAGGAGAACACATCTTATGACAACAAGTCTACTCCCAACTCAGCGATATAAACCATGCAGGGCTCAAGAAAAAATGCCTGTCTTAAGGCTCTTATGATAGTGTTTATGGATGATTATAAAAATCAATGCTTTCTTTTGATTCAGAGCCAGTATTAAAAAAAAAACCTTTAGGTCAACAAACATGAGAGCACAATTTTATTGCAGCTTGTGCTCTAGACATGCTGGTATTCCCCTGAAATACAGGTCTCATTCAAAGTCAAAACACATTTCAATATGAACTTTTTACAATGGAAATTCAATAAAATGTTAAACAAAACTTGCCAAAATATTCTTCTTTGGACAAAGTTTCATTTGTAGAGTGTTTGAAGCTACAGTACATGTTCATTTCTGCGAGTTGCAACAGTAAAAGGGATTGATACTGTAAATGACCAATTTGTTTGGATTTATATATATATATATATATATATATATATATATATAGATCATTTTTTATATGTTTGTGTAATTTAATTCAAGGCCTCTTAGATATTCTTCATTTATAATGTAAAATGAATGTGTGTTTTTCCCTTTTTGGGAATAATGCTGATAATGACTATATGGCTTTGTGAATTTCCCCAACATGTAGATTTAAATTACTCTGGTTTGCACTCTTTTAATCTGATCATCTAAAAAAAAATACATGTAGTTGGTGTATTTTTTCATCTTTTTACAGTTGTATCATGTAGCAACAAACTATCTTTATATAACAGTGCAAATTTGTTTTGTTTTGTTTTTTATCAATGGCCAAACGACTGCCTATGTTGGTGTTGCTAGGCAAGATATTAATAAACAACCTAAGAGGAAGTCAAGTCAGGGGCTACAGGATACAGCTGATCAGGAAGGATGCTGGCTGTTTTAGTCAATAGTGATAAGTTCAAGCACAAAACCCTCTTTTTTTCCTATACATCTGCGTACGGCCTACTATATGTCATTTAGTTAACCAGTCAATTGTTTTCCAGCAGGAACTTAAAATTTTTTTTTTTTTTTAATATCCTTTGAAACTGACCTAGAACAAGCTGTTCAGTGCAGTGACCTGTCTAACTAGGCCTGGAAAGCAATGCAAGAGAGAAAATGTTATACTGCAAGGGGTTGGGGTTCATGAAAATAGATTACATTTGAATTGAGAATCATGGTCAGCCCCAGTTAGGATTGTAAGCATCCAAAGTAAAGGACATAGGAAGCTGGGAAGAAAACAAACAAACAAGAAAACATGTAGGGCTCTCAGTTAGTTATACTACCTGGACACAATTCTTAGGTGTGTCTTAAGTAGGTGACAGACTTTATAAATATAATTTATACCAGAAAAGTCATCCATTTACCATAGGCGATGCTTTGCCTTTTGCAATGTCTGTTTGCAGATTCTATTGTAAACAGCAGATGGAACCAGCCACAACCCCCATTTATGTCACAAGCAGAGATGGAAATGTGTCATTAACTTGCAACAAGCTTGGCAGGGTAGTTTTACAAAGATCATAGCTTTCTATAGTGAGTACCATTGTTATCAAAAGTATGGGATATGTAATGGGGTTGCGATATTGTATGCAGCCACAAGTTCTCATAAAGATAAAAAACCTCCATCTCATGTTGTATTGACGCCACATCCGAAGGTCTAAGGCTAATTACTCACCATGTAACTCAATGTACAAGATAATAAGAATATAAAATATACAGGAGCTGGGCAAAAAAAGGAACACCTGCAGTATATAACAAATTAGTTTTTGTTTAAATGGGCTGGCTGCCTCTTTCATGATTGATTCATTTGTTATGCAAACAGAATTCCTCACCTGATATATAAAAGCTGTATATTCCTGCTGTAAGTCAGTTTCTGGCTGCATAGGTACAAAGGCATATTTGATATACCCAGGGGGTTCTTGGAGAAGATTGGTAATTGCTTTCTTATTCAAGTCATTCTGGGAAACACTTTTCTGCAGATTTCCACCCCCTAACCCCTAAAGGAATAGGGTGCTTATAATTGAGGAATGGTCATGAATCCCTCCAGAACAATTTAAACCTCCTTTCAGTCTCGTCACATGAAATCAGTGACAGTGCTATTGCAGGTGTTCCCATTTCTGTGTCCAGCCCGAGTATCATTCATGAGACGTGACATGGGCTTTGTTATTGCTTATTGAGCTGAAGCAATGCCTCCAGGCAAAAGCGGATTGTTCTAAATTAAATCCATATAATCATGAGAGAAGTTCAGTTTTACTAAACATTAAAATACTGCCAACACACATATCTGTCATTGGAGCAGTCTTGTCATTCTCTTTCTTCACTGCCATGTTTCTGCTGCCAAGCATGGTAAGGTTTTAGTAAACACCTTTTTTTCTGCTGAAGATCTTTTCATTCTTGTATTCCATACTTAAATCTGTAATTTTCAGATTCAGCGCCATTTAAATGTTTCTGCTGGATCTTGGTACCAACTGCTGTAGTTTCACTGGAAAGACCGTGCAGAGTGATAGATACCAGAAAAAAACTGTTTGACTTCAGTTTATCTGTATATCCTGATTGATGTATACAACACAAGCAAAGAGCCAAACACAAGCAAGGGGGATCAGTGATAAAGATGCACACTCAGAGATTTATTTTCCAATCTTGGTTAGCACTGATTTAAATGGACCACACAAACTCTTGATCTGAATTGTCAAATAGTATTATGTTACATTTTAAGAACCAGCTTAGTTTGGTTCTGAATTACAGGTTGGTGTGTTTTCTTCACTGCACATTACCAAAGTTATAAGAAAACAAAGAGACATCCAAATAGCACTACCATAATCGATATAAAAAGGGGGGGAAAGTATTTTAGGATGAACACAAGACACCCAGATTCATATACACTTAATAGTTTTGGGTTACTTTTTATGTATTTCAATTGGCTCCATATTCTAAACACGAAATTCCCTTAACACTAGAACGACCGTGTTTATACTCATACCTAGAACAACCATGATCGATCAATTTGACCGGCATATTAGAAATAACATAAATATTATAACGAAAGGACAAACAATTGAATAGAAGTCGTAGTTTTATTCAGGAACATCATATAAAGCATCTACACAACCGAAACATTGTAAATAAACAGACATTTGAACAGAAATGTGTTTATATAGACATATTACAGAAAGCGCAACCTGAAAAAATGGTAAAAAATGAAATAAACAAATATTTGAAAATAAATTTGGGTGTATGCGGGTATATCATGTACATACAAAACTGTACAACAGACACCATGTAAATAATTATCTTTTTTTTTTTAATTTTTTTTAAAATTAAATGGGTTTATATTGCCTACATATCAAAGCGCATATATGCAACCGAAGCTATGCGTTTATACACAGACATACTATAATCGAAATGACATGAATAAATAAACATTTGAACAGAATGGGCTTCATTTACAATCGTTTACAATGTCTAAGTGCTGGCACAAATCACACAGATCCTGTGCTTTTCAACATATGCAGTGACTGTCTTTGCCATTTGGCACAGCCATCAACAGTCTTGTTGCTATTACATTTTGCAATCTGGCATTGTCGTCTCTTGTGGCTGGCACTGGGTTCATCTGCACCTTGAGCTGCAGCTGCTGGTACCGGGTTATTAGACTTTTGCTGAAAATGCGTCTGGCGAAGCTCTTCGGCTAACTTCAATATGAAGTCTCTCCTTCCTATGTTTTCACCAGTGCATTCCTTATAGAAAACGAAGGCATTCATAGCTGCGAGATCCAGAACATTGTAAAAAACTTGATCTTGTAGTTGTCGGTGGGCTTCTGCTTCAGTGCAACATTGTATGTGGTGAAGCATATGCATGTCAAACAATAGGAGAAAAGCACTCAATGCGCTATCATCAATGTGGCCCTGGAACTTCCCTCAAAATATTATGTTCACCCCTTCTACCTGCAGCTTCAACAGTAGGATTTATAGTGTTCCAGACTGTTCCATCACTACCAGCCTCTTGAGTGTCAGGTGGTGCTGGCGCTACCGCTGGAGAAGCAGCTGCCTCAGGTGAAGGAGCGGCTGGATCAGGTGCAGGGCTGATGCAGGTGAAGTGGCTGGCATCCTTGCAGGGGCTGCCACAGGATTGCTTCTTCTCCCACGGGATCTCCTGCACCCTCTTCGCGCACTCGGTCCAGGCACTTTGCTGGCATCCTTCTCACTGTCAGTTCTGCTGGAAGATTCATCTTCATGAACCCAGTCTGCTTCAGAGCCAGTAAACTTTGCAGTAATTCCAAAGACTGCTTTGCTGTGTATTGGGGTAATAAAAATGAATTTCTTAGAAAAACAAGTGACTTATATAGCAACCAGAGTGCATCTAAACATAGATCAGAGGAGAAAAGTAGTGGCTCACAGAGGTGATAGACTATGACACAGACAGACAGCCAAACACTGTGAGCTGTCAGGGCTCTTTGAAACAACAGAAATGTCAGAAGACTGCTCACTTGAGGAATGCAGACTGATATAATCAAACTTCAATACCTGGTGGCCGACTGATAAATACAAATAATACCTCAACATTTCATTGTTATAAAATGTTTTATATGTAGTGGTCAATTTCACCATTCCTGGTCGGAATAGATATGACCGTATTTGATCTCCCTAATTTTTGCAGCTATACAATTCTTTCTTTGTCAGGGTAATTAGTGTATATATTTAGCAAAAGTCAGGAAAACACAGCTCCTTATCTTAAACACACACACCACAATTTAAATTCCAAAAACGGTCAAAATGACTGCCTTGGTCGTTCTAGTGTTAAATCCTAAAAATGTTGTTGACTTTTACATGTAAATGTTGGATGACCTTTAAATCCCTTCTGAGGTAATGTGGAAAAACCTACCATAATTAAATAGTTTTCATTGATGTGTTTAAAAAAAATGTTGCAGCACAAGCTTAGCTATAGCTATGTCATACTGCTTGCACTGGAGGGGTAGGGAATAGCAGACACATTCAAGTCAAATATAAGTATAAAAAAGACAAAACCTGTAAGTTTAGCAGTGATTCTGACAGGCATAACAACACATCTTCTCACTACTAACAGCGAGCTTTCTCGTTAAAAACATATCTATTTCACTAGCTAAACTAATCTGCACTTGTTACATTTGTGTACCGTTTGTCTGTTCTCAGAGGGGAGTGCTTTATTTGGTGACTGCTCTGGCTGAATTTTAGCCTGTCCACTTTATTGACAAACTGACTCCATTTATTAGCATCTAATAAACCTGCATGATCAATTGATATTTAAAGGCACTGTACCCACAAGGTTTTAGAAATATATCATTTCTTACACATAGTATTTAAGGAAGTTGTAACGAATAAAACATTTCCTGTAAAAGGGGTTTTAAAAGAATATCTTCATTGTATAACTTTTTGGGGTTTGTTTACAACTTACAGTGAAATTTGAAGTTGATATTCATAACCTTCTGTTGTGGCACGCACTACCTGTTTTGCTCAAGAAGGCTTCAATGAGGGAATGTAAACAAAATGGACAGACATCAATATCTGTTTTTGCTGAAGTACACAGAATGCAAAACTATAACAGACTGATAAAACCCAGGTATATAGCTGAACATGATTGAGAGACACTGACACTTTAATAGAAATGTTAATAAAAACTCTCTCTGCTGTGTCCGTTCTTCTGCAGGTATTTCACGATTAGCATGCTGGAGAAATAATCATGATGATTATACTACCAAATGCATCTGGCAATCATTGTATTTTATTGGTGTTGTTTTGGATTTGTTTTTAAAGCATTTACTGTGTTCAAGATGCACAAGGACTCCAGTGTTACCACAGCGCTCAGATGGTGTCAGCCTGTTCTTTTGCATTGTTTCTTCTCTCCCTGTGTGTCACTCCATGTTTTGTACGGTTTCTTCTCTTTGTTGGGGCTCTTTGTCTTGGTACACAGCAGTTAGGGCACTTTCTGGGTGCCTTGGCACAAATAGGGAATTCAAGTGGTGCCAGCAAGTGCAAAAGGGTTCAACAGGAGAGAGGAAACTGGGCACACAAGCCCAAGATTAGGACTCTATGTGACAATCTAGGGGCGAGAGATAGAGAGATGTGCAAGTACTTTACTGTATATGAAAATGAAGCACCAATAACCCCAGTCCTCATCACATGTTAGCTCCCGAAACTTCACATACTCTACATTATGATGTTTCCGTACATTGTGACAAATTAATAGAAAATGTCCAACACCTCGAAGAAGATAAATGTTGCTAACACAGACAGTTCATCTTTGTTTAGTTTCCCCGCTACTATATATCTTCAAACGAAAGATGACCATATCAGTGGAACTCACTTTTCCAATAAGATATTAATAACTCCTCTCTGCTTATAATGATAGAGATTTAAGAATGCTGTTCTCCTCGTAGCAGCAGTAAATGATGTTATTAAAACGGTGGAGGAATAAGGATCATTTTTGTCTCTTTAACCCTGACCTCCTCAGAGAAGAAACAGCACTTGCATCGACTCCTGTTAGGAGGGATTGCACCTGGCGTCCCAGGGAGCTTCCTCACAGCTCCCGCCATGACAGTCTCCATGCAAACAAGCAGCCCAATGTTCTGGATTGAATCTGAATATTTCATGCACATACTGTACATACTTTTAAAATAATGTTTTGAACGTTTTAAATATGATTATTCCAGTTATCCATATCTGGAATATGACTGGAATGCTTATTCACTGAAGCTAAGAATTCTGAATATGAAATACAATGTGTATGATGATTCATGGGCTGCACATATACTATACTATCTTCTTTTGGTGAAACTACAGCAGAAACAACTTTCACACAGTAAATATATATATATTTGGAAATAGTGCTTGTTCACAGTTGTGGCTCACTTTCATGTTTTAACCTTTAAACTTCAAAGACTAACCATAAAACATGAAATGTAGCCTCAATATTCTGTTATTAGTACATTCTAGTAGGTGTGTCGCTATGTTTTTATGATTGCTAAATTGTATTGAATACTTTATATATTAATTAAAGAGTATGTTGCTTTAAATACTTTTTATTACTGTCCACATATACAAATGGGGACACTGACACGTTCAACATGAAGACACAGATTTAGCTTACATGCCTATGACTGACTGCTAGAACTGAAGAGCAGCTTCTGAACTCAGAGTATTTGAATCATTGCAGTAAAATTAGAGAGACTGGACCTGAATGTTTTCATCTTATATCTTACTAGAAAGTCACAAGGTCAGTGTTTAATAAACCTCAACTTTAAATTTGCATATATTTTTTTCCAGAATCTCTTGAAAATAACTAGAACTTTTGGGACAGACTAGCAGAAGACATTGAAAATGTGCAACAGATACAGACCGAAATCATATACTGTACTTCACAACCCATTTATTGCGGAGAATAATACTTACATGGGTCTTAGAAATCTGAAACCATTACCTTAGAAACACATTGTTTTAAAAAAACAATAACTGAATTATAGATCCTTAAGTATACATATATGCCATGGCTTCGGAATGCATGTATGATATTGCGCACAATAAGAATTTTGTTGCATGCAAATGATGTGTCCAGTATGTTTATTCTCGGAATCCGTACTTGGCACAAGCAAGTGGGAACAGACAAGTAAAACTGGATGACATTGACTCCAAAACTAGATATCTGTTAGTAAAACTAACTCTGTTGAACTGCATGAGCTGAACATTTTAAAAATGTATTTGATTGTAACCATCTTGGGAGTATGGTTTTGGAGAGGAATGTTGTATACCTGTGTCAACTACCTCATCCCTGTAACCCTCGGACCAGAGATCCTATTTATAGTATGGTAATATATTATAGGAATTTATTATTGGTATATCTTAATCACAGCCATTACCTTTAATAAGTTCTATTGGGTGCTTAATATAAACTAGAAAAAAAGCATTAAGAGGTAAAAATCATTTAAAATATAGAGCTGCAAAATATAAAACATTTTTGATACTACGTTTAAAGGGAAGGCCAACTGTATAGCTTTGTACCAGTGCAATTTCCCTTATTGTTCGTATACATCATATACATGACAAGAATGTTGCTGCCTTAAAAGTCCATGATGAACATATTAGATCAATGGGTTATTTTGAAATGTTTTGCTGGATTTTTTTTTTATTTTTGGTTTACACATGACATGTTTTCAGGGATTTATCGCTAGAAATTACTTTTGGGGAATGCAAACTACCTGTCTGATAAAATAGGCTGTACATACTGCAAGGCTAAACTATGACATAATTCTGTTTTACAGAAAGTTTTTACAATGTGTTATTGTTCATTAACTGTTTTGTAATTGTTTAGATTGTGCTTCTTACGGTATTCTCATTATTCAAAGCACTATTTAGTCAAAGAGGATGTTTATATACACTAAAACATGCTTTACAGTTTTGTGAATGGGCCCAGTATTTTTTTGTTTTACATACAGTATTTAACAAGTCAACCACAGTTCAGTAGAATTCAATACAGTGTGATTCTGGCTTTCCAGGGTGTGTTGTGCTGTATAAAAGAAAAGCTGTATGTGTTTGTGACAATAAGCAATGGGCCGTGTCATCCTTAGTGAGCGAGGTTTTCATGTCTAGCATAAACAACGCATTCTTCAGACACAACCTTCCTGACACTGCCCGCTGCTTCGCCGCTTTTTGAAGCTGTCAGTGCCTCCAGGCTCCTCCTCAACCAAACAAGGAAGAAGAAGAGACGTTTTGACTGGCATTCCTTTTGCCCCATCAGAGAGAGGCGGTGCCTAAAAGCTAGCTTTATTCACCAATCACCACAGGGACAAAGCAGCCCTTAGCTGGGTTAGGTTTAGTCAGGCGTATTGGGTAATAACAAACCACCCACCTTTTTCTTGTGCTGGGAGTCACGAGAGTTCGAAGTTTAACAGAACGGACCAGAGAATAATGCTGCAAGACTTGAAATGACGGGTTCGGATTTATTTTCGGAAATATTGCTGGAAATCATTAGTAATGTGTTTTGTTAGGCGAATGTAGCTGCAGTTTGGCTGCGTTAGTGTCACAGTGTAAAGGGGAAGTCGCGGAAGTGTTGAACGGAGACGAGAGAGGAGGCGTTTCCTTTGCCTTGGGTTAATGTGCCTGAGTTTTCATAACAGTATCTTCACACTCCTGAACCCAAGCAATAGAATTAGGCGTTTTAGTGAGCAAAAATTGGATTATACATATATTACATAATTCTTTGAACTATTTCAGTTTCAATTTGACAATTGAAAACTGAAAATCACTAATCAACATTATATAAAAAACAAAATCTACATGGTAAGTTATATTACACCCAACTGATTTGAGCTTAATGCTTTGTAAAGGTCCACTTTGCCATTCGAATTGGATATTTAGAAAGCACATAGGACTGTGCTAATGAAGTGCTAGGCAAGAGACACACCGACAATCGCACATTTGAACTGGAGTTGCAGTGGCTTGGTACAGTAAGTAGTGTTTGGGAGGCGGTGATTTAGTTTTCAAGAATGAAGAAGTTCTCCCGTATGCCAAGGTCAGAGAGTGGTGGACTAGGAGGAGGATCTGGGTCCGGTTCGGGTTCCGGAGTCAGTAATTACATTGGAAGAGTGTTTGGTGTGGGCCGATACCAAGTCACAGTGGAAGAACTGATTGCTGAAGGTATGCTGTTTTTGTTATCTACCATTTTTCTACCAATGTGTACTGGAGTGCTTGGGTTTGTGTAGAATTACATTTCAAAATATTCGCATGTTTTGCCAGGTTCAATATCTTTATTGCCTATCGTTGCCTAGTGTAGCACTAGCAGTTGCCCAAAGCACCACCCTCCGTAAGTACAAGCACAGTTATACTTTACCTGAGTAATTAAACCTCGATACGTATATTTAAAAAAATAAACACACGTTGTCCAGGATACCATATGCAAGTAATCACTAAACATTGACTTCTTTATAGAGAGTTGTACAACAACATTTATATTGAAAGTAAAGTTCGTATTTCGACATGGAGGATTGTTTAGAATTACAAAGCAGCTCACAGAGTTGGTAAAACAGTCCAATTAGTTAGCTGTTTACCGCATAGAAATGTTTAAGAAACAATAAGAAATGGTGTCCTCTATTAACTTCTAGAGGAATCTCATACAACAGGAACATCAGCATCGGCCCCTATCGATAATGTTGAATTTAAAAAAAAACAAAAAAAAACAGTAGAGGCCACTGGCCCTAAATGTTTACCCACCATTCTGTACTGTAGTTTAAATCACAATTAGTCGCTCTCGATATGGTGTAATCATACATTCTGACTGCATTTCCAATGAAACATAGGAGGCATTTTACACCAATAAAAATATCTTCTGGTTTATGAACACTTTCTACAAAATTGGGACCATGTTGGCCTGCCATGCATAAGTTACAGAACATATGTTTAATCACTTGTTTAATTGGGTACATTGTGTATGGAATGATCATGTAACAATCATCTGCAGTGAGTCCTATGTCACCATCTGGTATGGTTTTATATAGTAACTTACCAGAACTTTCTACACAGTACTATACACAGCTGCTTAATATTGCTGTGGCATCCCATCCCTCTCTTTTTACAGTCTCCCTTTTATATATGTTGAGGATCTTTTGTTGTTTTTTTTACTTCAGTGGGGAAATGCTCATCGTAGACAACACAACATTAAAAGTTGCTACTTCCTGAAACCTAAACACTTCCACTTTCTGTAAAGCAGCATTGGCAGCACAGCTATATCCCTAAAAGTGAAAATAAATAAAGAACCTTCCATCACCATGAAAGGTGATCATCAATAAGGTGATCGTAATAAATAAGAGCACTCATTTTTACAGCTTTAGTTTTCACTCTTTAAAATGTAATGTGATATATTTTAAAAACCATTTACTCCAGTCTTTAACTTAGTTCAGGGAAAACAAATAAACAATTGTTTTTTTTTTCCTCAAAAACTAGTCGTTTAAAAAAAACCAAATAAATAAAAAAAGGCTGGTGCCTGGAGTAAACACTTTCAAAATATACCCTTAATCACTGTTTTAATGAGGACTAGCAGATGGGCTTGGAAATTGGTAATGGAAAAGAAAGCATTTTTTGATTAGACAATTCAATTGAATCATTAAGTTGAACCGTTCTGATTTGGAAGGTACAACTTACTAATGACTTTCTTTCAGTTTATATTCAGTTGTTCAATACCACTGCAAATGCTATGTGATGCTACTTCCTGATACTCTAGGTGGCAATTAGGGAGAAAGCTATTAACAAAACAATACACCAAACATCTGTATTGCATGTCACATTAATAAAGCAATTTAATGTGTTCTGCATTCTTCAACACATGCATGAAGGCATTACAGGCATGATAGGGTGAATAAAAACTCCATACTCAAGGTATAGCCTAGATGTGTCACACTAGGCCAAAAATCTTTATCTTACTGAGAAGTAAAAATACATGTTCAGACACAGCTGCAATCGATCTGAAAAAAAGCAATTGGTTCTCACTAAATCTGTTTTGAAGCATGGGTGTGGCATGAGGTTGACCTTGTTTCAGACTACTGTATGACAGCATTTGGCCTTCAATGAAAAGCAACGGCTTTGCTTACGAGCGCTCTCGATCTTGTCATGCAAGACTTTACATTTGTGGTACTGATTTGCTATCTACATGTTTGGGTTGTAATGAATGCACTTCAAAATAGTGGTGCTGCCCATGGCAGATTTACCCAAAGAAGTGACTTTGGTACCACCTGCAGTAGCACCTACTGTATCTGGAGTCAACAGCCTGGGGTACCTTTAAGTTATTCAAGTTTAAAATAGGACATTCTGCAAAAGTGATATTAGATGCAGTAAAACACACAAAGTCTACAGTATGTAAATCGATGCGAAATATAGAAATGTGTTTACTGTAAATGTGCATATACTGCAATCCATAGTTTTTAGTACAGTAGTGTCTTGCTAAACCAGACATGTCTGGAGACAGACAGGTTGTCTGAAATAATGAGGTGTCCATTGTTCCAGCAGGTAGTGTACAATAAATAGAAATTGAAAAAAGAAAAAAAAAAAAAACATTGGTGATGCTCCTAAATCAAGAATGGAGTTTCACAGTTTTGCAGTTTTGTATCTGTGTGTGTGTGAGAGAAGGGAGGGGGGGAGGGTTCATCCAAGTTTTCCAGTTGGCAAACAATTAGTAATTGTTGTTCAGCGATGCAGAGGTTACAGTTTGTACTGTAGATGAAAAAAGCATGACTGAACATTTACTGTGCTGTTGTCTTTGTAAAGCAGATGGTGTCTCTGAACACCCTTAGAAAATAAACAAGGGCAGGACTGTGCTATCAAAACAGCCAGCTATTGTAACTGTGCTGTTGCTATTTTTGAAGTACCAGTCTGTATTCCTGCTGGAGCATTCTGCTTTGGAGAGCAGTGGAAGACATACAGATGTCTGTAAATGGTTGCTGGAGCTTATACATTTAGACCAATTTAATAGCTTGCAAAGAGATTGTGAAAATGAAAATGGGGCTAATTTGATTGCTAGCAAATGATCTGCAATTACATGTCCTTGCTGTTGTTAACCGTAGAGTAAACTGTATTCCTAACACATTTTAGAAAATGGCTTTAGCATCAGCTTCCAGCTCTAGAAGGATTCTATCAGACAGTAGATGCCCGCTGGAACGCCACAGCATCAACTATTTAAAAAAACATTGAACTATTTCTTTTTATAAATCATGTAGTTCTGATTTCCTTACTTGGAATTACCCTTGGCTTGATAATTGTCAATATACTGTACAATGTGCCAAAAAGAAATATATCAATTTTTTTTTTTTTTTTTTCAAAACGTCTTGTACTCTTTGTCAGTCACGGTCAGATTTACTGATTGTTTTGTGGAAAAATGACATATCTTCTGCTGAGCCTGATAGCTTACTTGTGTTCCATGATCAAATGGAAGGTCAAAAAGTTATTACTGTGGTTCACCTTTAACAAGTAAAACAAATGTTTTGGATCTCTGTCAAAACTCCAATTGAAAAACATGTAACCATTTATGGATGCCAACATCATTGACACTGGCTGCCTTTTTCCAGAATCCTACTGCATGCAGAAGGTTTTTAGTGGTGTGTGTCTGGCAGTACATTTCTGTATTAAATACATCAGTTAGGACAAAGAGATTCTCATTTGTATACAGCATTTGTTGTTGAGGTCAATGGAATCAAGCATTGTCACTGTGTTGCTGATGCAGATCAGCACAACAGTGCCTACAGTAACAATAGTAAAGTAGGGTTTGCGTTTGCCAAGGAAATATATTCTTATTAAAAGCAAGAAAGCACAAAACAAATTAACATATTCACGTATAAGATGACAGCGTATTGTGATGACTAGCATGTGTTTATCACTTTTAAATCATCTACTGAATGTATTACACTTGATTTAGTCTTTTCAAATAATGAAGACAGAATAAATAAAACAGAGGTCAGAGAACCATTTGCAAACTCAGACCATGACATGGCCTCATTTGAAGTGATTTTTAAAACCCAAAAAGTAATGACAAAAGCTAAGGTTTACAATTTTAGAAAGACAAACTATGAAGGTATGAAACGGAGACTAACAGAAGTAGATTGGAGTAAAATAGAGAAAACATCCACAGAAAAAGGATGGCTGTTTTTAAAAAATGTAGTACTAGAGGCGCAAAACAATTGCATCCCAAAAGTAGTCAAATCCAAATCTAAAACAAAATTGTGTAATAGATCAATTAAAAAAAAAAAAATCAGCGAAAAAAGGTAATTTACAGGGACCAAAAACAAATTACACAGAAAGAGTACTTGGAACTGCAAACGCAAGTCAAAAAGGAAGTTAGAAAGGCCAAGAGAGAGATGGAAATGAACATTGCTAAGGGGGCTAAAACCAATTCCAAAATGTTTTCCCAATATTATAACAGCAAGAGAACATTCAAAGAGGAGGTTAAATGTCTAAGGCAAATGGCAAAATCATAGACGAAGAAAAAAAAATAGCAAATATATTAAATGATTACTTTTCACAAGTTTTTACAAAGGAGGATACAGACAACATGCCCCACATGTCAACCTGTTCCTATCCTGTTTTAAATAACTTTAGCATAACCGAGGCAGAAGTGTTAAAGGGACTAGGAGCTCTTAAAATAAACAAATCCCCTGGGCCGGATGAGATCCTCCCAATAGTACTCAAAGAAATGAAAGAAGTTATTTACAAACCGCTAACCAAGATCATGCAATAGTCTCTTGAGACAGGGGTTGTACCGACAGACTGAAGAATTGCAAACGTAATACCAATCCACAAAAAGAGAAACAAAACTGAACCAGGTAACTACAGACCAATAAGCCTGACTTCTATTATATGTGAACTTATGGAAACTATATAATAAGATCCAAAATGGAAAATTACCTATATGGTAACAGTATCCTGGGAGACAGTCAGAATGGTTTTAGGAAAGGGAGATCATGTCTAACTAACCTGCTTGATTTTTTTGGGGATGCAACATTGACAATGGATAATTGCAAAGCATATGACATGGTTTATTTAGATTTCCAGAAAGCTTTTGACAGAGTCCCGTGTCAACAATTAATTCTCAAACTGAACGCAGTAGGGATTCAAGGAAACGCATGCACATGGATTAGGGAGTGGTTAACATGTAGAAAACAGAAAGTACTGATTAGAGGAGAAACCTCAAAATGGAGTGAGGTAACCAGTGGTGTACCACAGGATCAGTATTAGGTCCTCTGCTATTCCTAATCTACATTAATGACTTAGATTCTGGTATAGTAAGCAAACTTGTTAAATTTGCAGACAACACAAAATTAGGAGGAGTGGCAAACACCGTTGCAACAGCAAAGGTCATTCAAAATGGTCTAGACAGCATTCAGAACTGGTCAGACACATGGCAAATGACATTTATTATTTGTTTATTTAGCAGACGCCTTTATCCAAGGCGACTTACAGAGACCAGGGTGTGTGAACTATGCATCAGCTGCAGAGTCACTTACAACTACGTCTCACCCGAAAGACGGAGCACAAGGAGGTTAAGTTGCTTGCTCAGAGTCACACAATGAGTCAGTGGCTGAGGTGGGATTTGAACCGGGGACCTCCTGGTTACAAGCCCTTTTCTTTAACCACTGGACCACACAGCCTCCTAGAGAAGTGTAAGGTACTGCGCACAGGCAATAAAAATGTGCATTATAAATATCATATGGGAGATACTGAAATTGAAGAAGGGAACTATGAAAAAGACCTAGGAGTTTATGTTGACTCAGAAATGTCTTCATCTAGACAATGTGGGGAAGCTATAAAAAAAGGCCAACAAGATGCTCAGATATATTGTGAGAAGTGTTGAATTTAAATCAAGGGAAGTAATGTTAAAACATTACAATGCATTAGTAAGACCTCATCTAGAATATTGTGTTCAGTTCTGGTCACCTCGTTACAAAAATGATATTGCTGCTCTAGAAAGAGTGCAAAGAAGAGCGACCAGAATTATCCCGGGTTTAAAATGCATGTCATATGCAGACAGGCTAAAAGAATTGAATCTATTCAGTCTTAAACAAAGAAGACTACGCGGCAATCTGATTCAAGCATTCCAAATTCTAAAAGGTAATGACCATGTCGACTTTTTCGACCTGAAAAAAGAAATAAGGACTGGGGTTACAAATGGAGATTAGATAAAGGAGCATTCAAAACAGAAAATAGGAGGCACTTTTTTTACACAGAGAATTGTGAGGGTCTGGAACCAACTCCCCAGTAATGTTGTTGAAGCTGACATCCTGGGATCCTTCAAGAAGCTGCTTGATGAGATTCTGGGATCAATAAGCTACTAACAACCAAATGAGCAAGATGGGCCGAATGGCCTCCTCTTGTTTGTAAACTTTCTTATGATGATCTTATGTTCTTACATAATTCCCTTACTCATTGTCAGTAGTGGGGCCCCCATGGTTGTGTAATGTGCACAGCTTTTCCACTAAATATGTAGCTTTGTGTGTGTTTCCTGTTAAATGCTAACAGTGTAATGTTACAACACTATTTTTCCCTTTGTTTTGCTTCCCTGTACCTTGGGGCTTGCAGCATACATTCAAAACATTCTGTTGCAGTAAGTTCATACTGTAGGATGGCCAGAAGGCTTCAAAGATAAGACAATACGGTTACATCCACTGTTCCCTGTTCATTTCATTTCTGCAAAACGCTGAAAAGGGCAGGCAAACGCAGCTGCTGTTAATTAAAAAATGTTAAATATAAAAGTAAACACAAATGGTTCACCCTCTGTTTATGTTTGAAGGCTTCTATCACCAGAAACAAAAAGTGTTAGCTGAGGACAGGCCAAACGTTCTAAGCATTTCCTGTCATGTAATGCGCTTGCTGTGCTCTTAATTTTGCCGATGATTAACCATGCTTTACATAGCAGTCATTAAACCATTACAACCATAACAATACAGTCGATTTTAATAAAAACAAAAAGAAATAAAACGTCAGCATAGAAACTCAAACAGTTAATTGCTGTAGTTCTGGGGATTCAAAATGTACCTCTTCTCACCCCATTGTTTGCAGTGCTGATCACACAAAGGGCGTTTGCTAGATTTGTTTTTTTAGCCTACAGTGTACAGCACATGCTGTATTAATATAGCATTGTATTTTATTAGGTTTATATAAGTCCCATGCAATTGGGCATGCTGTTGGGAAACAATTCTGCTGTTTGAAAAGCATTCTGTGATGGCTGATCTGTCTGATTGATGGCATGCTTGTTTATTTTGCTGAGCTATGTTTGCACCCCAAATGAGTGACAAGGGTTAAGAAATGTGCTCTGTAAAATTATATCAAGAAATGCATTGATAAGCATACATCACAGGATGCATATGTGTCAGAGATTTCCATAACTCTGGCCCTTGTTTAAGCTGAGTGATGGTTTGTTCTTCCTTGGTTTCCCTAAAGAGTGTTGCAGTACAATAACTGCGGATATGTCCTCTTCCTGAACAATGCACCGATCATCTATTAAAGCCAAGAAGTTTTCAATATATATTTTTTTGCTTTAGTGCACATTACGTCAGATTGAAATGTCATAATCGGGGCTGGTTTTAATTAACTGCCTGGTTGCCAGAAAAGTGAAAGCAAAACACTGCTTACCCTTAAATGAAAATGTAGTTTCTTTTTCACTGACTGTTGAAACCACCCTTGAAAGGCCTTTTTAGTTTTTATTTTCATGGGTTGAAACAAATCCTGCAAAAGTCTATTCAAAGAAGTGATTAGTTAGAGATAAGCTTAAGGATGCGTACATAGACTGAGCTTTAAACGTTTTTCTCTTTGGTTATGTTTTCATTAAAACATAGAAGCGAATTACAAGCAGTTATGCGCATCTAGAAATTCAGCTAACAGGTGATGCGCATTACCAGGAAAAAAACAGGTTTCCACAAAAATCAATTTCTAGCAGAGTTGGCGATTTTAAATAAATAAATAAATAAATAAATAAATAAATAAAATTGTTTAAAATTTAAATCTATTCTTTTGTTTTTGAAATTATGGAACATTTTCATAGCACCATATTTGTGGCTCTACTTGCAAGTAATATAAATAACGCTCTTAGGATGTTGCAAATGGTGGTTTGTGAATAGTAAGACCTACATACCAAACCAAATTACTCCGAGAAGTACCTTACTCAACTCAGCTCAGTCCAGACAGTTGTCATGCTGATGCGCTAGGGAGGCTGCCCTGTGGTTGATCCCTGGAGACAGCATTGCAGCCGTGTTGATGCGCCAGAGAGGCAAAATAGGCTGATCCCAGGAGCCATCATTACACTAAAGCAATCAACATCAGGCAGAAGGATATCTACATCATCAGATGGAAGGCAACGCAGATGGATCACATTAGTTTACAGTACAATAAGTTATGTCTTAGTTGGTGCTTATCTTGGCAAGAGCTGAGCCCAAAATCAGCATGAAGTTTTAACACCCATTCTCATGTAATGGAAATCTTGAATTTGTTTGGGTACTTGGTAAGCGAAAATAAAATAGGTTAATACAAATGTGATGTGGGATGTATAACTTGATTTTACACTCTGTTAATTATTATTACTTTTTAAATCCATTCAAGTACCATTTGTCAGTGTTTTACACTGTCACTACTCGTATTTACAGTACTGTAGTAGTGTTATATCTATATTGATGTATTTCAACATTGCATTTAAATTTACTTGAACCAGTTATTTAGAAATTGAAAAACGGAATAGTTTCTAGCAGTTTAACTAAAAACAAATAACAACACTAACATTATTAATGGAATAAAATGTTGCAAGCAAGGGTTATTTCAAAACTAAACCTGTGTATCTTTATTTATCGGTGTTGAGCAGATATCGGTTGTAAAAGTGTTTTAACCCTTTGCGGTCCTATGTCGGACCTGATCCGACATTGCAATTATTCCTATCCGATCCAATGTCGGACCCTGTCCGACATCATCATGGCGACATCATCATGGTGATAAAACGAGTGATCAGGAGATGATTGATTGATCGGTATGTACGACTATTATTATTATTATTATTATTATTATTATTATTATTATTATTTATTTCTTAGCATATGTGAAAGCTATAGCGAACGAAAGTGGGGGGGGCGGGGCTGGAGAGGCCTAGTGAGTGCTTTGTTGATATGCAGGGCCTTTTAAACCCATTTGACTGTGGAAAACAAATACTTTTAAACAGCACGTCTAAAATTAACTGTGCATGTGAAAATAAATTGGACCTGACACGCACTTAATAAATGGACTGCAAAGGGTTAAACACAAAGGTGTTTTTGGTCTCAAAGGAGGGAGCGACTTTACATCACTGCGACCTATACCACGATTTTTACGGTATGTGTGTATATTTATAACTCACTGAAGAGGCCCATCTATTATTTTTCCTAATACATGGATACCCTTGTGATGCTAGTATTAAAGAAGACGAGGTTCAGCAGTACAGTTGGGTTTTTTAAACTTAGTGTTTCATTGCTGTACAGATGTTCTATGTTGTTGTCCGAAAGAGCTTCAGCTTTTTTTGGATGATTGCCTTTACCTTGTTTTAATTTCCTCTTCCTCTCAAGTTTCTCTGAGATATGAGTGTAGCTGCATTACATCATTTTTTTTTTTTTTAACGTATTCTCATTTTGTTAATCATTAATGAACATTTCTGTACTCTGGGACATTTTGTGCTTGAATTGAAAGTGATGGTCTCGGAGTCGAATGGGTCAAAGTTCAAGTATATTTTCCTCTAGAGGAATTATCACATTTTGACATCACTACTGTGGTATTATTGGCTGGTGTGGTTGGGGCTGACAGCAGTTTAAGGGGATTTCCAAATATTCCCCCCTTTTAAACACATTTTAGACTGTTAGATAAAATGTCATGTTCATACCTTCTGTACTAGATCGTATTTCCATCAGCACATCGATTGGCCAAACATTTGCAAAGTACCAGCTAACTTGGGATGTGGCTTCGACTTGCACAGATTCTGCTTCATCATACATGCCAGGGACATTAAAGTTAATCAGAAACCAGAACTGCTACGCATCATATTCCACTGAGATTTTTCCCCCAGATTTTTACCGATGTTTCAATTAAAAACTATTTATTACCGATTTTATCCCTATTTATTATATGTAAAATAAACTCAGAAAAAATTCCTGTAATTGTTTTTACCTTTTTATAAGCCCTTTTTACAAACATCTCTTCAGACAAAACAACTAAACATCAAAGATTTTATTTTCTGTTTATAAGTAAATAGGTTCCAGAAAGATCCTTAGCAGACGGGGGTAGCATACAAAACTGGACAATGTGTATTCAGTTTAATTACTTGGTATGAAAACTACAAGTGCTTAATAATTTAAATTAAATTAGGCCTTAATATAAACCAGGGCTTGAATTTCATTTTTGAGTGCTGGGGGGATTTCCCCCCTATGCTGCAGCCAATGGGGGGATTCCAAAGTTTTAGGGGGAAATGACAAAAGAAAAGGCACTTTTGCATATAAAAAACTATATATATTTTACTGCATCATCATTCACACTTTAAAATAAGGTGCTTTCAGGAGACTTAACAGCTGTTCATCACTGTGAGACAGAGCACACTCTATTGCTTTTGCCATTGCCTGACGTGAAGTTTTTACATGCAGCAGAAGAAAAAGGTGCTTTTCTTTTTATAAATTATATAATTGAAAGGAATCTGCAGCAGGTGGCCAGGTGTCAATTGACAAATTGAAAATCAATTAACCCTGGTCACGTGCCTTTAAAAAGGGTCTGGAGAGCCAGCCATTTGTTCTTTGTTGGTGCTTCTTTTGTTTGGTGCTTTCGACAAGCCTGGAGGGGAAGGAGAAGAATCCTCACCACTGTGTGTGGAAGGGTGAGCTACACCACTGATCACTGTGTGTTTAACCAGGGTGAGCTTCTACAACACTGATCACTGTGTGTTTAACCAGGGTAAGCTACTACACCACTGAGCACTGTGTGTGGACCCAGGGTGAGCTACACCACTGATCATTGTGTGTTTAACCAGGGTAAGCTACACCATTGATCACTGTGTGTGGAAACAGGGTGAGCTTCTACACAACTGATCATTGTGTGTTTAACCAGGGTGAGCTACACCACTGATCACTGGGTGTTTAACCGGGATCATAGGTACTATAAAGTTTTAGTTTGTGTAGGGAGAAGGTTCCTGGAGCGGGACCTCCCTTTTAGTGGGAGCAGCGCTCAGCCCGAGCTTGGCCACCTTTTTGTTTTGTAGCTGTTTTTTCTTGCTGTGAATTGTTTTCCATTTTTGCAATAATGTACACCTGTGTGTGTGTGTGTGTCCTTCCTCACTAGGCCTACCATTACGGCTACATATCACTGCAACTGCCTGTGTGATTCCCAATAAAACCTGGACACCTGAGCGCCATTTCAAAGCCAAACCGTCTTCTGTCTCTGTCGTTTCTCAGCAGATACCCACACCGTAACAGTACACCCCTGTTACACTTATCTCATTGATTTAGTAGTATTATTATTATTTATTTCTTAGCAGACGCCCTTATCCAGGGGGACTTGTGATTTGTTACAAGATATCACATTATTTTTTACATACAATTACCAATTTATACAGTTGGGTTTTTACTGGAGCAATCTAGGTAAAGTACAGCAAGGGTACAGCAGCAGTGTCCCCACCTGGGATTGAACCCACGACCCTCCGATCAAGAGTCCAGAGCCCTAACCACTACTCCACACTGCTTTCCTTAACCTTTGTCATGGGTTCAGCTTCTGCCCATATGACGGTTAGGCTTGCACAAAAAACAGTTAACAGTTGTGAAGTTCTTTTAGGACTTGAGCCAGAACAGGCTCCACCCTGTCTCAAGTGTCACTTTACTGTATGTGGTTTTCATATCAATTCAGAATTACCACAGTGTTTTTTCAAAAGTGACGGAGTGGCTGCATTGCTTAGATACAAGCCAGTTTACAGTAGTTGTCACAGTGACTTGGTTTTCTTCTGGTAAAAAGGCATGGAGTATGAAATTTGACTTTTCCCCATTTCAATTCTGTTTGTAAAACTACAAATAAATGATTGCGTGAGCAACTGCTCTTCCTTTAAAATCTGATGCAAAAAGTTTTTGTTCAGCGCACAGACGTTTTTCAAGTACTAGACAGTAATATAGAGAAGATGCTTCCTCATTCCTATGTCTTAATGTTTTGAAGGGCACACCGTCTGAGTGATGGCAGTTAGAATATTGAAGTGATCTTGACAGCACGGGGAAAGAATACTGTAGGTATCAGGAAGTAGCAGCAACTTTTGATCTATAGCGTTGTCATTTTAAATATGTTTGTATTTAAAGACAAGTACCAAAAGATGTTTAAAACAAGTGAAATGGCATATGTACTAGATGGTGCTACAGTACAGAAGTGCTAAGAAAAAAATGATTTAAAGCCTTGATTGGCACGTGAGATCTAGGCCATTTTATTAGGGCTGTCAATTGATTTAAAATTTTTGATCGGTTAATTTATGGGCAGTAGTTGATTAATCGATAAATTAATCCATGCACATTTTTAATAAAGCCAATCTTATAGTGACTGTCCTTATAGCTACGTACTTGGCTTCCTGTACTTCTGCATCTAGCAGAACCTGAGGCACAGTGTCCGAGAATACTGTGCCTATTGACAAGTGATTGCTAAACATGCTGTCGTAGTCAGAAATCGGAGAAAGTAATTTCACATAATTACCTGTGTTTGAGGAATTGGTGCCTTCATCGTGCCCTCTGAATGCCAGTTCTTGCTTGCCGGGGTAAACAACAGAATCAGTCAAGCGCTTAAGAATCTCACGATTTTTTCTTACTTCTCATCTGCTCATCAATCCGGGTTTGTCCAAAAGTTTTGAATGTAACAGTGGCTTGCAAGTGACTTTGGGAACGCTCATGTTTTTGTGCGGACTTCGATAGACATCCTAGATTGCTGTAGCCAGTGCTGTTCCATATCGTCATTTCTATACTGAGCAAACTACAGTTCCAGCAGTATACTTTTTTTAAATTAACAGCTACCGGTAAGCTGTTAATTTAAAAAAAGTTCCTTCCTTTCCTGTGTCAGTTCAGGTATTTGTGGTGTATACCTCCATTTTTTTTAAAGAAAGTTCTTGAAAATAGATTTGTAACCAAATCGACTATGATGTCTCATTTGTCTGAAGACATTTCTTTTTAATTTGTAAAAAGCAATTCGAAATATTACTTCGAAGTTCTCAATATAATTCTCAATAACGGTCTCTATAATAAGCAATATTGTGTGAAATTCAGCTATTCTTACAACCTAGCATTTTTATGTCCCACCTCTACTCACTAATGATTGGACAACTGCAAAACCAGGGCAGATCTTTGACTTTCCCATTGGTTACACTCCCAATTATGTTCTGCCTCTGCTCACTTATGATTGGAAACCTGCATAACAAGGGGGAAGGTCTTTGACTCTCTCATTGGTTAAACCTATTAAGACCTTCAACTGTTTATGACCCGCCTCAGCTCACTTATGATGACTGCCACAGAGAAAATGCAGATTTTCTATTGGTTGATTTTATTTTATATACAAAAATAAAATTCTGCATGATTAAATTGTAAAAAAAATCATTAATCTGCGATCAACTCTTTAGTTGATTAATCTGGCCGATTAATCTGTTAACCGGAGCAGCCCTACTTTTTTTGAGAGACCAGAAGCAAACATGCATTCTGTCTGTTTGCTAACTATATCAGCCATGATTTGAAAAGATTGTGCTTTAGTCTTGCTCTAGGATTCTAAAAATAGTTACTATATTGTACAATGCAATGCATACTGTAGTCGCATTATACTGCTGCAGATTATTTTGTTGAATTTTGGAGGCTTGCAGTTTTCAAACATAACACTCAGCAAGGCTTTTCTTGTCTTGGTGAGCACACGTTCATGCATGTTTACAAAATCAAAGGAGGAAGTACCTTAAAGCAGGGAACATGGCATGAATGACAGTGAGGGTCTAATGATTGAAAACTGACCCCCCCCCCCAAAAAAAAAATGCAATACTTTATGAAAAGAGATGGTATTTTCTAAATCTTGGGTTTTCTCAGCTCCTGGGTTGTATCTGTAGTACACCTGCTTATCTTTATCAGCAGAATAATGTACTGTACAGTATGCAACATTTAAGATTTTCAGAAGATCTTTTTTTTTATTTTTATAATACTGCATGTATGCCTATTACTTTGTGTTAAGTGGTTAAAGAAAAGGGCTTTTAACCAGGAGGTCCCCGGGTTCAAATCCCGGCTCACTCGCTGTGTGACCCTGAGCAAGTCACTTAACCTCCTTGTGCTCCGTCTTTCGGGTGAGAAATAGTTGTAAGTGCCTCTGCAGCTGATGCATAGTTCACACACCCTAGTCTCTGTAAGTCCCCTTGGATAAAGGCGTCTGCTAAATAAACAAACAATACATATGAGAGCAATGAGGTAGTGACTAAATAGGGCCAACTGCATTTGTTTCACAGCTGTATTCTATGATTCTCTCAAGTTCCATAACCAGCTACCATTCCACTGCTAGATTGCTTTAACCCCATATTCATAATACAGATCAAACTCTTTTTCATCTTTTTCACTCCATGTTTATAAACCTTTTTATGAGAGATGACATTCTCTCTTTCTTTTTTTTTGAAAATCATTTAATTATAGTTTGTCATGTTGAGCTGCATGCAACTGGCATTAAATGGTATAGTAAAAATATAATTCTGTTTTAATTTCTGATGTTAGCAGGTGTTATACTGTATCAGGCTAAATAAAACAGTACTGTTTTGAGATTTGACTGAAGCCTTTTTATTACATTGATCAACTGCACTGAGGTTTCTAAAATGACAAGATTGTGGATCTGTGGTCTGCTCAACAGAAACTGTTTGTCAAATTGTATTGTACAGTTGGTAGTTTTCCAGCTACAGTACAATGTCTTTGCTCTACAGAAACACTCATGTTTTGCTCTACAGAAACACTCATCACTGAGGCAACTGCTCCTTACAGAAATAGTGTCTCCAGCATCCCTTAAGGTAGTGTCTGTCTCTCTGTACTAGTAAAGAAGACAGGACTGCTGAATGGGGGTGGCTTTAATATTGGTAATACTGTAGATTACTCTCTTTTCTTATACTTTTCTACACCATACTGTTTTGTAGATTAGCTTCACTATTTCTTATTAGTAGTGTAAATACTGTTGTGTGTATTTATTGTAATAGTGATATATGTTTTTTTGTGAAAGACATACAGTATTTACAGTATAATTGTATTTATGTGGGTTAAAAATAGTAGAGATGTATCATTCTGTTTGAAAGAGCACATCGTGAACAAACCTTTACAGAACAAATTGTAAGCATTCAAGTCAGCTGAAGTTTTAATTTGTTGTGTCATTTGCTTCAGTTGTCCTTGGGCACTTACTGGCAGGTACAGTAGTACTGAAATATTTACAGTAATGTTTTGCTTAGGGGAGCAGATGTGTGTTTGTAAAATTGCCTTGGTTACTTTATCTCATGCTGACTTAATGTTTCCAGTGATACAGAATGTCCATGGGCAAAATATAAAAGTAGTGTACCCTTCACTTTGAATTGTCACCTACAGTAATATTGCGTCCATATCTTGGCCATTTGACTTTGTGTTCTGGATGATAGACATGTTGAGGTATTGGCTTCATACTCGGTATATTTCTCTAGGTTAAGTTTGATTGTAATGTTGTACGTTTGTTCTGTATAGATAAACTTACACCTCTTGCCATAATAATGAAACAGTCCGTAAGCAAGGGAGATCTGAAGAGCGAGAGTCGTCAGCTAGAACCAATAAAGTGAAACGGTCAAACCAGGTACGTAGTAATAATAGTAAGGAATCGGCAGCAAAACAAACAAAGCTCAAAAGCAAGAGATTGCTAGAAATGGTAGTGTTTTATAGAGGCAGGATAGATTGGTTAACCAATCGGGAGACAACACATCATGAAATTGATTGATGTGCTGGTAGAGATTGAGTTACAGATAGAGAAAAGAAGGAGGAGATAAGTCTCACCTACTCTCCTTGAAATTCAACCTAAAGGTTAACACTTATAGCCTAAAAGAGGTTGATAATCACAGACATTTTAAACTCAGTTGATCTTCAGTGACAGGTCTAAATAGAGACAATGTTTAAATATTAAATTAGTCAAACATGTAATTTGTAAGGGTTTGCACACACTATTAAATATGTGGGTTTTGTCAGCATTTTTTTAACACTGGAGGTCCAGAAAATAAATACACTCAAGGCAAAAAAAATCTGATAACTAGTACAAAACTTATTATTTTTGGGTCCTGGAGATGTTGAAACAGTGACTGCTGTAAAGAAGTTGATGTTAGTACAGTGGCTGTGGACTTTTTTTTTATTATTTAATGACGCTTTCAGGATGACTGTTTGATAGATCAAACAGGCATTGAGGTATAAGAACAGGATATCCACACTGCTGTCCTTGAACTGGTTTCAGTGGAATAGCCATCTCCATTATCTACATGCAGCACACCAGACTGCAGAAAAACAACACACTTCTTTTTTTTATTTATTTATTTTAAATTGCAAGGCAAAATAAACACTGTAGCAACTTTACTTTCAGTAATTGACAAGATTGGTAAATTCTATTAAATATTTCAAACCCTCCTTAGCGTTGAAGCTTTAGACCATGTTTACTGCTGATTACATTTATAAAGGCCTAAATGTATGTACAGTAGCATGGTAGCATTCACTGTAGTCTACTATTAAGCATCCATATAAGTTATGCCTACTCAAACTGAGGTCCAGATTGAAGTTCTTAACAACAAAAGTAGTCCTTTTTTTTTGTCTACATTGATGCATTTCAAATTTTTTTCAATTTGTGTCAGGCACATTACAGTGTTTATTTATTGTTTATTTATTGTAGTCGTTTTTAAAGTATGCAAGCCACCCATGGACACTTTATAAACTGGATAAAAGGAAAATTATTTAGGCCTCAATAGATTTTGAATTGGGGTAATACTTTTCACTGATTTTTTTGGTTGGTAATCAAGATAAAGGTAAAATTAACATAGGGTTAATTCTAATTGGACACAAGTAAATGGTTAGAGATTGGATTTCAAACATTAACAATGACTGTACACCTTTAAGCACACATTCCACAACATCATAATCGTACCTCTTCATGTGCACATGCGTTGCCTCACCCACACTAATCCCCGTGCTTTGTCATGGCACAATGTTGTGGAACAGTTTGGAATTTCAGTAGCGTTGCATGTTAATCCATAATATGTAAACTGATCAGTACTTGCTTTGTTTGTTCAGTTTTCAGACACTAATGATTTGGGCCTCTTTGTTGATGAAAGACAATAGCTAAGCATTACATATAGAACAGTAGATGAGCTGCAGTGAATTACAAGGCTGTAATTGCTTTAAAGGGTTCTGGTTAAGGCTGCACATTTTGAAAAATAGAATAATCTATTAGTCTATCGATTTTAATACTTTGATTATTCGAAATATAATCAATATATTTTCTTAATTACAAAAAGTATTGCTTATTTAAGTCACAGCAAGGGGGCTTTCAATAGAGGAACTCATCAAGGCGTCTGTTTCTTTTTGTTGCAAATTAAAGTGAAAAATACATTTTATGTAGATTTCTAAAAGTGATTATACATGCAGTAGTATATATGGAATAATAATAATAATCTTTGTATTTATAATATTTAATATATGTGTTTGTGCTTGCTTATGCATGGTAAAAATGCGTGTTGATCAGCTGGTAACAAAGCCAGTTGTACACAGCACCTCCTCTTCCCTGAGCAGGGTTTTTTTTCGCCTTGTTGTATTACTGTGTATTTCAAACAGAAATTGTTAATTGATCATCGCCAATCTTTTGCAGATAATGCTATTTAGATTCCGTGTTTGCTGTTGTGTACAGCAATATTGTAAAGTGCTGACTCCTGAAACTTTCGTTTCTGTATAAATGTTGCCAATTGTAATAACCTCTTGAAACGTGTAATTTTAAAGTCTCCTTGATTTGTAGCTAAATTATTATTATTTATTTATTTATTTCTTAGCAGATGCCCTTATCCAGGGAGACTTACAATTTTTACAAGATATCACATTATTTTTTTACATACAATTACCCATTTATACAATTGTTTTTTTTTTACTGGCGCAATCTAGGTAAAGTACCTTGCTCAAAGGTACAGCAGCAGTGTCCCCCACCAGGGATTGAACTCATGACCCTCTGGTCAAGAGTCCAGAGCCCTAACCGCTACTCCACACTGCTGCAAAAGAATATTATTTAAAATCTAAAAAACCATTACCTGAAATTATAACGTTTAAAAGGGAGGTAAACATATTTGAGGGTGAGTGGGACGCAGACATAAAATAACCACATTCATGTGTTTTTTTTTTTGTGCGCGGATTCCGCACTGTAACGGGACACATTCTAATGGGTGAGCACTATATATATATATATATATATATATATATATATATATATATATATATATATATATATAAGAAATTGCAGTGATTCCAACTGAATTTTCAGCAGTACAGATCCATATAAAAAAAATCAAGTTTACTACAGAGTACATTTTGCAGTTTTACTAAATATTTAATACAGTTTACAGTCTCATGTTACCGGTACACATATACAGTACTGCTAGGCTATGAACAATCATTTGCCATATGCACTCAGTTTGTGCTTTTCCATTTTTGTGCTTTCATTTATCTATTGTATTTATTGCAGTTATTCTGCCCTTTTTAAATATGAGATACGTAGAGATGAGCTATTTATACTAAACATTATTTCAAACAGTGGGAACCTAGTTAGATACATAGGTTTATTACTGAAATGCATTTATTTATTTATTTATTTATTTATTTTACTTAACATGTTGCAGTGTTAGCACAGCAAATATATTGTCAGTAACTGGTGGTTGTTTATGAGTCTGTATTTTTTTTTTTAATCAGGTAGTTGGTTAAGTTGACGAATCGATGCAGCACTAGCTCTGGTAACACAAGAGAAGCTGGAGTGGCAGTGGTTTATGATGAATTCACCAGAACTTCGAGATGCAATTGTATCCTAAAGTAATTCACTTCAGCCCCATTTGTTTAGTTTTTTATAGGCTAATATATGGATTTCATGACTTTGAAGGTTTATGTCAGGCAGTGTTCTGCGTTGTGTTTTTGTTTTCTTGGTCTCCAATGAATGACTCCCTGGCTTCTAGTGTTGGAATTTCAAAACGGACAGTCATTTTCAATGCTTGGAAGTTTAAAAAGAAAAACGACAGTCAGCAGTTTTGTGGAGAAGTCATAAATAGGCGATGTGTCATATGGGCTGAGATGCAATTATATTACTTATCCATGCAGTATATTATAACATGATTAACGCTGTCCGTATTTACTGTATGCTGGCTGAATTTGGCTTCAAACCAGATCCCCTGGTTAAAAATGGCTATAAAATGCCTGATAAAGATTAGAGCAAATGAAGCCATCTTTGACATTAATGAAAATGTCATTGCATGTCATTTGAAGGTTGTTTGAAACTTCCAGGATGGATTGCAAGCAAAATTGTAAACATCTATTATAGACTAGGCATGCATCACAGAAGCTTGGTGAAGACTGGTGCAAAATCAAGTCAATTGGCATGTTCACCCTGTATGATGTGACAGATGGACACAATCCGTGTAGAAGGGTCCACGTTTTTTGAATGAGGACCTTAAAAACAAAAACATGTCTGGCTTTTGAAATAGCAGGGTTTAGTAAAACTAAGTCCTGATTTATATGGTGTCCATTTACGGCTTCCATAGATGACTACCCTCTTGGTAAAAGAAATTGGATCAAGGTTTTTATTGATCATTATTTCAGACAGACCTATAAAGCCCGACCTATTTGGCAGAGACAGAACTGTATTGTGTTTGTCTCCTTTTTTGTTTTTTGACGACAGGCTTCTGGCCAAAGTTGAGATGTTGCTTCCCAGAAGAAGTTGTTGTTTTGGATTCCAAGGTTCTACTATGTAGGCATTTTTAAGTGTCAGAGCACTGCTCCTGGAAGAATACAGAACTGTCTTTATGCACTTCATTTATTCACTTTACGTAAGTTAACTGTAACCCTTTCATGCATGGGGACGGGGAAAAAAAAAAAAAAAAAAAAAAAAAGAAAAACCTCTTCCAGTCTTTATATGAGGACATATAAGATGCAAATGCATGATGACCTCCTATAAGGATGCCAATTTTTTGTCCCCCATATAAAGCAATGGGATTCATTATTGTGTCCACATTTTCAGCTGTTTTCAATATTTCATCCATGAAATAGATTATATTCAGAATTTTGAATAGTATCTGGATTGCAAACATTTGCAAATGACTTTAATAGCCAATTATCTGCAATGTGTTCTTTAGGGCAACCGTATTAAAATAATAAATAGTTTCACAGTGTCCTAGCTCAGTTACAATTCCCTATTGGGGGATACAGTAGTGGAAATGTATGCACAGTACACTGTCACACTATGTTTCCATACTGTATATATAGATAACAGTGTATGCAATTGTCGGGAAACTTGGTAATAACTTTGTTATTGCGGTATATGGAGGAGTCTGTCTGTCTGTACAATTGTCTATCAGTATATCACAGAGAACAATTGTCAGTAGATGTAGCAAACAAAATCATTTCATAAATCTTACTTCCATTACTGTAGCTAAAAAGATCTCAAATGTGCAGGTTGGAAAGAAACGCATGTTATAACACACATGTATTTTCATTTTAAATTGTGATAGTGTCTGGTACTACTTTAGGTTAAAGAGAGCTCTCAATTTCTGCATCTTATTCTTGTGTTGCAGATTTCACTTAAGCATTCCCTTCTACTGCAGGTCAAAGCATGTTGCTGGTTGAAAGTACAGTATGTCAGTCAATATGGGAAGCAACTGATTGCTTATTCACAGGAAAGAAGCCAGTGAAGGGATGGGGACAATTTGACCCTCCAGGTGGATTGACCCAGGAAGTGCAAGACAGTCTGAAAGCATGGCTTGCAAACAGACATTTCTTTAACCTAGGGTGGTACCAGATACCATGTGTGCTAAAATGTGTTTCTCTCAAAACTGAACATTTGAGACCTACAGTACAGTAGGCCTATATAATAAATGGATGTGCGCAGGAGGAGAACGGATAGCGTTTATAGAAGTATCTACAGCTACTTTAACATTATTGAAATTAGTTAGTTATTGAGAGGATCAGATTCTAGGGATATATGTCCATCCACCCCACTTGCTACACATTTTTGCATGAATCTAGTGACTCGCATACTGTAGCCTATATCAAACTGTTTAAACATTACATTGCTAATTCTTACTCTGTACATACTGTTGTGTGATGATTGTCAACTTTTTTCAGAATACTGATTTCTCTCATTTTGAATTTACAACCGTAACAGGGATGGACAGTATGTTACTGACATACTTGAAACAAAAGTTATTTTACAGCTCTTGGTGTGCTTCTTAGGACACTGCATGTAGATTTCTTTGTTTACTGTGTGGTTGGAAATTGTTACGGTGTGTGCTATGACATTGGTTAGCTTTTTACCTTGGAGATTTGTCTGCCCCCCTCCACACCCGAGAGCACCATGAACTGGGAAATGTGTGGGAAAAGCTGTTTAAATAAAGAATGTTTAGCATTGCTTGCTTTGAAAATGACTGAAGAATGACTGATGAAACTGCTATTTTGTCACGGGACACTGTTATCCGTAGTGCAGAATCTCTCATCTGGTCACCAAAAGCAAGCTCATGTCTATTTTTAGCTTTTTAACTGTGGAGCTAAAGTTTCATTATAGTGTAACTTTGAGAGACTCACGAGGAAACAGATTACACACTGGTCTTTTAAAGATATTTTCTCACTCAATATGGATCATGAAAGATAATGTGTGTGGTATTTAATGAAAGAAGTTCAAACATCTCCCAGTTCTCTGCAAAACTGTCTTGACTTGTGGCAGTCTGGCTCGCAGTGGTGAGGTTGATGACGTCACGGACCAGGCAGTAACTGAATCAAAACAGTGGATGGGCGGGTGAAGCTGAATGCTATGGCACTCAGCGTATTTATTAATAATTAAACAAAAACAAAAGATTTAAACAAAACACAAAACAAAAAGGCGCAATGGCCAAACAAACAGAAACAAGTATATTTTTTAAATATAGCAATTGTTCTTTTTCCTCGCTCTTTTTCCTCGCTCTTTCTCTCCGCTCTCCCGTACTCTCCTCTCTATCCTCAACAACCAAACCCGGACAGCTGTCGGTTCTTATACTCTGGCCGAGGGGTTAACTAGTTGTTAATTATCTTATTACCCCTCGGCCACAGTCTGCACGCGTTTGGTAAGGATGCATGACTGTCAGCTAGTTAAATAATCAGTAGCTGATCAGTCATGCATCCTCACGAGGTTTTTAAATATAAATATAAAAAACAATAACAAAAGACGCGGCGCTTTTATCCGCGCCGCAAACAAATACAAATAATAATAAATGGTGGATATACATGCTGAAACACCACTGCTTTTACCACAATTTAAACATGAACTAGATGAACTGATAATAACATTGCATAGTACAGTAAACCATAACTTTAGATGCTCAATCCTGCAGTAGGTTATAAAGGTAACACTGTGCTTTGTATCCTACTGTATCAATCAAATTTAATTCATAGTTTTGACTTGGTGTCCTACAGCTGTATTTACAATATTAACCAACAAAATATTGTTGGTTTTTCACTTGTCTTTTTACAGTAATATTTAAAATGCAAGTCAAGATAACTACTGCATTCTGGTACTTTTGCTGTAGCCGATTGCAACTAGACCATTGGTGAATTTGAACTACAGTACAGCATCACGTGAAGTCATTCAGTACCAGGAGGTAGCAGGAGCTCTTAATCTACACGGTATACCATTGTCTTTAAATGATCTGTTTTAACCTGTAAAATATAACCAAATATCAAAAGATCTTCAAGAGAAGAATTAAGGGGGCCACTGATAAATGTGGTTACCTTGGTTACCATTCTTGTAAAAACACAGTCTTTGTTTTCCAGCATCCCAGCATGATACAATAAGTACAGATGCCAAAACAATAATGTATAACCTACCGTTGATGAGGTGTATCAATATAAAAATCCTGCAGTGCTTGGAGAAATGGCGTAACATTTGTGCCCCTTTGGTTAGGGTTTGAACTACACATTGCAACAGTTTGTGGCAGGGAAAATAAAGCTGGATGGGTTCAAGGTTGATGATGCAATATCTATATCTTGTTTAATGAATTGTTTGGCTATTGACAATGTGTGGCTATTGTAGCCTATACCAAACAATAGTACAGTATATTGCAACCAACAGTGCATGTCCTACAGTACAGTACCTACTCTGAAAACCCCACATGTCTTGCTTGGGACCTAAACATCTGTGGTTCTGAGAAACAACCCTTATCTAGCATTAAAGTATGACATAGTTTCCATTTCCTAGATAGTCTTGATTCATTAGTCCTTCAAATGCAGTTTTTGCCATGAACCACAAACCTAGATTATCTTCTTTGTACAGATGAGCTTTATTAAAATGTAGCCTAGCCTGCTGAAGGTACCACACATGGCAGGGAAATAGTTTACCAATGACTAAGGATCATTTGTGAATAAAAACAGATTTAATTACACTTTTTTTTCTGTTATACAGTACAATGTTTAGGTCCTTGGTTTTAGGGTTATGTTTTAAACATTTTCTTACACTGGATGATCTGTATACTGTACAAGGATGGAGTCTGGTTGTACAAGTTGAGGATTTATGTTGAGTGAACTTTGATAGTGCTTTTGAAATGCTAACATTAAACTACAGTAAACACCTGTAATGGTGATTTGAAAGTAGGTCATACTGCCAAAAATGAATCCCCTGCCAAAATATATTTATAAATAGCAACACACCAGAACCTAAAAAAAAAAAAATTTCTTGATCTGGCTTATTTTCTAATTTGGAAGATTTGCAAAACTTAAACATTTTAGGAAATGTAGATTTTTACAGTATTATCTCATCAAAAAGAATTTATAATTTTTTTCTCAAAGTTAAAGACCTTAAATTGGACAAACATACATAGTTTTTTTTTTTTTTTCTTGTGTGGACCAAGTTGCAAATTAAAGGGAAGGTGGGTGGGAGTGTAACTGTAGTCATGCTTATATGTCTGATATATATGATTAAAATGATTGTTTTGTATTTCATTTTCTCTTTGAATGTGCTGAAGCACATTTATCCTGCCACTATGCTTTAATATAACATTGTGTTAGGACCCATCTGCTCCCATTCAGTTTCATAGCGCATGGCCAACATAGAATAAACAGTCTGCCTCGGGTGAGGCAGGAAAGCTAGGCTTTACCTGGGTGAAAGTGAAAAAAACAAGATCATCAACTAATTATAGCAATGCAGTTATCAGTCAGGATGCTGATTTTTAATTGTGGCATGTAAAACAATGTTGCTTTGCAGACTTTTTATTTGAATCGGTTTGTACCACTTCAACTATTCACAAACAGTAAGGGTTTCTGAAACTACCTGATATTTTATTGAAGAAATAATCGCCGATTTGCTTGTTGGGATCTGTCTTCCTGTTGCCAGTGCTGATAATAGGATTACACAATGCCAATGCAGTTTAACCCCTACTTTCCCATTTGTACTACTGGTTCATTCTGTGTCAACAACCAGAGCTTCCCACCTTAAGATTTTATTCCCTTTTGGGTGGGGGGGGGGGGGTGTGGGGCTTAGTCATACTTGAAATGCGTCTCATTTTAAATATTTGGCCTGGTTTCATACCTGACCTGTGTCTTCCACACACACAATATAAGCAAAATTAAAATCTTGAGGCGGTGATTTTCCTGGATTTTGGTTGATCTGACACGGAATGACCCTACTGTAAGTTAGCTGGTGTACAGGAGCATGCATGAATGACCTAAATTCTTAATTAGTAGTCCTAGAAAGTACCGGTAGAGGACACTACTGTATATTTTAATTGTCTGCACTTTGTGTAACCTATAGCCTATTTTATTGACCATTTTAGTGTTAAATGAAAATTGTAAGTCAATGATCTTTTTCAAGAATTTTTACTTGTGTGGGGACCTTATTCCCTTCCATTTGAAAGAATACTGCATCTGGTATCAAAAATAAGAAATAAACCTTACTCCTGTGTGCTTGTGTTGACCCCTCCCCCCCCAAAAAAACATGATGATTTTATAGAGAATATGATCTTTAAACATATGGCATCAATCAGTAGCCACAGAATGTTTCTGTGGCTCGTAGCCCCTTCTGTCTGATACAATCTGCCTGTTACGGAAACTCTCCCCATATAGATTTTAACCCTTCATTTTCCAAAGCTATTATGGAATTTTCAAAAAAAAAATTGAAATGGGCTAAAATTGTATGCAGACTGGAAAGAGTACACAAAAAAGACTTAGCTACTAGTAGAAGCAAATGCGTCTTTTTTTTTTAAATTTTTTTTTTAATATATATATATATATATATAAATGCTGCCGCTTGACAAGTGCGCGGTCATGTGAATGAGATTGGCATATTAAACTTAAGACCCCAATTAATCATGCAATGCTTGTAACAGCAAAATTCTACAGTAAACATATTCTGTTTGAAATTGTTGACAATTTTGTTGCCTTAGTTTCAGCTAATGTGAACAGATCCCCCACTTGAGTTCTCCTGTAATGACTGCACACAGCCGCTGTTGCTAGGCAGTCATGAAACAGCTTCCGGGAGCACGGCACCGGCTAACTTTAAATTTGTAAACAAATGGATATAGCAAGTGCTAAAAAGGAAGCCTAACTTTAGTAACATTGAAATTAGAACGCTAATTTAGCTTTATGTTGAATATAAAGATATACTAAATGCTAAGCAGAACACCGCAGTGACTGAGAAAACAGGATGATAGAAGTAGTGTTTTTTTTTTTTAAACTCTGTGGTTTGCAGTACAGTGTAAAACATCTACTGTTGACTTTCTGTAAATGGATGGAGTAACTTCAACATTTGCAATGGCCATTAAAAGTACAACCAGGTATGCTCCTTGTTTGGAATTATTTACAGGTTATTGAATAAAGCAGGTAACTTGAACAAATAAATCTCGTCTTGGACATTGTTTGTACACTTCATGAAACCGGCTGGCTTCTCTGAAGAGTGAACTTAAACTTTAGCCGCTCACACTTTTTATGCTGTCTGCTGTAGTACACATGCGTATTTGCCTTTTATTCTTTATTTCAGGTATTCGAGTACACGAAAATGTTGACACCCGTGTATTCGAATAGAAAACTATTCGAAATTCCCATCCCTTTTAGATATATATATTAGGGCTGTCAAGCGATACAAAAATAATCATGATTAATCTTGCGAAAAAATGATCTTAGTTAACCTTGGTTTTAATCACATATTAAATTGATACAATTACTACATGCATCTAATTAAAATTGGTTTTATTACTGATGCTATTGTTATTATTATCCTTCACTTTAAATAAACTTGAGTAAAATGTATGGATTTGAGACTGAAGGCTGTACCCGGTGTACCCCATGCAAATTTGCCATCTTTGTCAAATTTAAGTAAAATTACATTTTTTGATTGTCACATTGCCTGCAATATTGTGTGTTGCACGTAAATAATTAGTACACATTACGTTTTGAAAACTGTAAATAACTTTAAACAAACTCAAGAAAACAAGCAGGCAATCCTAACTGGTCAAAAAATAAATAAATACAAATCAAACACTAGGATTGGCCTTTTCAATTTGCAGGCTAATCACTGGAAACGATTTACAAACCACCTCAGTTATCGTGTGTGTTTTTGCTTTACCGGGTGAACTGCACAATGCTGGCTTGTTTTAGGCTCACTTGAATTTGCGGCAGTTTTTATTTTTTGGTCCCCCAGCAGGTCTGCGTACACCCTGTTTTCTGTAAGAAGATGCTGAGTTGCTGAGTCTTTGTAGGGCTTTTTGTAGTTTTTGTTGATGTGTCTGATAAGTAATATTTTGTTTATGTTTTAACTGCGAGTGTCCACCTGCACACGTATCCATTTTTGTTTAGTGGGAACCAGGAATATTCTTGTGACGTAATATGAACGAGAGAGACCAGCAGGGTACAATGGTACTGAGTGGTGTCTCGTTTATTTAACCACGAAATGTACCCATTGAGACAGTCACCAAAATTTACAAGGGGTAATCATCTAGAAATTACAAATACAACCAACACAATAAAACATGCGGTTCAAGCTTGATCAGCAGCATACAGAGATCAGAAAACAGAATACATACCAGATCTGTTTTTAAATGTGATTGTAGACTGAAAAATATAGTTGTGTTTTTTTTTGTTTTGTTTTTTAAAATAAAATTATAAAATATGTAGCTACAGTAAGCACTTATAGGAAATGAACTGCTCATTGTGAAGAGAACATTAAAAAAAAAGTTATCCAAAAACTGCAAACTAACAAGAAAAATTGGTAGGCTTTACATACTATGCGCAAAAAAAAGGCTTTTTATCATATTTAGCTTGATTCACGGGCTTGCAGCGATCCTGCATTTCTGTCGAAACTGGTGGGTTTAATTTGTTGTATTTTTTGTAGCTGAAGAGCTGCTGCTGGTGTATTTTGAGAAGTGAAAAAAGGAGTCCAGGAGATTACAAGGAAAATTACTTTTCTTTGTTCTGAGTTTGTCTAGTCAGTTAGAAACATTTGATAGTTTCTTGTTTGTTTTTTATGACGTTGTGTTTTTTATTGTTCAATGGTTTCCTTTGCAATCTTGAACTTGTTGGGAGAAGTTTTTAAACTAAGAATGCTAATTGAGTTAAACCATTCCGCACCTTTTAGTTACTTTAAATTGGGTATTAAACACCAGTTCTTCCTTCGATAATGCCATTCCAGCCATACAGTACATACTCAGCATCACCAGATTGTTGTACTATGCCTCAATGCATCTTCTGTGTGATTTTAATACATGTTTTGTATTCAGGCAGCCCAAGCGAATGTATGTTTGTCGGAAAACAAGTGCTGTATTGTATTCTTGCTTTTGTGTTTGCTCTTGCTCACCCTCGCTCTCTCTAAGTGGAACAAGCAGTGACTCGGTTGTTGTTCATGAGAAATGGCTGCTTTATATTAGTGGGACTGGTATTGATTCAAAGAAGAGAAACATGTGACAAAGCACGGTCAAAGCTGCCTGACAACTAATGCTGTAGCACAAGCTTCAAATAGATATTTCTGTAATAAGCATTTTGCAGTCAATCTGTTTACACTTTTGTAACTGGAGCTATTCTAGTAACACCTACTGTACTGTAACAGGCACTGCACCCACTGTCATACACAATAAAAGGAAAGAAGCACTGTACTACTGTAAATACTGTATATTGTACAGTACAGTCAAATCCTGTTATACGTGGTAATTTATTTATACAGAAGGTGCTTTAAGTTGGGAGAATACTGTATACTTGATTGGTCACACTAGACAGGTAGTCTTTCTATTGGCCAATACTGTACAGGTTTGACAGCACAGTAACTTGGTGCTTTAGAAGATGAACTACTGTAAATCTTTTCATAAATATATTTTTTTTTTTTTTTTAAGGGAAAATGTGGGATGCACTCGCTGTATATGCCGTATAGTATGATATTTAGAGAAAAGCCCTAGTCCTATGTTAGATCTTCTATTTATATTAGATCTGTGAACGCAGTACTTTTGTGCTTTCGGGGGTGGGGCATGACTGTGCCACAGGCTCGCTAAGTAGCTTTGGTATGTCCTTATTCAGGTTTCAGGTCTTTTTAGAAGGCAAATACCCATACGGTAATGGTTATATTTTTGTTTCAGGGAACTAGGGTTATTATAATAACCTAACGTTTGCTTTTAACACCAAAATTTAAAACATTTACCATTGCTCATCGAAAATAGCTTTTGAAATCCAGTCCACTCTCGTTCTTTTGCTATTCGTTATACCGCCAGACCTAAGTATTGTCCTCCAGTGACAAAGATTTCCTCCAATAAAAGCTTTAAACTTCCTTTAAACTACAAATATCGGTGTACTGTAAAAGTTTGGAGTTGTTGTGTTGAAATTTGCACTACTGTTCATAAAGCTGCCGTCTTTACAGAAAGTTTATAAATCCATCTAAAGGCATTGAATTGGATGGCAAATTACAGAAAAGGTGGTTTGGTGTTTTGAAGGATATAAAACACTAAAGCTATAAAGGACAATGAAGAATCGTGTCTGCATTGAATTAACGTTACAGTAGCTGTGAATATAATGCCTTTGTCTTTTGCTGTTCAGCAAGTACTGTATGTTTTAATTTACATGTCGAATGCAGCCTACTTGTGGTTAGATGTAGTTTAATAATGTAAGAAATTAATTGTGTTTTAATATTACTTATGATTCTCTTAACTGCTGTGTTGCTGTGATATTGACTTCAGTTTAAATTGTATTTCAGGTGGCTTTTCAATCGTGTTCCTTGCTCGCACCCACAGTGGTGTGCGGTGTGCTTTGAAGCGAATGTATGTGAACAATGTACCTGATCTAAATATCTGCAAACTGGAAATAGCAATCATGGTAAGCTGAAGTAAACACTACTAGTACAACTAAACCTTTTCTAATTGCAATGTTTTTTCCCCCCCTCCCCTTTATACTTGACCTTAGATTTGCTGTCTGTTCCCCAGGAAACCAAGAATTTGTGACCCTGCTGGTGTTATTACATAAATAAAAAATAAGGTGATATAGGTTACTGATCCACAGATCTGAAATTTTAGATTTTTAGGGAGTGAACGTGTACAACATGTTCCATATAATGTAGCCTGCAGAGGCTGCCACTAAATAACTGTAATTTAATATACATATTGTTATATTCTATTCCTATGTGGTACAGAGTGAATGCATGTACATGTGTGCTGAACAAGCTTAACTGTACAGCACAGATATTGCTACAGTACATTGCTGCCCTTGTCGACCTTTTCTGTAACCTCCTCAAATAATTCAAGGAGGTTAGTTACAGGATTTCCTCCATCTCAATCCATGCAGTCTACAGTACAGTGACTCTCCTGTGAGGTTGTTGTTTATTGCATGGTTAGAAATTAGACCTTTTCATAAAGCATTGTTTCAGTTTTTTAAATGAAAAAGTACCTAGTAGATAATTTCTATCCTTACTACTGTACGTCGGGATGCGTAATATATGGTAATTTATGACATGGAAATCCCCAAATATTCTTAGAATTGCAAAAATGTGATCTTGAGGTCAAGAAATGACTCACTTGCACGTGCACCATTAGTTTTGTTGTGTGTGTTTGTTTTTAATATGAAATAGTGTTTAGTATATTTGTGTAATTATTACATCAATTAAGTTGCAATAAACTCTTTAGTAAACACCAGGGTTGGGGTCAATTACTCTTCCCCCCCCCCCCAAGTCCTTTTTAAAATACATTGCCATTCCCTTTTAATCAATTCCAATTCCAATTCCAAGCCCTTCAAAAATGATTCGATCTCCAAAACACCAAAGGCCTGATCTATCACGGCCTGTCCACTGAAACGCACCATTTTTTGTAAAAGGAAAATCAAACAGTTACCGTTACAAAACTGATAACAAAAACCTTTTGTCATATCTTTGACTTAAGTTATTTTTCTGTGAATTAAGTCCTGTTAGTGGAAAGAATAGAGAAGTTCTGTTTACAGTAAAACCATACTGTATATGTTTACAGAGGGCCAAACGGAGAGTGTCTCATTTTTAAAATCATGGACATTCATTTTATACATGCTCTGAATACTGCTATGCAGTAGTATCTGAGGAGTAGTACAGTGCATCATTGTTCAGATGCTGTTCTTTATGAATATTATGTTTCCAGCAAGTGACTCCAAAGAAGCCACAGCCCAAATACCCGTGCCAGACAGCTGTGTATAGCGCTAACTCTGTCAGCCGGGGGTTTTGGTTTTACATTCAGCCGTGGCTAAAAGTCTCTCAACTAATAGTATCCCCCATTTACTCTCTCAGTTAGTGAGGAAGTCAACCTTCAGACTCACTGGTTAGAGATTCAGAAATCTTCTAAACTGTAGAATGTACTGTGAGGGCACTGGTCCTGTCTATGAAGCACATAGCATTGAATGCTGATTGAATAACCAATTGATTTTTTAATTCTTCCATTATGTTCTTCGTTTTGTTGCAGAAAGAGCTATCGGGTCATAAGAATGTTGTGGGATACTTGGACTCTGCCATTAATACAGTTGGCGATAGTGTTTGGGAAGTGCTCATTCTCATGGAGTATTGCAGAGGTAACAACTACTGTATACTCTTGTTCCAATATGTCAGAAATATTTTTTTTATTTATATGTGCCTTCAGATGTTACATGGTTACAATACAAACACCACATTTGATCAGTAGGTACAGTAGCTGCTAGTAAAAAAATCTATTCACCCATTTGGTGAAATGGACACTTTTCTTCCTCTGGTCAGCAGCAATACAATAACAGAAGTCCTAGATCTGAAATGAGACATTGAGAACCTTTAGTCAGCTTTATTTTGGCCAAAAAAAGAATCTTTCTTTAGCAAACTAGCCTCCTTTTTAGTCTCGTGTTTGGTAGATATCAACTTCACAGAAAATCTAAAATTAGCCTTGACAAAATTGCACAGAATAAACTCATGCTGGTACTGCGCCTGTCAAAAAGTTGACAATTCAACAGTTACCTTCCAGAAGAGCGAACACAATTAAACAGGATTTCTTCGTTTTGCCGAGAGCTCTCCTATAGAAGAGTAAATGTGATGTTTCCTGTATATTTTGACAGCGGGCCAAGTGGTGAAGCAGATGAATCAGAGGTTGCAGACTGGTTTCACAGAGCCAGAAGTCTTGAGGATATTTTGTGACACCTGTGAGGCAGTTGCCAGGTTACATCAGTGCAAAACTCCAATCATTCACAGGGATCTGAAGGTATGAAGACAATCCCTATTGCCAAAGAGGCTGAATCATTCCAGACAGTTTTCAATGCCATGCTCAATAGAATGCTAAGCATGTGCAGAAGTAAAATAAAATGCAACTTTCCTTTGTTGAATTCATATAAATGTTTAAGCATTTTACAACAATATTTAATATATTGATATAATCTGAAAAAAACTCTTCATTATCAAAGATTGTATTTATAATATTTTTATAAATACTTTATACAATTTAATTGTAATAGCGCTGATAGCTAAAAGTGTGACAAAGTGTTTACTCGCTTTCGTCTGTGTCTGATGAAGTAAAATCATAATCTGCAAACTGCTGCCTCTCCGCATTATTTTCAGTGTTATGTTCACATGGCTACAACCTTTTTTTATTAGCAATTAGTAGTTAGCAAATAGAGGTTAAACAAAGGAAGTCTTTGTCCTTGGTTCTTGTGAAGACTATAGTACGCTCTACAATTGAAAGCAATGTGCTTTTTAAAAAAAAAAATAATGAAAATAAGCCCTTGTCTGTTTTTTGTGTGCTTTTTGTCTGGCTATGGACAAATAAATATGTATGCAGTTGTACAATGAACAGAGAAACCCATGAAAGGCATACATTTTGTTTTTGCTGCTGGTTTTCTTGCTCTGACATATCGCCCACTGCTTCTTGCAAAATGTCTTGCAAAATATTTTCATGATGATGACACATTAACAACTCAGATCACTCTTCCTCAGTCTGTGTGAGCTTCAAGTAACTTGTATATTTGGCTAGATTTTTCACCCAGTGCAAATCAATTTGCTCATAGCTTTTAATATGTGATGGATATTAAATATGGGATATCTGCCTGCAACAGTGGATTAGTACCATTTTTTAAATTAAATAAAATATTCTGATACCAACAACAACCTTACAGTGTTTTTATTGTATTTTAAATTGTCCACATTTGCAGACCTATATACTGTATTAATATATAAATAATGTCTAATGTAAAGATGTTTTACATTGCTAGTTATTGAAATGGGGAGTACAGTATGCAGTGTGCTACATCAGAAAACGACCGTGCTTTCAA
Organism: Acipenser oxyrinchus oxyrinchus; assembly: GCA_030684275.1. Classification (NCBI taxonomy): domain Eukaryota; kingdom Metazoa; phylum Chordata; class Actinopteri; order Acipenseriformes; family Acipenseridae; genus Acipenser; species Acipenser oxyrinchus. The sequence goes on from CM060247.1 coordinate 99,185,323, forward strand.
ATGCTAAAGGGCAGGGTTGTGTATTGGTAGAGCTCCGTGAGAACACTCATAGAGCAGGGTTTGTTCTTGTGTGCTGTATAGCATGGACACCATTTGGAGATTTTTAATTGAGAATTGCCCTTGTTTGTCCCGTTAATAAAAACATTGATATTGCTTGTAACAATTTTGTAACCTTTCTGTAATTATATTGAACTTTATTTGGTTCATTGTGTTTTTTGATTTGACAGTAAATGATCGCAAACTATTAGGGCGTTACAAAAGAAAAATCATTATAGAATTTCATATTCAGTTTAAATGAAATTCACATCTAAGAGTCTACATTTGCGTAAAAGTAAATTTTGGATTTTGTTTTTTTCTCTTGCAGGTAGAAAATATTTTATTAAATGACCATGGCAACTACGTCCTGTGCGACTTCGGCAGTGCCACACATAAGGTTCTTAACCCACAGAAAGACGGTGTAACAAGCGTGGAGGACGAAATAAAAAAGTAAGCAATGATTTTTAAACTCTTCTGTTCCCTAAGCTGACGCCTGCCTAACCCATTCCTCTACACTGTATAAGTGCACAATTGAACCGTGTTTGTAGAATTGTACTTGGATTGCTGATTAAGAGAGCCACTGCTATTAAAACTGTTGAAATTTGGCATCAGCACTGCAATCGAATCAACAAGGGCTCTTAGCAAGAGTGTTGGACACTCAAAACAAGGATGTACAAGCCAATGGGTTTCTGTACTGTGCTATTTCTGTAAAAGAGTGGTATTGTAAGCATTAGCCTAGGCTCTACTGTTTTTTAGACACTTAAACATTCCACCTGGGTAAGTGTCTTTCTGGGTGGCAAAATACAACATTTCCAAAAGAATAACTCGAGATGACAGAGTAATTACCTTTCACATGACTCTGTGGGTATTCCTTTGTGTTTTCTTTTCTTTAGTGCTGACGTTGTCATCCTAAAGAAATGTTCTTGAGTTTAACATGACTCTCTTTCAATCCAGCAATTCTATTCTCGAATGAGTTTCAGTTTATAACGGTCATGTTAGAAAGGTATGTTTCTTTTGGCACAGGCCACATAAGAACATAAGAAAGTTTACAAACGAGAGGAGGCCATTCAGCCCATCTTGCTCTTTCGGTTGTAGACAAACAGCTCTTGTTTTGAATTGGTGCACAGAGCTATCAGACCAGGCACTGCTGAGTAACTTTGAAACTGCAGTATGATTGAGTTGTCAAGCCTTTTTTTTTTTTTTTTTACTACAGCAAAAAAAGGAGAAAAGTGGTGTTAAATGTGTAAAAAAGAAAAAAAAGTCTATTTTAATAGGTGTTTTATTTCAACTGTGTATATTGCCAGTGTTTGGCAGCCTGTAATTGGGTTAGAACTGTTACACATGTAAAAAAAATAAAAAAAATAAAAAAAATAAATAAATAAATAAATATACATATATATATATCCACAGTGTCTCATAAACTAAATGAATAAAACGTCTATCTAATTTAGTCTGAAACTTGTTGTAGCCTCTGCATCATAAGTGTATTTGACGTGCTTTATTGTATTTTAAATATTAAACAGCTGATTTGGGGATTGAGAGGAGACATACTAAATTAACCTGCTGGGGAGAAAGTGTCCCAAGCCCTGTTTATTATTTAGACTGCTCATTTAGTTTTATTAGTGTCCTGCAATTATAACACGGAATGCTGCTAAACACAACTGTACTGCAAAAAATTCAAAACTAGCCCTCCATGCTTTGATACCAGTCACTGATCTCTATAAAAGTGCTTGCTGTATTGCTGCATCCTACCCATAACATAATATTTCACAAAGCAAATGCAAAGACCTATACCCAGACCACTATTTTGAAAATTATCAGTATATTACATTTTTTGTTCAGGAACCTTGACATACCCTCCACACATAACACTAGAGAAACATTTAGCTGTGTTTTGAAATGTGATTATGTAATAGAAACTGTTTGAGATTTTGTTTCTTTCTATCCAGTTTTATAAAAATTAGTGACTTTTTATATCCCAGAAAATGTTGGCATAGTATTACATAAACATTAATATAACTGGAATGTATTAATGACGAAATGAGTCCGCTATCAGGTGGAAAGAAAACGTATTCCTATGCTGTCATACGATAACATAAGCCTCAGACGACAAGCCATTAGGATTGGGTTTATTTTTTCCACAATATATTGTTCTGTGTTTTATGTTGCTTAACAATTTAGAGAAAGTAAGGTGACATGTAATCCTTAAAGCATATTGGTTTATTCTTGCTGTAGGTATACAACGCTGTCATACAGAGCTCCAGAAATGATTAATCTTTATGGAGGGAAGCCAATCACCACGAAGGCTGATATTTGGGTAAGGATATTATATAATCTTTCAGTTGCATCAGTAAGAAGATAAGGCGTCAAAGTAATTAGTTTGCACTCTACCGTGCCATGGGTACCATTGACTTTAACCAGGAAGATACCGTTGTGGTGACAACACCCCCCCATAATATGTAAAAAGACTTCCAATATAATCCCTGTGTAATGGCATAAGCATAAGAACGTTGAATAGAGTAAGGTCTGACATCATCTTCCAGTTTGTTTAGCAAACCGATATGAAAGAATGATGCAGGAATTGTACATTTTCATCTTGCATCACATGAACCCCTGCTCCCTGATGGAGTTGTTCCTGCTGCTCTGATGCATTGGTCCTGCAACCTCAAGGATTTCACTGCAATTGCAAATTCAAAATATTGACCTGTCAAATGAGCACTGTAAATATTAAATATCTAAAATGTATGCTTTTGACAATTCTAATGAAAATACAGTACTCCTATTACCGCTGCTCTTTGCCTGTGTGAATGTGTGTATACAGTTGTAGTCAAAAGTTTACATATGCCAATGGAAATGTTATAACTTGTAGACATTTCTCAAACAAATAATTATAGGAAAAATCTTTTGCAGCAAACGTTTTGATTTTGTGGATGAAGAAAAAAGTTACAAGAAATAGATGTCTACAAGTATTTATTTCAGCAATTCTTTTGCAATACTCCTAAAATGCTAATTCAAAAGTATTCATACCCTGACAAGGAAAATGAAATTAATAGCTAGTTGAGGTAGCTTTAGCAATAACAACCTCTTTTAAACGATTAGGATGTTTGTCAATGAGCTTTTGGCATGATTCTTCAGTGACTTTTTGACCATTCTTCAATGCAAAATTGTTCCAGTTCATTCAAATTCCATGGACTTCTCTTGTGCACATCCTTCTTCAACTCATACCAAAGATTCTCATCGGATTTAGATCAGGACTTTGACTAGGTCATTCCAGAACCTTGATTTTATTCCTCTTTAACCATTCTGAAGTAGATTTTGATGTGTACTTTGGATTGTTGTTGGGTTGGAACGTCCAGTTGCGGTTTAAACCAAGTTTTGTAGCGGAGGGTTTCAGATGATTGGCCAATATCTTTTGGTATGGTATTGAATCCATTTTACCATGTATTGGAACGAACTTTCCTGTGCCATTAGAGGAAAAACAGCCTCATAGAAGGATATTACCACCTCCATGCTTGACAGTAGGTATGGTGTTCTTTTCTTTGTATGCCTCACCAGATTTTCTCCAAACGTAATGACTATCAGCAAACCTTTGACCAGAACTCTCATCCCTCATTCAAATGCCGTTTTGCAGACTTTAAGCGGTTTGTCCTTGTAACGTTTTCCTAAGAGTGGCTTTTTCCTTGACCTGCGACCATTGAGACCTTCAACATGCAATACTCGACCTATGGTTGAAATGGAAACCCCAGTCCCACTTGCAGCCAATTCACTTTGAATATCTTTGGCAGTCAATCTTGGATTTGTTATTAACCTTCCTCACAATTCTTCTACTTGTTCTTGGTAAAATAACCTTCTTTCTTCCAGACCGAGGGAGCGTTGTGACAGTACCATGAGTCTTGTACTTCTTGATAATAGAAACAATAGTTGAAATGGGGATACTCAGATGCTTGGAAATCTAACAGATTTTAACAGCTTTATGACAATAAATAATTTTTTGCCTAAGGTCTTCAGATAGCTCTCTACTTTTTCCCTTATTAACTTATTGGTAATGACAGCGATCATCCTATGCCTAACACTTTTATACTCTAAGAATGTTCACCTACAATCCAGCATTTTCTAGAATTGGGTTCTGCATTATCATTTTGAAATTTCTAACACCTTGTAGACAATACTATCATAGCATCAAAGGGTATGAATACTTTTGAATTGCTGAAATAATTGTAGACTTCTATTTCTTGTAACTTTTTTTTTCCTTATCCACAAAAGCAAAACTTTTGATACGAAAGATTTTTCCTAAAATCCGAAAATCTTCAAGAAATTTCTAGAAATGATAAATTTCCTTTTGGGGTATGTGAACTTTTGACTACAACTGTATATATTCAGTAATTAATTTATATGTTAAAGGGGTAAGAAAACATTTGAAGACTTTTGTAACTACTTGTGTAGCTAAAACATGGCTTAGGTTGTGGGTTTCTAATGTACTGTATGGACCTAGAAGAGAGACAAAAGCCACATAATAGCAATTTTGTCATGGCCCTGTGTTGTTTTTTTCAATTTGTTTATGTTTAAAATATATGTATTTAAGCCACATACTGGGTGAAGTGTTTATAAAACAATCAAAAAGCATTTACAGTACATTGACTGTCATCCTTTTTATCTTGGTGGAATTCTTTTTTCAGAGAACCTCAGATATTAGCATTCGAAAGTTGTACATGCTGTCTAGGAGTTGACTGATGGTGTATATATTTTGGTCTGCAGGGCTTGAAAACGAGAATGAAAGTTATATTGAAAAACAATATTACAAAAGGGTAGTGTGCTAAGTTGTGATTTCCGATTGAGATCTGTGCAGTATGTGTGTAACGGCACCAGTTGAAATTTGTCAGTTGTCCCTCTGATTTAAAGAATGGACCAGATATATTTTATGGTTAATTATCTAGGCTTCTGAGCAAACAAATATGCACCAGATTGTACTAGGACAACAGCCTTTATGCTGTAAATGTGTTTGTTAACCAGAAACAAAACAAACAGTTTTCTATGTCTGTCTCTCAGGAAGAAAGCTATGATACACCAAGAAATAGGCCCATTTCCTGCCTCACTCATCTGTGAAAAATCACAGATTCCCTGAGCGCATTTCCTTGTGGAGATTATTATAGCCAACGGCTCTTATGTAGAGTTTTCTTGCTGTTTTATAATGTATTGACTGCCAGTAAAAATTGGAACTGAGGTGACAGAATGAAGAAAACAACCCTAGTTCAATCACATTTAAAATGATTTTGTGTCCTGTGTGCCGACCAAAGTGTAGTGTTGCAAAGTACTTTTACTGTTGTCGTCTTTGTGTCAGTAAACACCATGGAAAATGTAATTGTTCCAATGGTTAAAACTATTTAATATGGTTAAAATGACAAAAATACTTGCTTTTGGTTTAGCTGTTGACTATTTTTATTCTAGGTGTCAGATATTAAAAACAAAGGGACTGCATCCCTCAGAAATTTGATGTTCAGTGTTCTTTTTCTTAAAAGGGGAACTTTATCCGCTGCCTAGCCTACCTTTTAAATAATATATTCCCAGGTATTAGCAACATTGGCATTATCTTGTATAATTTCAAGTTTTCCTTTTCAGGTTTCTTCTAGACGTGTTGGTAACATAGTTAAAGCTTTGTCTGCACTGAAATCCTTATGCATTCATGGATATGATGATTCCAAGCCAACTGCATTAGAATGAGCATTGTAAAAGTGCTCAATAGTGAAGAACCTGCCTCTTGCATACAGAACACTACAAACATGTTGTACTTGTACTAACAGGTAGAAGTGTTCTTGACTACTACATTTTATGTTACATTTTGAAACTTCCCTTTTAATTCAGATTTGGTCAGGTAATCCTAGATTTTACTCTGCAATGATCTCCCCACCACTGATCTTGCAGAAGCTTTTCGATGATGCTTTTCATTTTTCATCTTTTAAACATCAGCACTTTTGTTTTACAGGCCCTTGGGTGCCTGTTGTTCAAGCTTTGTTTCTTCTCCCTTCCTTTTGGAGAGAGTCAAGTTGCAATCTGTGATGGAACCTTTATTGTCCCAGATAATTCCAAATTCTCCCCTAAATTGCACTGCCTAATACGTAAGTACAGCAGAGTATGACACTCCATTTTTGTGTGTGTGTGACTTTATAGGGATGAAGAAAATGCAGTATTTAAAAAAAAAAAAAAAAAATTAAAATAATAATTTGTAAAAATTAAATCTCAATTACTATATATTTCTGTAAATGTTTTATTAACAATTTGTGAGATGTTTTACAATAAGAAAAGGTAAATTTAGCAGGGTAGGTTGCACTTCCTGTTGAAATACATAAAGTTTTAAAAGCTTGAATTGAACATCAGTGCCCCTATGTGGGGAAACATAGGAATTACATTGGTTGTTTAAAACTCCTTGCACTGTTGAGAAGTGCCTCCATAAACAAAGTTATTATTTTTTTAAAAATCTTTTTATAAATTACTATAAATTACTATATATGTAAGGTTTTATTTATGAGGTCTCCTATATTACATGTTTAACATTAATTTAGAAAACTCATCATATGAAAAGATCACCCTTTACTACAGTGGTACTCAACTCTAGCCCTCGAGATCTAATCCAGTCCTGTTTTTTACTCCAGTAGCTTCTAATGTAGTTAATTGAGAGCTGCTAAGAGGCAATGAACTCATTTAGGACCAATTAACTCTTTTAGGACCTGGTTGGAATAAAGACCAGGACTGGAGTGGATCTCCAGGGCCGGAATTGAGTACCACTGCTTTACTATGTGTTATCACTTTTGTGTATTTAATGTAAATGTTTCATTTCTCCTTTTCCCTCAGGTTATATGCTTGAGCCAGATGTAGATAACAGGCCTGATATCTACCAAGTCTCCTATTTTGCTTTTAAGATGGCTGGTAAAGACTGCCCAATGCCAAACATTTCTGTAAGATATTTTAATAATTTTACAACCTTTTACAATATACCAGTAACTGTTTATGTATTAGTAGTGTTGAAACCTCACTTTATAATGAGCTGAAGCCTGTCTTGCCCTGTAAGGGGAGCTTGTATAAATGTGTCAACGAGATCATTGTAAACGGATCATTGTCACCATGTGGTTAGACCCAAAAGCTGGGAAACTGCAGATTTCTTTAAAGGTTTTCTCATTTGCTGGTTTAATTTGTGACCCTAAAGCAAGTTCCCCACAAAAGCTGTGCAACCCACATCTATTTGAGGTTATTTGATAAATTAGTTTAGATCTTTCTGTAGTTAAACCTTCATCTGGTCAAATGCAGAACCAGAGTCATTTTGTCACTTGTTTGTTTTTTCCTTACAGAACTCTCCTATCCCTACAACACTTCCAGAGCCCATGACCAGCAGTGAAGCAGCTGCTAAGAAGAGCATGACGAAAGCTAGGTAATTTTGTTTCACATTGATAAGGCGCTTGTATGAATTGTTTTTCATTTAAAAATATAAGGATGATCATGGCTTTTCCTGCGAAGCAAAGCCTGCGATGAATAACTTGTTCTTGTACATTTAGTTTCACTTATAAACAGCTTATTTAATTCTTTATTAGTAAAAAATCAAACTGTCTAGAACAAAAAAAGCTATCACTTTATTTATTTTGACATGTACCTTACCTTGTTTCCAGTAATTCCATGTGGTTCTTAGTTCTGCTTCAGAATTTTTATATTTTTTTCCCAACTGGCAAAATATGTGCTTTTTTAGAATTACAGTTGTTCCTATTGAGGACTTAAGAAGTCACATGATGAAGTGATCTTTGAACTGTGCTGGATCCATCTTCTTCATATTATTACTACTTATACTAGCAGAGTATACAAGTTGCTGCATCATGTGACACATTTTAAAGGTACAAGGATAGCTTTGAAAAGGATGTATTTCTCCTTTCAGAATAACTGAATCCACAGGACCAACAGAAACTTCAATCGCACCGAGACAAAGACCAAAGGCCGCTTCCAACTCTGCAAACTCAAATGTACTACCGATCCAGAACTCAGTAACTCCTGTGAAAATGACTGTTCCTTCTGGAAATATAAGCAACGGACTGAAAGGTAGGTTTATATTTACTAAACAGTTTGTTTTCTGCTGTGAACACATATGCATCAGATGAATGAATTTTAGATAATGGTGATTTGAACTCTTCATGTTGGCTTACAGTTGTGACCGGACCTGGAAATGGCCAGTCAACACCACAAGCTCAAGGGACTATTCAGCCACCCAGAGTGCTGCAACAGCTTCAGCAAGGAGACCTCCGCCTTCAGCAACTGCAACAGTTACATCAGCAGCAACAGCAGCAGCGCCAACAGCAAATCCACCAGGCTTACTTGCAACAGGTGAAAAGCACAGTCAAATGCGAGATATCCAGTGTGAAACGAAAGAATCGATTTCAAAAAGTACAACCTAGTTTGACATGAGTTGTGTTGCAGTACAGACCCCCCCCCGATGGATAGCAAGTTAAACATAATAAGGCATTCAAATGATTACAAGAACCCAGTATGGCAGGAGAAAAGGACTAAGCAAAACATTTTGAAATAACTTCTTTCTGGGTACCAAGTTTAGTTATTATGAATCACATGTCAGAAAATCAACCAATCACAGTGAAGTATTTAACAAAATTCCAGTACACCTTATCCTGTGTACAGATGTCATCACATGCATAGAACACCACACCTAATTCCAATGTTAAAACATAAAAACAAGAAAAACACACAAACCTGGTAGCTAATGTAAAATAGATCATCCTATCAACGTCACTCTTTCTTTACATTTGTATTAATGTGACACTAGTTTCACCAAAGAAAATACAGGACTTGTAGACCTATACGCATTAAGGGACAGCACCATTTTACACCCTGGGGGATAAGTTGTTTTTTTTTCAAAATCTATAAATATGTTTCGTGCTAAAGCTATTCCTGAGGATAGTCTTCATTTGTGTGATTTTATAATGTTAATGTCTCTTATTGTATAAGATGTCATTTCACACAGTTTGAGCCGTCAGAACCCTGAACCTGCCCAAACTGCACGAGATGACATCTCTTGCACAATAAGAGACACCCTACCCATGATGTATTAACGTATAAATAATAGTCCTGTTATCTGAGTTGTACTCCATTTAGGTGGGATACATTAATGTGATTTGCACTAAAGAATAGGTCTTTTACATGTATAGCTAACTTATTTTTTTCCCACATGCCTCATAGTATCAACAAGCGGTTCAACAGTCCTTACAACTCCAGCAGCAACATATGCTTCAGCAACAGATGATGATGCAGCCCACATATCAACAACAGGCTCAGTATGCAGCTATGGTAAGCAATCGCATGGAATATAAAATGTAATTTAGTGTAAAGACCAGTACTGTTCTGAGACGGTCACATATGATGACAAATGACAGCAAACTGCACACATATGTTTCTTGTAATGAATCAGGACTGTGGTCATATGTTTATCAGTCTCATCTACTTATTTAATTGGATATGCACATGGCTAAGTAAGGCACCACAAGAGATCATTTTCTTTTAATGTGATCAGACTTCCACCATCTATCTTTTAAATGTTAAGTTAGTCGTGTGTGTTTTAATGTAAGAATGTGTAAGTAAATAAGGGAGAACAAGTGCCGTAAATCCTTTAACTTCAGTTGCTCCTGTTTATTCCATCATAATTGGCCTTGGCATGTTGTACAATAGTTACTGTATATAGTTACCTCACATTTTATGAGCCCTAATTATACACTAAAATAAAAAAGCACTTTTTAATCTTTTTAATGTACACTGACAGCTTTTAAAGAACATCACCAATAACCACAAAACAAAAAATTGTTCTGAGAGGTTAATAAGATTCAGTGTATTTGTTTTAACCGATTTAAACGTGGGTTTTGGCAGCATGTTTTTAAGTAATGTCAATCGCTCACGACTCTCTTTCTAAATAAAGAAAACCAGCTTTTCGGAAGCAACCGACCAATCATCAATTTTGTGCACTACATAATACGCGTAATTTGCGTCAATCCATCACTTGCTTAGCAACGGGCTTAACGACGACAAACCCAGCAACACGGTGTCATGGTTTATTCAGTGATGAACCAAAAAAGTTATTGCCAATATAAAACTGCTGTACGTTTATGCTTCTACTAATGCATATTATAGTTTGTCTTGTGTACAGCGACTGCCATTATTATTTATTATTATTATTATTATTATTATTATTATTATTATTATTATTAGTAGTAGTAGTAGTAGTAGTATTATAGCAGCTACATAAATATCAAACCTTAATCAGAGTACCATGATGAATGTTTAATCCTCGGAAAAAATTAATAACTTGTATGGTGAAATGAATTACTACAGTATGCTATAGTCATACGATGCGGTGGGCAGAAAACAAAACATGAACTGTAGTGTGATAGATACGCGGACAGCAATGGGCATAAAATAAAATCTGTTACTTCCAAAGGTGCACAACCAAACTTTTATCATGAGCCGCATATCCAGAAAACTAGTTTAACCTCATGTCTGTAGCGGGCCGCACATTACTAAAGAATAATCGGAGTTTAACCCTTAGCTGCAATATACATAGGCATATACATATAGGCAATTTCCCTTAGAATTACTGTTAATTTTATTTCGTACTGCACGATACATATCACAAACAAAAATATACAAAACAATTAAAAACAAAGCACTGTTATTACATACACATGCTTTGCACAATAACACAAAGCACAATTAAATATCTACTTGCTGAAGTGGTTTTCATTTTAGCCGACGAGTTGTTCAGTTGTAGCAGGCAGCAATGTAGCAAAAGGTACAGGGCAGTGACGTCACTTCCCTAGCAACAAGCCTGCTATGTTGGGAATGGGTTCTTTCAATGCAGCGAGTTTGTGCATTTGAGAAAGGAGAGGAAGACTCGTGAAATTAGTTGGATACAAGCTGATGAGAAGCAATTACCCTCTGCAGTATGAAATAAAATGGTGATCTGCTTTTTCTGCAAAAAATTAGAAAAAGAATGTCAACAAAGTTTAAAAAAATATTTCCGATATATTCATAAGTGAAATGAAATGAATACACTGGGCCGCAGTCAGATGATAAACAGGCCGCTGGTTGCGTGTCCCTGGTTACTTCTCACAATTCTCTGATTCAAAATGCATCTACATTGCCGGAATCTTAATGTGGACATCCTTACTTCAACACAGTAAGCTAACGTTTGTATATGTATTAGTGAAACGTACATTCAATGTATTATAGAAACTGTAAATTGATGTGTTTGAGTGGTGTTTATTTTTAATAACCGAAATAACCGATTTAGCCAAATGTAGAGTATTATATTGTATTGGTCTTGTATATGTAACAGCAATTTTCTTTTATATTACCTCTGTAGCTCCTTGCTAAACTGTTTTGGTTTACTGTGTATTCAAACAAACCTTAAACTTTTGTATCTTTTCACAGTTGCAGCAGTACCAACAAGCATTTGCACATCAGCAGCAACAGCAGCAAGCACAGATTCTCACCTCTCCACAGGAGTTCCACACACCTTTAGGCACATTTGCTCCAGCTATGCCAACTCCTGTTGGGACAATAGTTGATCCATCAGTCAATAACACAAGGTAATCTAACACTGTTTGTATTGTGCTGAATTTAAAAAAAAAAGAGAGATTAATATTTGGGGAATCCTGGGTAAATTAATAATATGGTCCCAATTTGAAAAGGGAATGCTCCCAGATCAACAGTATAACAATGATGCTCACCATTATTACTACCGGGTCCTACATCCAGTTAGAACAAAATAACTATCAGTATAGTAGTGCTCGAGTGTAACTTCGTAAGGGTTTTATCTCCTTGCTTGCTCTGATTTAGCATTTAAAAATATATCTGAAGACCTCTAACTGTTTTCCCTCTGCAGAGCTACCATGCTGGACCCTGAAGGTGTAGTGGGGGCCCCATTTCAGAATATCAGTAACCCACCAGACATGTCAGGCTGGAATCCCTTCAGAGAAGACAATTTCTCCAAGCTGACTGAAGATGAGCTGCTGGACAGGGAGTTTGACCTCCTCCGAGCAAGCAAGTGTTCTTATTATTATTATTATTATTATTATTATTATTATTATTATTATTATTATTATTATTATTATTTTTATTGTTCATTTAATTTAAACACTCCCTCTGTATGATTCTGAATATGTTCTGGACTCAATTTCAGTTCATCCATAAACCCTCAATATTTAAACTCGTCGGGGGTCGGGTTGGGGGGCTATCAGTGTGTTTTTCATTTACTTTTGTTTTAAATTGTGAATATAAAATCGAAAGTGGGTCACTATTCACTAAGTGATGAAAATCAATCTCATATCTTCTATACTAAGTACAGTATTAACTTGATGATTTTGTTGTCTCAATCAAGGTAACCAGATCTGTGACCCTATAGTAGTTTACTGTTTCAGTGTAAGTCACTGTACTGTGAAGTCCCGGTTGTCTGTTTATGTGGTTTCAGTACGGTTTGAAAAATATTTGTCTTACTGTATGACTAAACAATAGTCCTTTTATAAATCAGACTATATAGGCCTAATACACAGTATGTTTTAATGGGGACATCCCTGTGGATTAATCAGGACATGATTTTAAAACTGCTCCTGATTTTATAGAAGCATTTAGTTTAATAACTATAATGTACAGGGTTAACATAAGAAGATACGAAAATTTACAAACAAGAGGAGGCCATTCTGCCCATCTATGCTCGCCTGGTACCTAGTAGCTAATAGATCTCAAAACTTTGTCAAGCTGTATCTTAACTCTTTGCGGTCCATTTATTAATTCTGCGTCAGGCTCGCCAGGTCTAATTAATTTTTACACGCGCATTTAATTTTAGACGCGCTGTTTAAAAGTATTTTTTTTCACAGTCAAACGGGTTTAAATGGCCCTGCAGATCAACAAAGCACTCACTAGGCATCCCCAGCCCCGCCCCACCCTTTCGTTTGCTATTGCTTTCACATATGCTACCAAATAAAAAATAATAATAATAATAGTCGTACATACCGATCAATCGTCTCCTGATGACTCGTTTTATCACCAAACTCCTCAATAATGCAATCCAAGTCATTATTTTATTGCTATAACATCTCAAAAAGCTCTGCAAATGTCCGTGTTAGTCTCTGTCGCTGATACTGTACTCCCAGCTTGTTCCCATACTGACCGCCCCATGTGAAGAAGGAGGGCTACTATGACTATTCATGAGATATGCCTTTTTTTTTTTTTTATCGGCTTGTCTCGCTCCTTTCGTTCCCACTCGGCCATTGAATGGTTTTCTCGGCTTTTTCCGTTGAAAAACCGACTTTTTTGCGTTTTTTGCGTTTTTAAAATGATGTCGGACAGGGTCCGACAAAGGACCTGGTGGGAATAATTGCAATGTCGGACCCAGTCCGACAATGGACCGCAAAGGGTTAAAGGATTCTAGTGATTCAGCAACAACAACATGACTTGGTAATCCATTCTGTACCTTCACCTCTCTCTTGTGCCCTTCCCTCTGTCCTTAGTCTAGCTCCATTCCATACCTTCACCTCTCTCTTGTGCCCTTCCCTCTGTCCTTAGTCTGTCTCCATTCCATACTTTCACCTCTCTTGTGCCCTTCCCTCTGTCCTTAGTCTATCTCCATTCCATACCTTCACCTCTCTCTTGTGCCCTTCCCTCTGTCCTTAGTCTGTCTCCATTCCATACTTTCACCTCTCTCTTGTGCCCTTCCCTCTGTCCTTAGTCTCTCCACGTCATTTCCAGCTGATAATTGAAATTAATCCACAGTTTTGACTGCTGTTACTGTAGACATAAAAACTATTTATTTGGGTTTGTGTTGCTTCATATATTTCTCACTACCTGAAACTAAAACTTATCTAAAATAGTTGTTGTAAACACAGTAGAGTCAGTTATCCAAACTAATTGGGACCGATACTAGTTCACATAACCTATTTGTATGAATAATCAAACAAGTATTAATAACAATTACTGTACCCTTAATAATGTATAGAATAAAGTTAAGATACACAAGTATTTAGTACACAAATACCTATTGATGATATATAACTAGTAACCTATTCTATCACATTAAGCATACAAAATTACAAAGCTTTACAAATCATTAAATTAATGCAATTCAGTAAAACTTTAACACCTACAGTTAAGGTAATGAAATACTGTAATTAAACATACCATATACCAAACTTTGAAAATCATCAAAGAATACAATTCAGTCCAACTCTGACAAATTACAGAACTTTTTAGGAATCATTAAAATTCAGTACAATGTTTCTATACTGTGATACTTGCTGTTAAGACATTGTAATAACGTGCAATTGAAATGAAGTTCTTAGCTACTCAATAACATAGACAGGATCTCCTGCCCTTACTGAGGAAATAGAAGAAAAATCAAGAACAAGGTAACTGTGTTTTAATTTGCTTAACTGCAACAATTTAAAGCACACAATGCTCCATCTAAGGTTTTGGTGGCCTGAATAATTCTGCAACTTTCATTTGCCTCAGTCTGCTGGTCCTTTTTTTGGCAGCTAAATCTCGTAGCCGTTTTAGCAGCAGAAGCTGTGTGTGTAATACACCACACATAATCCATCACGTGAGTACAGGTGCGTTCGGTTGATTAGACAGTATGGTTGATCAAAGATCAGAGAATTGACTCTCTACAATAATAATAATAATAATAATAATAATAATAATAATAATAATAATAATAATAATAATAATAATAATAATATTACCGACATTGTTCAGTTAGAAAGCTTGCAATTAGGTGGATTTGCTTGCTGTGATTTATTTGACCAAGGCACAGTATTCAGTTTAACTCATTTTTATTTATTTTGTTGGCACATTTCCTGCTTTTTGTATCGTTTTTTATTTGCATTTCAGTTTTCATGGTTATAATTTTGCATTTTAAGTTAGCTTCTGCATAGTTAGCTTCTGCTTAGTGTAAGTTACTGTAGTGTTGCTGATGGTATGTGTGTGTGTGAGCTACATCATGTGCTAGTGATATAGATTTTGATGTATAACCACTAAGATCCACCACAGAGGGCATTACCGGACTGTTTGAATGGTAGTGGGGCCCAGAGGTCTAGGAAAAAACACTCAACACTACAGACTGCCATTGAACTGTTGGAAGTATAACTGTATGCTAAAACATAATGTGGTTTAAGGTTTCTGTAAAGTTACTTGATGCTGAAAGAGGTAGAAATCGCTATACAGGATGTATAGTAGACAGGACTGGCTGAGTCACTGTATGCTGTTTTGTTTATTTCAGAATACCTGTAATTGTGTAGGTATTGTAATTAAGAAATCATGACAGAACTCAATCTGACCAACTTGCACAAGACACACTAATGATCTAACCCATATACTGTATCTCATATATACTTAAATAATAATAATACATTTACCATGACATGCTTCTATCAAAACTTAAAATGTGAGAGATACAAATCTAGCTGTACAATGTCTACATGGAGGGAAGCCGCCTTTAAAGAGGATGGTGCTCAGTTCAAATATTTTCTGTTGAGTGTCTGTAAAAGCTCATTGACATAGCTGCTATAAAGGGCTCTGTAACAATCAATCTGGATGTTTTGATCTGTATTGGAACCTGCCAGTTTTTGGTACAGTAGTATATAAGTAGATTTAATTATTTTGGCAGTCATGATGCCATGCTTAGTTTAAGTTCCTGTCCTGTATTACAGTAGCCAATGATGAGGTCACCTGGTTAATATAACCCAACTCTCCATTTCCTAACAGAGAAACCTGACGAAAGGGCAGCGTGTCTTGATGCCAGTGTAGAGACTCGCCAGTCTTCACAGAAGCCTCTCCTGGAGGACCTCTTTGGCTCTGTACCCTTTGTTTCCAATCCAGGCAAGTTTTAAGGAAACATTGAAGAAAAGCTTTGTTCCATGGAGTACAAACTGTATGACCTATATTGCTCTGGTATCCTAGGACTCTTTAGTAGACTTTTGAAATTCAAGACATGACACCTATCGCTGGTGCAGAATGAGTTAGAGTACTCTGGTCTGGTTAGATGGGGATTTCTTTCAGGTTCCTATAGTAAACCATCTTAAGATGATATCTTCATGGTCTTAAAAAAAATAAAAAATAAAAAGTGTTGTATAATACCCATGCATTATATTTCTAAAGAATTCAGAGCTGTGAAACCATGCCAACCCTTTCCTAATGTAAATTTCTATTTGCTATATAGGTTCCATATTTTGAGTTTTGAAAGACACACACATCATAGTAAACATATACTGGTATTTAAAAAAGGCTGCTATACTGTGTTTTAAAGGAAGCTCTTAGCTTTGCCTGCACAGTTTGTGCTTCCCGGGGTTAAGTGAGCCTTTGTGACTGCAATTCAAGTTGCAAAGCATGTTGGTCATTAGAGAAGCAGTTGGTCACTGAGGCCTTTCCCCAGTCTTTTTATAGTATCCTGGTTTTACCTGAAACACACTGAGGGGGAATTACAAGCTGTACAGGCTTCCTAAAACAATTAGCTATGAGCTTCCTTTGAAGTAGCACTGTTTTCAAATTATTCAATTCAAAATACATTTGCCATGAAAGGCTTGTATCTTCAAAAGGTAGCTGAGACTTTTCTTGCTTTTTCTTTTTTTTTCATTAGCAAGAAGGAATTTAAACTAAATACCAAACAACTTTATTTTTGCTTTACATTGTCAAAGTGGGGATAGTTCCGAATACAATGTTAAACAAGACATCAGATGCCCTCTGCTGGACAAAAAATGGCACTAATCGAAAGCTTTTAAATGCAGACAAAGAATGTTGCTGTATCAGCTGTGGTAGAAAATGGAAATGTGTGTCAAAATAAAATGGACAAAGTCTCGACAAAAGGGCTTAGAACAGATGTAAAGCGCAGCTATTGCCTCCTGAGAAAACATTGTACAGTATTGTAAATATTTCACTCCTGTTCAACTTACTAAATTCTGCTATTAGCTATTTGTTTTTTCCACATTTGTGTCTTTTGGTTTAATACATTATTATTTCATCTTGGTGGATTTTATCTTGCATCTCATTCTGTCAACAAAATAGCAAAAACATAAGCAAGGTAATAGTACTGTTTGTAGCACACGACTATCGTGTTCACAATTTATTTTTATTCAAGGGCACTGAGATGTTGTTTACCTGTCTGTTAGTGCCAAAGGGCTCTGTTGTATGAGTCTCCAAATATGTAGCATAGTGAAAATCTTATCAAAATCTAACAGCAAATTGTGACATCCTGAATAAGGTCAGAATCATTCCGCCTTTCAAGGTAAATTAGACAATGGCAAATTGGTGCGGTGCATGTGGGTTTTCTTGGAACTGGTGCTTTGCTTTATAAAGTACCTACCCCCCCCAAATAAGTAATTGAGTCTAGACTAAAGGTTTAGATGATGACACATCAGATCACCCCAACCTTCAATTAGAAACTGCATTACATGTCATTATGATTTTAGTCCAGTTAGCTTTCATTTACAAAGAATAAGATATTTAGTAACTATTACATTAATAGTACTGTGTTTCTAAACAATTTCTATTCGTTGAACTAGCCATGACTTCCATAAAGGCTATTTATTCTTAATTACTGTAGCTACAAAGGTAAGTTTACTTTAAATCATTTCTAAAAGTTGGTCATTTAGATATTGGAATTTGATACCAAATTGGAACTTTCTGGTCCAAATGTATTCAAAATTTTCATTTAATTTATCTTTTCATATCTAATTTATGTCGAGTTCTGTCCTGAATTATGATACAAAGCATGGTAACGCAACCATTTTTGCAAGCATCTTGGGCTGGTGGTGTATTGGTGGACAGATTACAAAATTGCACTACAATTTATAAACTGATCCATAATGTGAAGATGATGAATCAATTTTCATCATTTTAAACCAGTGAAGGGGATATCAAACAAACGGGCACATAGGGAGAAACACAGTAAATGAAAATTGAAACTGGAACCTATCTTACTGTGAAATGTATCCTTTTAAGGCAAATAAAATGGAACTATTTCTATGACAGATTGTGTGTAGTGTGGTCAAACTTTTATTTTTAGTTTGTAACTTTTTGTCTCATTTTCAGCTTCCCGTTCATGGGTGTTGGGTCACTTTCTTCCCTCTCTGCTGTACCAAACAGCTTTTCTATTCTTTGCTTCTTTTGTGCAGAAACTTTAACATACATTTACAACAGCACAATGGTAGTAAAGAATATGTGTGTTTTATTTTTGAATGTTTTTTACGTGAATAATGTCGAAGGTGACCTCGGTATAAAGAGTGCCAGACTAATGAGCGTGGTTCAAATATACTTCAGTTGAAAATAAGTATGCACATGTATAAACTGTATACTTAACTGAAAGTTTGTAAATGAATTTGTATTTTAATGTATAATTGACTGTATTTCTTTTTAAAATAAAATTGGTTCATCGTCATGAAAGTTTTATTTCATTTTATTAAAAAAAAAACTCTTTCTAATGGATACTGCTTGGTTTCTTGGGGATTTCCCTTTAAACAAATCTGACCACCATTGCATCATGAGTACAAGATGTTCATAAAGGTTTTTTTTTTTTTAAAGCTGAAAGGATATATAGCTTCACATACAATCCGTAATATTGATGTTTACAGTTTGTTGTTGTGCTTCTGTTGATGTACAGTATTGTTTTCTCTGTACATACAGTAGGTAATCGTGGTATTAAGAAAAAACTCTCAGTGTGGGTTGATAATTTTGTACCCGACTTTAATCCCTGGAAATGAAAAGCACAGACAACAGCCAAACATCCAGGATTCTTCAAGTTAGATAGAAACCGGCTATCAAAAGAGAACATCTCAGTATTTGAGGAAACTCCGAGTCAAACAACAACTTAATCTGAATTGTATTGAGTGGAGAAATGTTTATTATCTTTTCCTGTGTTTATATGCCAACAGTAATTACATGCCTCTATGAACACATAGTATTTACATTTGCAAGGTAATTCATAAACAACACAGTAAAAAAATAAACAACAAAACAACATTGAACAGAGTTCCTCAATGGGCTTAGCACATGGTATGAATGGCAACTGTGGTGTTTGGTGGTTGTCCTGAGATTTTCAGTGCACTTGTAGTACATCACTCTGTATGTGCTATACACGGTATACACAATACAATCCAGTTTCTCCTTTCTTTTCTCCTTATAGTTTTACCACACTCCCTTTTAGAAATAAACCCCATATTCCACAGTATGTCAGAATCGACTGCTGAACCAGTAGAGGGCCTTGGTTTGCTGTCATGATGAACAGCACTGCTATAAAGTCAGTAAAATGAATCGAGATGAAAGTGTTAGGCTTTTAGCTGATGTAAGGTTTAGTTTCATTTTTGTGTGTGTGTGTAAATATGGTTTTGATTAAATATCTTTAAAATGTTATCATACATTTTTTCTTATCCTAAAATAGTCCAGCAGCAGCTACAACCCTAGAGTTGATATTGTGCATTCAAATACTAGAGATTCTAGGTATCAGTGTAATATGAAATTCTCCTAAATTATTTTGTTTAACGTGTTTAAAGGAAAATCAAATCTATTTTTGCATGCAGCTCCTGTGCCCCAGCTTTTTGTAGCAGGGTATTAAGACAGTGGATTTGTATTACTGATTGGAACAATAACTGGGACAATTGGCCACAACATATTTTAAAGGAAAAATGAAAACATTGAGTTTATTCATTTGCTTGTGTGGTCCAGTGTTTAATGAAAAGGGCTTGTAACCAGGAGGTCCCCGGTTCAAATCCCACCTCAGCCACTGACTCATTGTGTGGCCCTGAGCAAGTCACTTAACCTCCTTGTGCTCCGTCTTTCGGATGAGACGTAATTGTAAGTGACTGCAGCTGATGCATAGTTCACACACCCTAGTCTCTGTAAGTCGCCTTGGATAAAGGCGTCTGCTAAATAAACAAATAATAATAATTCCAGACCCGGTTTTCTTCTTCTACCACAGAAATACGTTACGGTCCAGAACAATTACATGCTTGAATAAGATGCCTAAATTGAGTCGCTATCGATGCAAAAGAGCACCTGCTGTGGAAACTTAACACTCTGCTTTCGCTTGTTCTCGCTCGTCAAGCCAGACTGCGGGAGAATTAAGGCTTCTAATCCTAAATCATAATGCAAAAATAAAAAAGTACTAGGTGATTAACAATTGAAAGGTGCTTAACGTAATTTTAAAATGTGATTTTTATTTTATTTTTATTGAACAGGAAATGAGTACTAACAAATCTTTAATTTCCTTTTGTCTTTTTAAAGACAAATCACAGATCAAAGAAATCACTTGCACTGCTGAGCAGCTGCTGACCTGGCTGTCTTGATAGAAGCAGCACAGATTTTGGAGAAACGGGCCAGTAATCTGCCAAGCTGACATGTGGCGAATTGCTGTGCAGTGACAGTGGCAGTATGTTCGTCATTCAAAGAAAGCTGAAAGAGGCGCATCCCCCATGTAACTGCTGATAAATCAGCAGAAGGCATGTAATTACTAGCTACAAGGCATTCATCAGTTTTAATCAGATGTCTGCGAAAAGAACAACGGAAAGGAAAATGTCTTTGAAGGCTGGGGTCTTATGATTATAGATGTTTTTAGAAACAATAGATTGTTTTATGAAAGAGGTGATTTTATGATTAATGTAGTAATCTGCACAGGACATCGCAAGCAGATGTTACTACACATTTTTTTAGCTGCTCTTAGCCTGCATTTTAAGATTTGTTCATATTTGTATTTGTATTTTTTTTTTTTTATGTATTTACTTAGTCCTTTGTCAAGTTGTGGAAGGTCATGTACCCCGAAGTTACAGCTGTAGAGATGAGCGCTTATAAAAAATCAGACTTTCATGGCCTTCTGACTTAGAAATGCTAGGTTGTGTTTAACATTTCAATTTCAATATGTATATTGAATGTTGAGGATTTGAAGTAGGAGCATTTTTAAAAATGTGTTTTTATGGGATTGCAGAAGTCCACATATGGTCTAAAATAAAATAAAATAAATAAGAACCAAGGACTGTGGCAGTTACATAAATATAAACACCTGACAGGGTGTCTGGTTAAGCTGAAGATGGGCGGCTCAAGTGTGCATTGAGGAAAGTCATGAAGTGATTTCTCCCATAATAGCTTCTGTATACCTAGTGGACTCCCAAGTGTACATGGAGACAACTGTGCACCACGTTAGAATAAAAACCTTGTATCAGATGTTGGTGGTCCAGTAGGTAAGGGGCTTGTTACCAGGAGGGTTCAGGTTCAATCTCAGCCACTGACTCACTGTCTGTGACCCAGAGCAAGTCACTTAACCTCCTTGTTCTCCATCCTTCTGATGAGACATAAAACCGAGGTCCTATTGTAGGTGACTCTGCAGCAGCAGATGATGCATAGTTCACCCCCCCAAGTCTCTGTAAGTCACTTCGGATAAAATCGGCTGATAAATGACTAAATATTAATAATCACTCTGCATGTCCTTTTTAGTTATCGCTTAATTATTCCCACTCCCGTATACTGTTGGGGATCCATTTAAAAAATACAGTACATAGCATTTAACATACAAGGGAAATGTATGGATGTGACTATTGAGAGAGTTTAGCACTGTATTGATGTTGCTTTTACAACTGTATATTATGCAATGTAGAAAGGTTTTACTATTGGGATTATATCCTGCACAAACATGTTCCATGTAATCAAGATTGCACTTTCTAATGCCAGTTAATAAAAGCTGGAAAGATATGCTATATAAGACTTTGTCTTTGCTACAAAGACAATTCACCAAAGGGTTCTTTTTTGTAGAGGTATTTAGATGAACAGGGTAGACTTCTCTCTGAGGTTAAAAGTTCCTCAACAGTCTTGGTATATCTGAAATGGTTTGCTTGGGAATTTGTTGTGTTAAATGTACAGGTAATAATATACATGTATGACTGAAGTCTCATGATACTTATTTAATTAAAACATGCCCGGAAGTGCTGCATATCCCTTAGCATCGTTTAGCAGTTTGCTGTTATTCATATTGAGCATGTAGCTGAAGAATTTATATTGTATTGTCTGAAATCATAATAAAATGGTGTGCAGTAAAAGGTGGCCAAGACAGCATCTTATAAAGACATAATAATTCATTCTGATTAGACAACTACAACAAACAGCTTTCATCAACAAAACAGCTCCTTGACCACCATTTATTATTTAAATGGGGGTTGTAAAGTTCTAGAAATGCCATGTTGAACTGACATTCCTTTCTTTCTTGCCTATGTTTGACAGCACAAGATCAGAACGTTCTGTAGCCCGAGAACCATATGAGTTTGGTGATTTTGCCTTCTGTTTTAATACTGCACAAACTGTTTGGATATTGCGAGTTTCTAACATACCATCAAGGTTGGACCTGGGGAAATCCAAAGCGAGCAGTCAAATAATCCAGATTTTACTAATACAAAATCCATTTGGTATTACAGAACTTACAACAGCTAAGAAGCATCATTACATCATAAAGAACACATCATTAATCATGCTTCTAGTCTTAAGATGTGACCTCTCATTTCCAGTTTTTATTGTTTGGCATAAACCTGTCTGCATTAAAACAAAGTCCATCTGTATAGCTGTGTTTTAACTGTGATTATAGAATGTTTTTTTTTTTTTAAATAAGCACTACTCTGTGCTTTTAATATTATTTCTGCTTCAATATAAATATGTCAGACACAGTGATGCACTATGTAAGAAAATACATTTTTATTACATACATGTTCCAGATCAAACGTGTTAAACTTTCAGAAATGTGAGTCAGGTTTGATTGTACAAAAACATATATGATGGAAAATGGGTATATTATTATTATTATTATTATTATTATTATTATTATTATTATTATTATTATTATTATTATTACATTGTGAAGTCTCAGATACATAAATTAACATTCATGTTTTGAGGTTTTAAAAATATATACAAAGTACAGTTTAGTACTATATTGTGTGCATTTTGGTGATGAAGTAAACAGGTAATTAAATTACTTACCGTACCATACAAGTAATTGATTTCTGATGAGTGCCAGGCCAGTTTTTAAACATTTTCAAAACAATCTTTCATCTCCTTGTTGCAAAACCAGGTACAGACAGCTTGTAAACATAACTGTTTTGTGCACATCGCATGTCTAGTCTCTGTTCAGGACCACTAAAGCTCAGCAGCAACCTGCCTTCTAAATTGTGGTTCTTCTTTTCTATCTCTGTCTGTCTGTTGTTGTTACTACCAGAGTGCAGAACTACCTTTTTAGTGGTTCTTTGCAAGGACTGAAATTATGTTTGAAGAAAAAAAAAAGATAGAACAAGAGATACTAGGTTGTGGTATTCTGTAGTTTTCATAACCTCCATAACTTGATAAAAAAAACCAGAATTTGTTTATTCACATTTTATTATCATAATGGCAGATCGGAATGTTTCCGCTTCAGTCATCAAATAGGGCTCTCTGGGAGTTATGAAGTCTTGGTAACTTGTATTAAGTACATTTCTGCAATTAAAAAGACAAATCACATTTTGTGCATAAAAACCAAACTTCAGAACAGAAAACTGAAAGTTGAAAAACTTAATCCCTAAAGTACATATCCCTTGCATATGTACTTTAGGACCAAATTGTTAAATGATCAAGCATTAAAAAACCAATAATATATACCACATTGTTAACAGTTTATGGCTGTAGAGATAGCAGTAAAGCTAAATATTGTAGTTTTTTTTTTTAACATGAAACAAAAATAAATATGTCCCAGTGCCAAAAACAAAAAGAAGAAAACAATCAATTAAAGACATAAGACCAGGTTTATCAACATTGCATGCTGGTGTAAATCTGTCCTATACTGTATTATCTGTCTTTTATATATATATTTGAAAGCAAGTTTTCAGTACCCATTGAATACCAAATGAATGCACACAGATTTATCTTCCCTGATATTTGTATTGTCTGAGTGGAACAACAGTATTTGACGGTTTCCTATTTTACTTGTAGGTTCCAGTGTGAAGAATCCTGAGCACCCAACTAAAGACTCAAGCACCTCAGTAAAAGCTGAAAAGCAGACACAGCACTCGAAAGAGCATAAAGGAGGAAAAAGAAGTTGCCCATCTGGGCAGCAGACACATAAAGGTGGGGAAGAGACAGACAGCGACTTCGAGTCAGACCCCCCTTCTCCAAAGAGCAGTGAGGAAGATGAGCAGGAGTATGAGGAAGCACTGAACAGTGAGCACGGCGAGTTTAATGAAGACAACGATACAGAGCCCGAGAACCTGGGACAGCGGCCCCTGCTGATGGACTCTGAGGAGGAGGTGGAGGAAGAGGAAGAGAAGCACAGCTCAGACTCTGACTACGAGCAGAGGAAGGGAATGTTTCAGGTTGTGGGTCCAGTGGCAGAGAAGCTTGGAGACGAAGCAGAGTGTGTGATGAGTGGAGAGTCTGCAGCTACCCTCATCACTCCCCCAAACTCCCCCGGTGTGGGGGCAACTGCATCTTCACAGAGAGAGGTGGATGTGTTTGGGGCCGTACCTTTCTTCGGAACTGGCCAGCAAAGAAGTGCAGCTGAAAATGTAGACATCTTTGCCCAGGCACCATTCAATTTGGTCACCCAAGATCAGGGCATGGATGAGTTTGATGTGTTCAGCAAAGCTCCGTTCAGTAGAAATTTATCTAAAACGGGCAAACCAGGAGAGGATTCAATGGCCCAGACACCACCAGTTTCGCCGGACAATGTGGATGTATTTGGCTGTACCCCTTTTCAGCCCACTGAAATAGGGCCGGTTTTTGGTAGCAAGGAGGACATTTTTGGACAGGTTCCCTTTGATGAAGTCTCTACCGCTCAGCAGCTGAAGATGAAACAGCGGAGTCTTCAAAAACTGTCTTCGAGACAGAGGCGCACAAAGCAGGAAAACGCAAGTGGCAACGGGAAACGGCACCACGGCACCCCTACCAGTGGGAGGAAGACCTCAAAATCGAACTTCCGCACCCCAGAGCGAGTCCGCAGGCACAAGAAAGTAGGCAGGAGGGATTCACAGAGCAGCAATGAGTTTCACAGCACATCGGACTCTAAGGAGAACATCAGTGTGACACTAAGCGACGGAAAAGACAAAGGGTCTCCCATGCCTACAGAAGAGACAATGTTGGATCCATTTGGTGCAAAGCCATTCCATCCACAAGAACTAGTAAGGCACCCCCAGCACCAAGGGCTGGGTGATAACAGAAGTGATCTCAACACAAACAGTGGGAGGCCTAGAACCAGTTCACTACACGGAGCATTTCATGGCGGAGATGGTCTTAAAACGGATGACTTCGGGGCTGTACCCTTCACAGAAATGGTAGTGCACAGTGTGATGCAACAACCTCCACAGGTGGAGCTAGATCCCTTTGGAGCAGCACCTTTCCCCTCCAAACAGTGAATGTGTAGTCTTCCAGTGCAGCAAGTCCATGTCTGCATTTTGCAAAGCCTACTAATCCTTATTGGATGGATCCTATAGGACTGAAGCTTTGCAGTGTTGTAGTTCTTTGCAGCCAACTCAATAACGTTGGTGGAGACAAGAAGCATTAAAGGTGGTTGAAAAATGCCATATTTTAATACATAACTGAGTTGTGAGTAAACCCTGTGGAATATAGATAACTAGGTTCTATATGCATTTTTAACTGTTGCGCATAACCCCAGCTGACAAGCCTTTATGCTGCATCTTTTTGAAAGAGTGTTTGATTACCAGGGCTGCACTGTATGTATGAACTTGCATTTTAGATTTATAACTAGTTTCCTTTAGTTTAAAGGAAATGTATGCATTGTTGAGTTTGACTGAAATCTTACTGTGATAGTGATTGGCTGCAAAGCTCTACTTGTGGGTAGATGCTTCTAACTTGATCTTTACCACACACAGCAAAGCCTTATGGGCAGAAAGCAGCCCTGATGCACAGTACCTCTGAGCCAATACACAAAGGCAGTGTTTTTTTTAATACAAACTTTTCTGGCATGCCTTTTAAATTCCATTTCACTTCATTAACGAGATTCTTATTAAACTTCATAAACTTAGATTTTTTTAAATATATGTATTTTTTTAATGTCCATACATTTTGTAAATATGAGGCATACAATTGCAGTGAGAACCAAAAAAGCTCACTTCCTTTTTTTTTTCTTTTTTTCTTAACATCAGATAAAAGGGACAAAATTCTGTCGCCAATAACTTTTTGAGTTTTTTGAGAAACTTGTATTGGAGTGGAATATTATTATTAATATCTCATGATAAGATTGGAAAATGTTTGTGTGCTGAATACCCAATGGATATTCATGATTTTTGCTGTGATCCAGTAGAACCACTTTTCAATGGCTCTTAGTATTCCTGAATTAAACAATTTTGAAGGTGTCAAATTATTTAGGTGATAGTATCAAAGGATAAACATACTACCAACCACATTAAAATATCCAGTATAAGGTTTATAATAAATTTATAATTTAAATTATTGGTAACTGTTCAGAAAGGGAATCTAAATATTGAACAGTTGTACACACTTTTCGAATAAGAAATGTTGGTTTTAAATTAGATGTAGTCCCATTTATTATTAGTATTATTTTTAACTGCTAGTATGCAAAACAAGTGCACTTCAAAGTACAGTACACTTCTATCAGTTTTTCATACTTGAAGGTAGACCTAATAAAATTGTTTTACACCTTCATTAACTGAACTGGGATTTGCATTAAAGGAAAATCTTAGTATTTAATCATTAAATGTACATTATTATTATTTGTATTGTTACTAATATTATTATAAAATAATAAAGCTTTTTTTTTTTTTTTTTACCAATACAGCTTTGGCCAAAAGTTTTGCAACACCTAGAATTTTAGGATTGAGACATAAAATAGATAGATAGATATAACATAATTTAGGTATTTTATTTAACATCATGTAATAAAATAATCTACAAAATGATATTGCAAAAATCTACAAAGCGTTATGTAATATTTAATATTCAGTATGTTAATGTAACATTATTCAGCAGGTTTCATTCGACTATGAAACAAAACAAGTTAATTCTATAGGGTGATGCAAAACATTTGGCCATAGCTGTAGAACAACGTTGAATTCAATACTTTTAAGAGACAGAACTTTCCATCTTTTAAGTTACTATTTTAATATGTTTAATCATTCTCTTTGGTTGTATTTATCATGATGTTCTGCTGTCTAATGCAATAAAAACGTTGGATTCAGGAGTCGTAATCAGAGTTTTTTTTCCACTGATTCTGTTCTACAAACCAGATTACGTTTTGGTGTGATGACCCTATGTTCTCGAGATCTGCGTAATATGTACAACTTTCAGACCCCAGTTAGCACTAATATTTGAGTACCTAAGGTTACCTTATGGGAGTTAGTACAAGCTTAGTGCTAATTGGGGTCTGTGAAACCGGACGAGTTGAACAAGATAATCTGATGAACCAGAAGTAGATAAAAATATAGCATTATAAAGCTCATACTAGAATACTAATGTGTATTACCTTGAACGCAAGTGAATGCAATTTCTTACTTGCATTACATTCTGAACTGTAAGCAAAAGATGATCTTGTAAAAATAGTCCAAATGTTTTATACTAATCAAATGTGACCTTGGACTTTTTCTAATCGCTATATTTCACCTGTGAATAAAGTATGGAAGGCAAAAAAAAAACCTACATATACAGAGGGTTTGTTTCTCTCCTACAAATCTTTGATTCATCTTAAACCACTGCCACATTAACATTGCAACAACTAGGTCACTGTTGTTACTACAGATGACACAGAACAATGCATCACACATTACTGCATGAATGTTCTGGAGGGCGAAAACCTGAGTGAAAATATATAGTAAACTAATTTTGTTTACATATATACAGTATGTGTTAAAGGGATTGGGTCAGACATACCAAATTGTATTTCTGTTTCGATTCCCTTACACTTTTCAGAATCATTGGTGTCTCAAATTATCACAGAGTTTAGCCATTTTGCAGAAACCTTTTAAATTGCACTACTGTATACAAAATGTGATGATTCAAAATAAATACATCTTTATTACATTCTAAGACATGCTTTACAAAAATGTCACACAGTTGTTCCAGTAGTGTTCCACATACATTTAAATAAAAGTTCAGTGATTAATTACACAATTGTAAACAAGGAAAAGCAAAAAAAAACAAAAAACTGTAGAGTTCATGTCAAAAAAGCTGAGCCATTTTTTTGTTTTCATAAGTATAACAAACATACACATTAAAATCTTGTTTATAGAAATGCTAAAATGTTTCAAATCAACCTATATATTTTTCTACTGTAATACTTTTAATAGAATATTACTCCACACCAACAGTCTCTAATGCTCGTGGTCCGATTTTAGATGATCTATTTGTTTGTTTTTTTACTGTACAAAGCCTTTACTGATTAACATGCAACATTTTAATTGCTTTATTAAGTGCCATTTATATACATACATTAAAGTACTTTAGAAATCATGTTTTACCGTAAGTGGTAGTGATGAAAGAGCACACCACCCAACAGAGGTAGTTAAACTTGTCAAGCCACTGTTGCTCAGCTGAATTACAAACAGTCTGAATTACTTTCTCGTCTCTATCAAATAGTTTGTAGGAAACTGAGTATAATTGGGATTTATTGTGAATAATTCAGTGCTCACAAACAGTATTTCAAAATGTATTGATCTGGTTTTTAAGAATCTGAATCTACCACTAATTAGATTCTAGGAAAACACTATACAGGTATTTATTTCCAGTCGATGGTATTGTTTTATTTACATATTCTTCCCAGCCACATTCAAGGCCTGTAACAGATGACTGAAAAGTTTTTTTTTTTTTAAACTTTTGACTATAAAAGGAAAAGCTTAATGCTGACTGTAGTATATTGGTAGTCAACAGTAGTTTTGTTTTCATGTGCAGTGCAATACATCAGCAGTGGAAAACTTAACTCAAGTTTACAAACTGGGGGTCCTCTCTTATAAAATGAAAGTGTTTTGGACCCCATTACATTAAGTAACTTCATACATATTTAAGTAGATGACAAAACTCACATGCTTCATTATGCAGGTTAAGTAAAATGACACAAAGAGCTAATAATAATAGCCATTCATATTCAAAATGATGTAACAATAATACCATATCACCAACTGATTGTAATACAGTATATGTCTGGTTTCATTGTGTATGGCTCGAGTTTATCTGGCCATATATTGGGAAAGTGCCCGCTTTCTTTCTTCTACATACTCTATATGGGAGATACCAAGCTGACAGAACGTGAATAAGCATCACTTGGTATGTGTCTGTATCCTATGCTTTTAACACAGTTTGATTGTCTTGGAAAGCAGCAACAATCAACATGCCCACCTGACTTTAATGTAGTGTACCAAGTGTGATCAAATCATTCATTTAGTTTAACACACATGAAATAACCTTTTAAATTACCAATCAACAAACAGATACATTCATTACATCTTTAAACACACCTAGACTGTTTATCTTCACAGCTGTAATGCAACAGCTGAATAACGTAACCTAAAATTGCATTCCCACATTCAATTTATTAAAGTTACAATCCCCTTAAGCTTGCTTCATAGAGAATCTCTGACAAACTTGTATGCTAATATGGTCCTTGCAAAAATGTAAACATAAAAACTGAAATTAAGGTATTCCCGGAATACTAGAGTGAAAAAACTGATACAAAAACATAATTAAAAGCTTTTTTTTTCCCTGTAAAAATAAATAAGCTAACACAACACATGATTTAATGCCGATAACAAACAAATGACACCTGGTAAAAAATGTTGGACAGCAGCTTTTATAAATGCAGATGACCACTGTAGTAATTAATAAGTATGAACCATAAAATACATTTATGCAAAATAACAAAGAAAACACACAGAAAGACTCTAAACAGTACATAAGTTTGTAGAAACATAGAGAAATACCCCAGTTTAATTAGGGATAAAAAAACACAGAAAAACAAGCAGTGCAACACTAAAGACCACCTAAAGTAGGCACTTTAATGGATGGGGATATTATACTCTGCAGTTCCTTCCAGTGTTAGGCTTGCATTGGGTACACAGGGCAAGGCTGGCTGTGTCTGTACTTCATGATGTACACTGCAGACTGGTGCCACCAGTAAAACATCAGCACCACCAGGATGTGCCATACTTGATGACTTGATCCAAAGTAATTCAACTGGCCTGTACAAATAGGAAACATTTTTTGTATTAAAAGCAATGTGTCATGACATAGATCCATCATTTTCTGATTGCGTAAAAAACTTTCAATGAATGCAGTATCTTTGGATTAGAAATGTTTAAAGTGATACCATACCTGGAAAATACCTTTCTGGGACTTTGGAAATGTAGAAGAGAAAGGCTGCAGCAGCAATCAGATACATCACAAGAACACGAGGGACAAACTCCTGCCAAAGAAACAGCAAAATTCAATCTGGAAACGTAACACACTTTTCTTCTGATACTCAGGAAAGAAGATAGTGCTAGGACTGAGATATTAAATAAAAAAAGTGTTAATTTAAGAGTGAATTATTCAGGGACCACCTGAAATGTACCTGCTGACTACAGGTCGGAATCTCTTCTGTAAACTGTCAAAAAATGTGCATTTGATTGAATGCTCTTTTTTCGGAGCTTGACGATACCATTTACATAACATCACATTGACTTCTGCATGTAGATGAAGGAGCATGCCTATTGGGCTTACTGACTGGTGCAGTGGCAAGTTGTTCTCAAGGACTGTGGAATCTTGTGCCCTACAACTACCTTTAGAAAAACAAACATGAATGTGAATTATCTTTCAGATAACAGAGTGGAAGCTAAACTAGGGAATAAACAGAAACCAAAAAGATATATATTGTACAGTACAAATGAACACCATTGTGAGACACTGCCGTTTATATTGAGATGTTTCTGGTGGTCTTAATAAAATAATGTTGATTGGAAGGCTGTCAGGCAGAATTGAGGGTTTGGGGATTGTGTTAACCGTTACCATTTTTATATTTCAATTTGACAATACAAAGTACAAAGCGTGCAAATTACAAAGTAATGAAGATGACCTTTACCTGGACAATAAGGGCACTAAAGCCTCCATTTAGCCAAACCCAGTGGATGGTTGGTATGACTCCATAGCCAGCAACAGAGCAGAAGATGACAGAGCGCAGTCTGTGCCACTGCTGGGTGAGGTAATGGGGGTGAATCTGGGCAAAGAAGACCGCTAGGATCATGGCCAATACTGTGATCAGGTACACTTGCCGCCAGTACTGTAAAAAAAAAAAAATACATACATAAGTGTATGTATTTTATTTATCTTCTAAACTGTGTTTGATCTAAACATCACTGCACCACAACTATCCATAATTCATTTGATTTCAACATAAACTAAACAAACATAAATAAGCACGATGTGAGATCTACAACAAGGGCCACGTTACAAAATAAAAAAAAAATAGCTATCCACCATCCCTGCAAATCGAATGTGATTTTGTATTTCTTACCAGACAAGCCACTGTAGATGCCACTGTGTAGATAATACAGCGGTTAGAGTGATCAATCACTGCTTGCATCAGCTAAGTTTGCATTCTACTGTGCCTTGCGCTCTCTGGCACACCTTCAGCTACTCAATCGCTATGCATGATCAGTTTGCCTTCGTGGGAATGAGCATTTTTATCTTCTGCAGGACTATGTCTTGCATGGGCAGGCTCTCGCCCGCATTAACACATTCCTTTGCTGTATACTCCGTTGAGACTGTTTAAGGTGTGACTCTGCTAGTGCAAGAGGCTTGGATCACTTTCAAACACAGTTGCAGGTTATGAGATTTAACAATGGGCTTGTATTCTGTACTTATTGAAATTGCATTGTGCAGCACAGTGTGTTCATGTTTGCACAATTTTTCTGTAATCTCTGTCCTGGGAAATTGTGAATACAGAAGACGACAAAGATTTCATTGATTTGTTTATGTTGTACATTTCTTTCAGTGCACTGTAGCAACTTCAGCCATAGCTCTAATAGCTGCATTATTAGGCTCCAAATGTTGTGGCGCCATGCGTCAGGCATCTTTAGTTCTCAGGACTCACTACCTGTTTTTGTTTTGTGAATACATTTTAAATGCAACTCTGAAGATGATGGCATGCCTGCTAGAACTTGCTCTTTGTTTCTTGGCATCTTTACAAGCCTCATTCTATTGCACTGGTTATATTGACATAATTTCTCCATTTATAAGTAACCCAAAACAAGAGGAGTCAGAACCAAAAAAAAATGATCAGTCCTCGCTAACGACAGCTAATCCTCTGGTGCTTGGTGCGTCAACAAAGCCACCCCTATGTCACAGGAATTAGTCCTATTCTTTTAAACAGGAACCCCTGCCAGAAATCTGCCTTGATCAAGGAAGTGAACTAATAAACACCAATAAGCAGGTAACACATGGAGGCTGTGAAGTTTCAATTCTTGGAATGAACATGACACAGAAAGTAGGCTAAACATTTCCTGCTATGACACAGATTATTATTTTTGTTTTGTAAGCCTGGAGCTAAAAAAGCAAGTGAAGAGTTACCTCAAAAAACATATTCCTATCCTCAACCTTACCTACATTGCATCCTGTGACCATCGCAGATTGTATATGTTAGACTGCTGGTAGATGAGGTCAAGGTCAATTTCATTGCCTAGACACCTTTTTAAACTGCCCCTTCTCATTTACCTGCAACCCATCTGGAAAGCCATGTATTTAACCTTGACTGTGCACCTCAGTCAAGGTTTTAAAATGAGGTTACAAAACAATTGAGGGTTGAGCATTGATTACAGCAACAGAAATCTGCTAATATGACTTTCTTCAAAACCAAGCAATGCAGCATCTTGTTTAAAAAAAAATGCATTCTACATGGGTACTGAAGTAAGTACATAAGCAGATTAAAACAGCAGTGACTAGAAGAGCATAAAAGAACATGTTTAAAAAGTCTGGACATGTTAAAGCTGCCCAAACTAAGCAGATAAACAAAAGGGAAAATTCAGGATTAAAAGGAACAGCTAGATCTATGACCAATTACCTAGAACAAAACCTGCACTAGGTTGAACAAAGATAGAAAATTCACCTTTATACCTCTGATTTTTAAATGAATAAGAAAATGGCTGATGCACATTTGCCTAAATGCAATAATAAACGCTTGGCACTTGGGCTACAGATAGCTCAGGCACGTGTGAATGTCATATGGTGAGGAAGAGGAGTAAGGGATGGTCTATGAACACTGCCATCTGGTTTTTATTGCAGCAGATTTCAGCACATTCTATGGCAAGTTATCTTCAGATTTCCAAAAAGAATATGAACATACAGTACATAATAGCTGGGGCTTCTCCGAGCACCACATTAAAATGTAAATGAACTCTGCAAATACTGATTTATTCAGATTTCCTTTCTTCCATAAGGACTCATTTAACTATCCAAAAGCACAACCAGCTAACCAAATCATTTCAGTAAATCCTAATATGAATTACTGTCACTTTGCAGGTCCCATATTGTCGTGTAGTAGTCTATCTAGTACATGAAGCACAATTGTCTTATTTGTTTTGCTCTTGCACTCACGCCTTCAGCCTATTTTAGCCTTTCAACGTCCAACATGATGGAAACATGCGAGTCTTAGGAAAAGCAGCGAGCGGCAACTGAAAGGTGAGCCAAAATCAAGCAGAAGTCGGAAATTAAAATCAGACATACAAGATCAAAACATGGAGTAAAATCAATCAATTGTACTTAACTAACTACAAAACGAAATACAAGTTTACCATAGCGTGTGTCTTTCTTATAGTGAAATGTAAGGCATGTGAAGTGACAGAATTTATACTGTACATGGTAAGTTATAGGTACTGTAAAATGGACAATTCCTTGATAGAGTTAAACAAAAAAAAAAAACCCAAATATCAGTTGGCACGTGAACTTGAACTTGAGTTTTACGTCTGATGTTTAAGGGAAATCATTTTTGAAAACAAAATAATTAATAATGTCTGTGACCCCATATGTTTTTGTATTCCTCTGTTTGGGATACATTTATGTTTCAGTGTGTGTAGTTTCAATCAGTTTTCAGTTTATTTATTTAAAAATAAATCTTTTATCTATTCAAGGATTCAAAGTTGTCTGAAACTGAATGACATACTGTGTTAGGGTTGGAACAATAATGTTTTTGCATCGATCATTTTTTTGCATGATCTGCGTGATCTGTGCGCACTGCATAGTGGGAAGTTGTTGCAACATGTGCAGAGTAAGCCTTACTGAGTAAAGGCCACCGCACACTGACCCGACACGATAGACAAGCAAAATCCATCTGTATCATGTCGGTGTCTTATCGGATCGGTCTAGTGTGAAATGGCTTTAAGGTGAACTTTTGAAGCCAATGGCGATGGCAGCAAGGATATGCAGCCATAAGTTGATACATGTAAGTTGTATGTAATTATTGATTTTAAACAGTATGCTTGCTTTTAACTTTACGTCATGGTTTAATTTTGATCCTAAATTTTGCACTGACAAAGCAGGACTGGTTTTCTAACAAAAAATCACAATATTTGGTACTTGTAAAATAAAAATAGATAGCTCTCTGTAAATTACTGCAGGGCTTGAATTTCAGCGCATAACCGCGCATTTTCCAAGTTGCTCCCAAAAAACCTGCAACTTTCCGTGCAGCAAAATCCTGCAGAGATATTTTAAGACTGCAAGCTGCTGTATTTTTCACCCAATTTACAATGCCTAATTAAAACGCTACAACAATCTCTAAGGAAGTGGGTGTCAGTGACGAAAGCACTATGAGCCG
The DNA here is from genome assembly GCA_030684275.1 of Acipenser oxyrinchus oxyrinchus. NCBI lineage: Eukaryota > Metazoa > Chordata > Actinopteri > Acipenseriformes > Acipenseridae > Acipenser > Acipenser oxyrinchus. Next base: position 99,220,187 of record CM060247.1, read on the forward strand.
CATTCTGAGTAGTGCTGGATAAAATTAAAAGTAGTGCTGGATATTTTAAAAGCCGCGAGATTTTATTCTCTCGGACGTGATTCTTGCCCGCCATCTTTAAGCATTATAGAAACTCCGTACACTGTAGTAAGTAAACAGTTTTGAAAAAAAAAAATATATATATATATATATATATATATATATATATATATATATATATATATATATATATATATATATATATACAGTACTGTGCAAAAGTTTTAGGCAGGTGTGAAAAATGCTGCTGTAAAGTAAGAATGCTTTCAAAAATAGACATGTTAATAGATTATATTTATCAATTAACTAAATGCAAAGTGAGTGAACAGAAGAAAAATCTAAATCAAATCCATATTTGGTGTGACCACCCTTTGCCTTCAAAACAGCATCAAGCATCAATTCTTCTAGGTACACTTGCACACAGTTTTTGAAGGAACTTCAGGTAGGTTGGCCCAAACATATTGGAGAACTAACCACAGTTCTTCTGTGGATTTAGGCAGCCTCAGTTGCTTCTCTCTCTTCATGTAATCCCAGACAGACTCGATGATGTTGAGATCAGGGCTCTGTGGGGCCATACCATCACTTCCAGGACTCCTTGTTCTTCTTTACGCTGAAGATAGTTCTTAATGACTTTCGCTGTATGTTTGGGGTCGTTGTCATGCTGCAGAATAAATTTGGGGCCAATCAGATGCCTCCCTGATGGTATTGCATGATGGATAAGTATCTGAATGTACTTCTCAGCATTGAGGAGACCATTAATTCTGACCAAATCCCCAACTCCATTTGCAGAAATGCAGCCCCAAACTTGCAAGTAACCGCCACCATGCTTCACTGTTGCCTGCAGACACTCATTCGTACGCCTCCAGCCCTTCGCTAACAAACTGCCTTCTGCTACAGCCAAATATTTCAAATTTTGACTCATCAGTCCAGAGCACCTGCTGCCATTTTTCTGCACCCCAGTTCCTGTGTTTTCGTGCATAGTTGAGTCGTCGCTTGGCCTTGTTTCCACGCCGGAGGAGGTATGGCTTTTTGGCGCAAGTCTTCCGTGAAGGCCACTTCTGACCAGACTTCTTCGGACAGTAGATGGGTGTACCAGGGTCCCACTGTTTTCTGCCAATTCTGAGCTGATGGCACTGCTGGACATCTTCCTATTGCAAGGGGAGGTAAGCATGATGTGTCTTTCATCTGCTGCAGTAAGTTTCCTTGGCCGACCACTGCGTCTACGGTCCTCAGCGTTGCCCGTTTATTTGTGCTTCTTCAAAAGAGCTTGGACAGCACATCTGGAAACCCCTGTCTGCCTTGAAATTTCTGCCTGGGACAGACCTTGCTGATGCAGTATAACTACCTTGTGTCTTGTTGCTGTGCTCAGTCTTGCCATGGTGTATGACTTTTGACAGTAAACTGTCTTCAGCAACCTCACCTTGTTAGCTGAGTTTGGCTGTTCCTCACCCAGTTTTATTCCTCCTACACAGCTGTTTCTGTTTCAGTTAATGATTGTGTTTCAACCTACATATTGAATTGATGATTATTAGCACCTGTTTGGTATAATTGTTTAATCATACACCTGACTATATGCCTACAAAATCCCTGACTTTGTGCAAGTGTACCTAGAAGAATTGATGCTGTTTTGAAGGCAAAGGGTTGTCACACCAAATATGGATTTGATTTAGATTTTCTTCTGTTCACTCACTTTGCATTTAGTTAATTGATAAATATAATCTATGTAGGTGTTGTTTTGCAAGCGGTGTCTTTCGCTAAAAAAAAAAAAAAAAAAAAAAAAAAAGAAATGGAGCGCTGGTTAAAAAGAGAAGCACCGACAAGGCAGCGGATTCTTCTGCTGCAGGAAAAAAAAAGTTTGACAGAGCCGTTAAATGAAACCAGTGCAGCATGTACAAAAACAAACAATAGCAGTGAAGGGAAAGGCAAAAAAAGAACAATGTACAAAATTTTACAGTAATGTGGAAGTTATGGATGGAAAGGCAGAAACCATTTTTAAAGAAGTTAACAAGTTACTTAGTAAGAAAGGCATAGATGGGAGAAACCTTGTAGCAGTGTGTACTGATGGAACTGCAGTTATGACAGGATGCTGTCTAGGATTAGTGCAAAAACTGAGGCAAGAATACAATTCAAAATTAGCAGGAGTGCACTGTACAGCACACAGGCTTTCGCAGAGTGCCAGTGATGCAGCCAAGTCAATAGTACAGGTAAAAAAATTCCAGCAGGTCAATTTTAATTTATTTTAGTAGTTTGGCTGTAAGGAGCAATAAGCTGCATGAGTTGCAGATACAATTGGGAGGAACCCACATTAAAGCTTACCCAGCCACATGCAGTGCGATGGCTGTCAGTTCACAAACCTGTTTCAGTAGTGTGCAGAACACTGAAATCCCCGAGAGATGGACTGGAGCACATTGCTGTCTCCCACACTCAGGATTCAGACACAGCCAAAGGTCTGCTAAATTCAGTAAGGCAGTTTCATTGTGTGGTCCTTTGTCATTTAATGATGGATGTATTAACGCACATTGTTCTTCTCTCCAAGCATTTACAAAAGGCAAAGCTTAGATTTTTCCACTGTACAGCCAATGGGACAAGGTACTGAAGAAGCACTGAGAGATATAATAGCTAATCCCGGTGCTTCAGAGCAGGAATTTTTTAACTCCCTTGAAGGTAATAAGTTTAAAGGAGACAAGCTGTTTGATTGCCACACTCAAAAGCCAGCTTTTGATAATGTGAAGAGCAGATATGTGAGCAACGTTTCCCTGCTGATAACATGAATCTTTTCACCTGGTTTTCTGTTATAAAGCTGGAGTTTAGCCAGTATGGCCAGGAAGAGCTTGATCGTCTACTGAAACACTTCACATAGGTAGCTACATCAGTTTACAGATTACGGTCTCAAATGACACGTACTTGTTAATGTCTTTTCAACAGTTTGCAGAGACAGTGCCGAGTGAACATAATGGAGTCTTCCAAGAGACTGAAAAGCTTGTTCAAATAGCAATGGACATCCCTGTTGCAAGTGTCTCCTGTGAGCGTGGATTCAGTACTCAGAATAGAGTGAAATCTAAATTCCCGAAATTCGCTGAACAATCATAACTTGACAAACTGATGATCATTTCAGAACTAGGCCCTTCCAGAGAGAACTTTGATTTCAGGGCAGCTGCAAAATGGAAAGAAATGAAAAAGAGAAGAGGACAAACGATGAAGCTGTAAAATAAACTGAAGAAATGAAGGATGCACATAGGTTTTAGATGTTTACATTTCAGAGACTGTATGTAGTTTCATTCACAGTTGCAAAGGATCTACAGTTTTGCTATGGTGCATTGCTGGACACTCGATTCAGGAAAAAAGGTAGGATGTTTTTTGGAATATTTAATTCCATACAACCAGATAAATAGAACAGTAGATGCAGGCAGAGGTTTTGTTGAGCAGATTTAAGTCACTCACATTAATAATTGTTATGCAATATATGCAATACAAATTACTTACCTGAAGCAACACCACTGTGAATGATGATGCAGTAAGATAAACAGCTTTTTATATGCAAGAGTGCCTTTTTTTGACCCCACCCCCTCTAAATTTTTGGAACCCCTACACCCATTGGCTGGAGCATAGGGGGGAAATTTCTCTAGCACACAAAAATGGAATTCAAGCCCTGTACTGCCTATAATAATTTTAAGTTTAAAGTACATTAAATGTAACTGCTGTTCTCAGTGCAAAAAAAAAACAACCCTTATGGTGTTTAATATTAGCGTAAACTTACTTTTTTGTTTCTTTATTTGAAAACTACAGACACGAGTACTATAAATACTGTAGCATTTTTTTAAATTTTCTTAAATAGAAACAACTTTTACTTTGCAAGTATTGTTTAGTCTGAAACTTAAGGCTGTTCAGTGGATGTGGACTGATAGTAACTCAGTGTTCAACAGCTGATATTTTTTAATCGCAATTCAGAATTTGCATGAACTGGAAAGCATTTTTGAAACACTTGTTTTACTGAGCAGACTATATTTTGAAACGCTACTAAACAAACACATATGACTGTATTATTTTTGCTTTCTTGTAACCAACCATTGTTTCATAACTTTTATTAAAAGGGCTTGTCTTTGAAAACTGTCTAGTTGTACTTCTTTTAAACGCAGTGACTTGCAGAAGCAGTTTTCATGTTGCTCAAGTATATATAGCTTTAAATTTGATCAATTCCAAGAAATGTTACATATTTTATTTATTCAGCTGATAATTGTGATTATCATGATAATTTACAGCTGATAATCGATAAGTGAAAATGTAATTATCATCCAGCCCTATATTCTATGGAGTATTTCAAGCATTTAGGGTTATATATTAAATACCATAATGTGTAAAAAGCACCCTTTTTATTAAAAACATTTGTTAAGCCCATTTTGATTAACTAAATCAAGTTTGTATGGGTTATCAGTTAATTATACATTTTATAAATGCTCTTCAAAAACATTTGTTTGAAAGAAAAATCCTTAAAGTGTACTTAATCCTAAAACTACTGAATGAAATTGTATTCAGTAGTACTATTTATATTTTATGATTTAGTGTCTAAAATTTATGGATGAAATTTAAAAACTTACATCATTACAATAAAAGGCGTAGAAAACCCCTGGAACGTAACAGCCAAGGATTCCTATGGAGATGCCGGCGTAGTCTAATGCCATCCAGCGGCGGCTTGTTTTCTCTGAGCGATGGCAGCAGAACAGGTGATACCCCACTGAGCAAAGCATGCAAACCTGGACAGAGACAAAGTGCATACATTCTATCAGAAGCTAGCCACATCAATACCAGAACATCTTCTAGGTGTTCCTTGGAAGTTTCTGATCAGAGCACTAACCAGGTACAACACTTCTGAGATCTTACTTAACTAGAATAGAATTAGGGTGGAAAGTACAGCTAAAGAATGTTGCATCGGGTAGTGGGTGGTAAGTCACGGAGGATTAATGCTAAGAGCAGTCAAGTAAGCAAAAGCACCTGAAAGCAGAAGAGGCCGATGGAGTAGATGACATAGTCTTCCCTGGAGGCCCCGGCTGCAGGCAGCACGGCTGACATATCATAGACCCCCAGGGTGAAAAAGAGGAAGAAGCCCACGAGGTGACTCCAGATATTCACCGTTTCATTGGACAGGATGAAGAGACTGAAATGGGAACACAAGCTGAATTAGCTCGGTCTCCACTTACATTCTGATCAGGTTCAGTAAACAACACATGAATATTTACTTTTTTTTAAAAATAATTTCTTACAATACCAACTAAGATGCAATTATCTAATTCCAAAATGTTCTCTTCCATACACATCCCACTCCTACCCACGCTCAATGTGTTAATTTATGTTTGGCTGGTTACACAGACCCTCAAAAGTACTAATACCTTACCTTTTAAATACCTTACCTAAGGTAACATTACAGTAGGTAGTCCAAGATTAGGGCAAATCACGTTACAGGACACATGAACCATTGTAAAACGTACAATGCATGGAAGCATAAGTATGTATAACCCTTAATTAAACAGCTAAATCAGAGAATTACTTTTCTTGGATCAAGCTCTGCATCTGCTTAGCAAAGCAGCGTAATTTGCAATTTGCCTGGTTATTCTGTTGTTGGATTTGAATGAATGCAAGCTAAATTCCATAAATGAGAAGTAAAAAATTTTCTGTAGCTCTTTAAAAGCTATCCAATGCTAGAAATCACTTGTATAAAAGGAGGACTATAAATATGTATATAAACCACTTAATCCTAGGAGGGTTTTATACTACCTGAAGATCACAGCTACCAGTGATAATACAGGCAACAGGAAGAACAATGGTCAGTAATAAATAGACACTACTATACAACTCACCTTTTTAAGCACAGCCTAGAAGGTAAATATGCCCTGTACCCATCTGTGATGTAGGGGTTTTCTTTCAGGAACACAGGAATCTGTTCGTAAGTGTACAAGCGTATCCCTCTTGGAACTAGCACTGGCCAGTACTGATAGCTCCCCAGCTCTATGTAATGGGCACTCTTTAGCAGCTTCTGTGGCATGCTGGAACCATCAGATGTTGATCAACTACAGCACTGGGGAAAAAAACAAACAAAAACAGCAGGTAAGTAGTGCTTTCCTGTCACATTCACCACAAATCAAGAGGTCCGGTTTTCACAAGAATTGTGGTTGACCCAACTGGGTTTGCTTGAAAAAACAAGATATGCTTTTTGTAGACAAAAGCAAAGCATCCCCTGTGTCACAACAAAGCACACCGCACCAAATAAGCAGGTGAAGAAGAGCAGCAAGTTGTAAGGTAAGAAACTGCAATCCTTCAGATTCAAAACTTCATACTTTACACTAGAAAAAAGCAATTTCACAAAAGTAATCTTACATTTGTACAATTAAATTTTTTTTTATAACAAATGTGTTGAAATGTATTTTACAAAACTGTATTTTTTAAATGAAGAATTTCTTGTTTCAAATTCTGATCAGTTTATAAGACATAGCTTTGATGTCTCAATCAGGCGTTTCTTGTGCAACTGTTTTTTATATAAATACCCAAGAAGCCTGGTTTAAGAAGCCTACTGTGGGCGCTTATCAAGATGTAGGTAAAAATATAAAAGTGTGACGTATTATAAACGGAAGAACACACAGGATTGTCCTCGATGGTAGCCCTCTCAGCAATAATGTGCATCTCCCTGGCAGATAAACAGCATTGCATTGTATGTTAATACAGTAGAATCCTTTTCTTAAGTCAAAAATACAGCACAACCACAAGTCGAGTCGGCCACCTCCTTGCTACCACTTGTCATGGAATGACCCAGACAGGATTGCATTGAAATAAAATAGCTTTTTTTCTCCCCATTTCCAATACTGCATCACTGTTCAGATGGTCTAACATAAACACATTGTAAACAAGTGTGTTTTAATGGGCAGCCCATCCTCAGACATGAAAGTTATTGTCACCTACTATTAAACCAGGAAGTATATTCTTTTCTATTTGATGTAAACACATTATTTGAGGTTTCAATATCCACTGTAGGTACTGATATATGTAACTTAGCACCACACAATGACGTATTGTTTGTCAACAACCTCTCTGGTGACATTTCAGCATGAGTCGGTGCTTGTCATCATCTGCCGTGCTTTTTAAAGAGGTGTTCATGTTGGTTAAATTAAAATAAGAAATAATAAAAAAAAAGAATGTACAAAATGTGTTCCTGTTTTAAAATCAAGTGACTGTAAAGAACATCAGGGCATAAACCAGCGATTCCAAACTCCTGCTGGTCTCTCTCACAAGTGGCTGAAATGTTCAGAGTTGGTCATATTAATTCTGATCCAGAAATGTAAAAAGTAGTCACATACAACATGCTATACGAACGCTGTTCCCAAAAGCAGTTACATACATTATTCAATAGATTAAAACACATAAAGGCTTAGATAAAAGAATACAGCCACCAGTATAATTAAATAAATGAAAAAAAAGCTTAACGATACTATAAATCGACTAGAATGTTAATTATTATTATTATTATTATTATTATTATTATTATTATTATTATTCGGGTGGGGGGTGGGTAGCAAAAACCGGGATTGCAAAGACATGTACAGTATAACCCTCACGTTTCTTTCACATCATTACATTACTGGACATTACCGTTATATTGCCGCAAACGGTATGTGATATATGTAAGTAATTGTCTCTATCCCTTTCCTTTCATAGCATAGTTTTTTACTTACCTTGTAAATACAACTAACATATTACACTGAAAGCATAACTGGCGAATTAAAAACATAAATAACAAAACTGAGTACTATTCAGCCAACAATCACCATTTTCCTAATTCCTCCCTGATTCACAGCAGCTCTGCGACGGGGTCAGAATGGACCCTCACTGAGTGTTCGATGGAATGCCTGTGGAAACACAAAATAAACACTTTCAACCACGAAACGAACCGCATGAAAAAAGTATATGTTTCTCAAAAGCACGTAATATTTGAATTATTCCCTTGCATCTGTATAATTTTAGTGAAAACAATTTACGCTAATGTAAAGGACCTTTTCTCTGGTGTAATTTACGTCACGCCCTCCGGTCTGGCATCAAAAAAATAATAATAAATGCAGTGTGGGGGCTTTTTTGCAGGTACTCAGGTTATACCGTGTCCTTACGACAGATCATTTTGAAAACTGCTGTAAAAAAAACATGGCTTGGTGAACAATAGAAGAATCTGGGTTGTTGCGAATGATTTTGAATGAGTATTTAATCATTTCTTTGAAACGTGTATCATTTTCACATTTCAATAATCATCAATTGACCTTGTGTTTTCAAGGAAGTTGTGGATCTTTGCAGCGGTGCGCCTGTGAGCCGTAATTGCAAAGTCCAAGTTATTTATTACGTGTACTGTGCTTTATGTGTCACTATGAGGGAAGCCAGACGGGCTCAGCAGAAATGAGCAATGTCGATCCTAATACTCTGGGATCCGTGTTTTCATTCACTGACCCTGGCGCTCTCAGCTCACATTCGGTAGACTTACTGGAAGGTTCCCGATTAGATCACTTGAGTGTAACATGAAGTGAGGAGCAAGCTTGAGAATTTACTTTATAATTATTTTAAAGTCAGTTCGGCTCTAGCAAATCGACCCTCTATTCTTAAACCTTCCTGGCTGACCCACAGTAAGCTTCACCATCATGCAGTATTGTTGTATCTAAAGGATTGGGGGTCGCCATGAAGTCCTCTACTGATACTTCCCCTACTTTTGTTTTTTAAAATGTCCCCAGCGAGGAGATCATCATAACAATGAATTGTTATGGTGGTCTGCTATAAATACACCCTATGTGTAACTTTTAAATTATGATTGAGTTATCATACACAGTTATTTTAGCTTCTTCCATCCAGTCCTCCTGCATTGGTTGTAAATTAAGAATATTTGGGGTACCACTGCACTTGGATGATTTGCTCATTAAAATATTCCGTATGTATTTGAAGATAGGATGATTATCCAGTCATTTAAAAAAAAACAAAAAACAGTATAATTTCAGTTGTAAATGCTGTGTCCTTTAATGTCATAATCACATTGATTCTTCCCTTCCATTGACAGTCATGGGTTAATTGTTTCATGTTCCTACAGTATATGGGAGAAATGCTTCATTATCACTCTCTTAGTTGTCTACATAACAACCCATTTTAATGAGCTGTTATTGGACTCAAAATGTTTGTAGGCAGAGTGTAATTGGAATGCAATGTACTGTGATTTGCCAGGCTTAATGTTGGATGCGCTTTCTTTAAATATGTGTGGCTAAAATACATTCCTGTATAATTGGTTTCCATGTTTTGAATTCCATGCTCTTTTTACACATGATATGTAGTATTACATACTTAAATCATGGTTATCTATAGAGATGCATGTTCTTGTATATGTACAGTGTGCACACCACAATCACAATTAAGCTACAGTAAGTAAGAATTTCCGAAAATTGGAAGGGGCCTGGAGAGATGAAACTTTGGATTTTATCATTTCTTGTGGACCCCTTTCTGTAATAACTTTTCAATGAAGACCTTTCCCAGGCAGGCCGCCAGTTATCTGGATTTTGTCCCACTTGAGATTAAATGACAATCAAACATTGTCCTTTAATGTTTCATCATACAAACTGCAGCTACTGTAAGTAACGGTTTTTTAAATTGTAAAATCTAATTATCACATTTTAGAACGTACCCTGTGAAAAAAGAAAAAAACACCCAGACATGATGATATTAGTTTAAATGATTTTCTAAAACTGTCCGACATCTGGAAAAGTGAACTAATTGCTGCCTCAGCCCATAAACCACTTTAAATGATCTGAGTGCCATGTGCCTGAATTACAAGCAATGTCTGCTCTGTCAGTTTTAGGAATGTTGTTGCGCTATGGTCCAGGACACTTGTGATACCAAGACCCTTATACATGTTTTTGTTAAATACAAGTTTGATTATTGGTCAGAATGATTTGTTTATTAGTATTTGTAAATCCTGTACCCTACTATCTTCCCTGAGACCTCCTATTTGGAAAAATACATTTATAAAATAGTTGTTTTGAAGTTGCAGGAGTGAATCTAACTAATCTAATAAAATGTGGGAAAAAAACTATTGTGACTCAATATATTGTACTGTACAGGCACATGTCTTTTGGAAAATCTAGGGGAGCTCTTGAGAACATTTCAAAACAGCTGGATAAAAATGTGTGTGTGTGTGTCATGGTGTAATTCATAAAACTGTCGTCTGCTTTTAAGCAAACCAGTATAATTAAAAAGTGGTGCTCCCCTTATTAAGGCCTTTGTCACTCTCTGCTATCTCTATGACTACTTTCTCTTCTCAAGACCACTCAATTCACTGTCATTACCACATGTTCAGGCAGAGGCTGTATGCTTTAATAGTCTGTTTTCCTGCAAAGAAACGCAAGCGCACATATCCACCAAGGATGTGACAACTTCAGTGTCATTTGTGAAATGATTGTGTATAAAAAAGGGAACAGCTTGTCATGAATGTCGCCAGGCTTATCCGTGGACTCGTGGTCTGAGGTCTCATTGGCTTTATTTATAGCCAACGCCACAAGACATCTGCTGCAGATGTGACTAGCTCCTTTGTGTCCACATGAAAACTGCATGTCAGCTTTTCAAGGGAATACATTTAGAGGCTTGGTCACTTGCAAGAAGTACAGTAGTTTGTTCCAATAGGATGGGTGTCCACTTTAATCCTGTCCTCTGTGCCTGATTAATAAGATATGAAGACTATGGGAGACTTCTCATTTAGTTTGGGCAGAGCGATTGTTACTTGGTTTGATCCTAGTGCTATTTGTGTTGTGTCTACTCCGTGCCACAGTTCCATTGTCAACATCTGACAATTGGGTGGACAGTTCTGATGTGACGTTTGTTTTTTAGTACAATGTCACACTTCAGGAGGTCTCACTCCTAACAGTTGCCTGCGACATGAAAAGACAAAGCCAGTCCCCTTTGTGCTGTTCAGATCTGAAATGGCTGATGTTGATGCAAGAGCCTACAGTGTGTATCCACAGTGGCTGCGTGCCTCCCACAGCAGCAGTAAGCTGTAAGCTATGACAGGGTCACAAAAGACCAAATAATGCAAAAACGCACATGAATATTAATATTTACACTGTGAATCCCACTGTGAGCTATGCTATTTTTTTTATTTTTTTTTTTTTATAAATAATGCATTCTGCAAATGACTGTATTTAGTGTTTTTTTTTTTTTTTTCTCATTTTTTTCTCACCTGTTGCAGAATAAGCATTCTATGGTAGAACAGCCTACAGTTTTGCTTTTTGCAATTATAAAACAATTTGGACACTAGTCTTGATGCCACTCTGCTTTTGCATTAAATTGCCAGTCAAGTGAAAAAAAAAAACTCTAAATGAATGTAATGCGTCTCCCATAAGCAACAAACCACTTATAAGCTAATTTAATGAACACATGTTGGGATACAAATGTGAGGTTACTTTTTTGTTCTTCTTGTAACAGGAGATAGATCCTGCTGAAGTATAACACACATGCATTGCATCTTATTTTAATCAACATGTACTGTATAATTACACAGCAGATTTTCCTCAGCTATGACAGAAGCCTATATATTACCTCATCAAACTACAAAAAATAGAAGCACCTTGCTACAATACTTTAAGAGTCATCAGCTAATGGAAAATGGTAAACAATAATGGTGTGCAACCTGGTATGCTTATTTTTTCCTGTTTGGTGAAAGAAGTTTGCCAGGGCTTCTCACCGTTTGTTTTTTTCAGTTGATATAATATAAGAAATTCTTGGTATCACTTTTTATTACTGGAGAGTTGGCCAATGTTCAGTCACTAATTGGGAGCTTCATCGCAAAATATATGATCAGGCTTTCAAACTTGTTGAAATGCATAACTCTTAAGGCCGTTTTAGCTGAACCCTTTTTTAGCCATGCACTATACAGCCTGAGCAATGTGTGTGGTATGACCGTGCTACGTTATATTCTCTTGACAATGGAGAGAGATTTAGGAGTTCCTAAGCTTCATGTACAATAAACCAAGTCAGTTTCCCAACAAAATCGTTTCTTGTTGATACGGGGTTTAGCATTCGAAAATATGAAGCGGACCTAATGAGAAAAATATCATTTACCTCACATGGTCTAAATTAAAACTGTATATCTTGAAATTAAAATACAATTTTGAGCTAAAGCGTTTCTTCTTAAGACTCATTTTCAGGTTTAAACCTTGTTAAATCTTTTGCAGTGGAATTAGATTGTAACTGGTGCCTGAGGTTATGCAAACAGCAGGATATAAATATCACAGGGACATCAATACATCCCCTGTATGAGGTACAGTTCATAAACTTGAATGTCAACAGACTCCACCAAGAAACATGCTTAGCATACCATTTTAATGGAAGATTTCAAATAGACAGTTTTATCTATTGTAACTTTCTAAGCAGTGTTTCTCATAAAACCATGTTAAAAATAAGATAAATTGCTAAACCAATATGTTATTTTCTGCAAGCTTCTTATGGACCAATGGTGGCAAAAAGCTTCTTCAACTGTTTATTTTTCTGATTAGCCCACATTTGATCCGCTTTTACAATTGTTTTGTGGGATTACGTATTTATCTTGAGATTTACTTTTCCTTTTTTTTCTTGCAATTATTTCCTTTAAAAGAAATAACAAAAGCTTTCCTTAATATTCATCTTTCATAATTCCATAGAGAATAAAGAAGGCAACCATTTCCACAATAAGAAAGAGATCAAGGGAACAATGTGATTATCTTTTATCACATTTAGTATTTACATGAGGATGATTAATACATTGTAATAATTGCAGCTGTTCTGCTTGTTTCACCTTTTAAGGCTATCACAGGTTCTTAGGCAGGGGGTTTAAATCATAAGCTATCGCTGAAAAGCAATCAGATATCTTCATCATTTATTTAGGTATATTATTAATAAAGAAACAACATGGTTGCAAGAGTTTGCAACTTTCACATTTCAGCTGTGAATGTCATAGCTAATGGTTTAATGTCAGTTTCTCATCTCAATAGCACAATGCTGCTACTACTGAAAGAAATAGACGAGCCGAGGAATGTTTCATCAGTTTATCATGAAGAAAATATTTACTAATGTTATATACAGGTCTGGCAGTGTGAATGTGTATCATGCGTTCCCTATAATATACAGTAGGGTTTCCATGCTTTACAATGGTTAAACATGTTTTTTACAATACTGTATGTTTTTGCTTTAACATACTGTATTTCAAGATGATTAGCCATGCTTGCATGTGCTGTACCATCATTTCACTATGGTTTCAATACCGTTATACATTTACCATCATACTGTCTACCACAGTAGACCTTATCACTAGAAACTAGAAATAATATTCCTTCCACAAGAAGAGCGAAGGAATTACATGATAATAATTATAATAATACTCTTCAGGTCGTGTTATCGCTTAATATGCTAATTTGAACTTTTGAATTGTTTACCTGTACCTGTTTGAAAATGTGGTTTTGTTATTACCAGTTAGCATCTTTAAAAAGCCAGGATGCCTTTTCCACCACTGACAGTGAAATTTGCCTAGAATTTATGGATTGTCAGCATTCTTTCTTTACCACTGGCCCAGTTCATCAATATTGGCACTAATACCTCCCAGTACATTTTAATGTGCAATGAAGTGCTTGTAAAGCTAGGCCTCTGGGAGGCAGGACTTTTTGACACTGTATTGCATCTTGACAAATAATTAATAAAATAATCACGTATGTTCAATCTGCAATTAAAATTTTATTTGATTAGTACTGGTACTTGCCTTATTTAAATTAGTTTCCATTATTCAGATTTAATGTTAATTAAACACTAATTGTATTCCTCTGGTCACTACTGTTCACAAATGTAAAGGTACGATATGATTGTGCTTTAATGTACTATATGATGCATGACAAAGAAAAAGGTGTGCAGGATGTGCTGCCTTTATTATATATAACACATTTCATATGATAAGTATGGTGGAAGCATGCATAATAATACTAATAATCATTGCTGGATTGGTTGGTCTCACAGGAGGCTGTGGACAGACTAATTATTCAACATCACAATCTTCCTGCAGGTGTCACCCTCCAGCTGTGCAGAATCAGACCAGCGATGTATCAACTGCTTCAGAGATGTTCTGCAGCCAAGAAAGAACACTGATAGAACACAATGCTGTTGTGCATTTGTCATTTATTGGCAATGCAAAAACAGAAAAGGTACAACAACAGATAATATACAATGGTTAATTATTTTTATTGAACAATCCATGAATACTGACTCAGTTTCTTGAATGGACGACAACAGAATAAGTAGATGGCCTCTAGCCCATATTTAGTTGCACAAATCAACAGAATTTTTAGACACAGGTAATTCATGTGAGGATTTGCAACATTTAACAATTATGTTTGAGTTACCTTTTGGTATGTTTTATAATTGCAGTAAAAATAAAGATGAAAACTGGTTTAAAAAACAAATGATTTTAATAGCATCCTTGTGCTAAGACTTTAGGACGTTCACAGACAGATTGATTGCTGTCCACTAGATGGGGATGTTGCAAGTGTTTAATGATCTATTGTGTTGTAATATTTAAACCGTGTAACATGTGTATTTGAGATGTAAATATAAATGTAAAAAAAGAAGTGCACTGCAGCATATATTAGCGATGTTCCCCATAATGTCTTGACCCTGAAATTCAACATCTTCCAGTTACCATACTTAGACATTTGGGTTGTATTACAATTTTAATGTAAGGCACTACCATACACACACATACAGCTTACCAATAGACTACTGCATATAGTATTGTCACCTGATTACCTGGAAGCAACTGGTTTGCATCCAGGCTCTTTAAAAGTGACTGAAAGTCATTCTTAACCATGAGCTGTGCAGTGGGGGTCTTGTGAAATGAGTTCAAACTCATTCTCCAGCCTTCTCCCTGGAGTACAGAGCAACAGAGCACAAAGCTGTCCTTCGAATTGGCACTAATTCAGCATAATCGGCAGTTGCTGCTCAATAGAGAGACCTTAGGGTTGACTGAGAAGCCAAGGAGGCAGAATGGCAGAATGGCCTTCTCTTCCCAAAAAAAGGGGGCTGTCTCAAGGTCAGGTTTAGGGCACTGTGTTGTGGGAAGCTGACAACCAATGAGACCCCCCTTTGGCCTTCACCAGGAGTGTGTTTAAATAGAGGACACCCCCTTCCAGTACTGTCAATCACTTACCTTTCATGTGCATTAAAATATAATAAATGGTTGATTTTTCTTAAACAGTAGTGTTAATATATTTTGACTTGATAGAATGGGACATTTGCATGGCAGGCACTCAGATATGCCTGCATTGACTTGAGGGTTGTGACATTGCCGTAAATATGCTGAGCTTTCTCTAACCTTTCATCAAACACTGTGATCTTTATGGACTGTATCATATTGTGCAGTAATGTGCTTTATTGTCCACAGAATAAGCTTTTCTTAAAGATAATTGGAAAGCTGGAAATGGCTGCTATCGGATGATTTTTAAATACATTCTTTCTGAAATGCGGCTTGTGTAATGACCCTGTCGGTGTAAGATGCGAGATTTATCTTGGCAGAGAAAATGGATCCATTTCACCTTTGTCTAATGGATTTTTATTATTATTATATATCTTTTTAAAACTGGGATTATCCGTTTATGTAGATGAGCATTGCACTGAAATAAATAGAACTTGAGGGTGCTGTGACTATGCCATGAGGAGGCTGTGTGGTCCAGTGGTTAAAGAAAAGGGCTTGTAACCAGGAGGTCCCCGGTTCAAATCCCCTCTCAGCCACTGACTCATTGTGTGACCCTGAGCAAGTCACTTAACCTCCTTGTGCTCCGTCTTTCGGGTGAGATGTAATTGTAAGTGACTCTGCAGCTGATGCATAGTTCACACACCCTAGTTTCTGTAAGTCGCCTTGGATAAAGGCGTCTGCTAAATAAACAAATAATAATAACTTGACACTCCTGTCTGGACATTATAAATACAGCATTTCATGTGCAGAGATGTTTGTGGCCTGAAAACACAAGGACCCCTAGGTATCTGTTGATAAAAAGTATATGTTTTGTTTAAGGCAGGGTGGTGTGTGGATAGGGGTGTCAGAGAGAGGAGAGCGGAGTACTGATCACAGCAATGCATGAGTGAAATGCAGCAGACGGTTAGTAGACTCATAGCAGCTGGGGACTGTAGCAACAATACCACTATGGGCCCTATTTTAATTATCTAAACAGTGGCATATTTAAAAACCCATGATGAGTTGACTGCTGTTGATGCAGAAAACAATGTATACACCACTGCCAACAGTATAATGCCGCAGTGTAACTTGTCAAGCAAGCATTACGAAAAGTTGTTGGTTTTCCATACAGTAAGATTGTTGTTGTAGAATATATATTTTCATACAGTTTACAAAAACTAGATATTGATTTATTTGAAAAAATATATATTTTGAGAAAAAAAGGCCTATCCAGTGTTGGCTTCTTTTGCATGGACTTGCAGGTAGCGAGTGTGCAAGTTTACAGACATGCACAGGTGTAGCTTTACCAACCCTTGCAGAGGTGTTGTCCCTCCAGCATTTTTGTATTCATATGATGTGTGGACTGTTGGGTTCGTGCTTTTCCTTTGTTTTAATGGTTTAGTAGTTTAAGTGTGTTTTAAAATGAATGTTGAATATGTTACTTAAGGGTGAACAATATTGGACTACCTAAAGAGCTGTTAATTACTTTTGGACTGCGCTTTGGTCCTATACATAATACTCATTTTAACAGCAGAAGCTCTTCATTTTTTTTTCATGAGGGACAGTAACTTCAAGCTAAAGCAAGTCAAGTCTGTTTTATTCAGCACTAGATACATAACCGTGAAGAGCAGCCTTGACAGGAAATACAACTAACATCTAGTCATTAAGTGACACACACAGAGAAAGCTGTGCCCGGCTTCTCGCATTTCTTCCCTTTTCCCATTGATGTCAGAGCTTCTTCCTGTCCATAATTTGCTACTAATCAGCTGTCATTTTGGAGCGATGATGAGGTGATCATCTCGTGCAGAAGGTAATGGCCTTAAAAGTCACCGAGTCAATGTCAATGGGATCACTCCGATTCAATCAGGGAGCTGAATGAGGGATGGCACCTGCTGACATTACCACTCATTTTGAGCCCAAGCATCTGGGCCCTAGTAAATAACCATCAGTGGGTGGGACTGGGGGACAGGTCATTAGCCCTGAGAAAAATAAATATCTCTTCCCTCCTGACGGCTGCAAGTCATTTAGCACAGACTAGGAAATTTCACCCTAGATTAAGTATGATGAGCCAATATCAGTCAGAGGAGGCCATACTGTGAAAGCTTGATGAGACAGAGGGAGAATTTATATTCTGCTTAGTAAATGTAATATTAATTTAAAGAGATAATGTGTTGGCATAGGAGAGTGTTATGAAAATCAACTTGAAAATGTTTTTATTTTAAAAATGGTTTTATAAATGCTTCCTCGGTTCCTATCCCGTAGTGCATTCAGATACTATGTTGATCTAACTGAGAATGTGCTGTAATCTCTGTGAAACTTAGATCGAAGGCTCCCAGGAAACACTGAGGCCTTCTCTGAAACTGTTTTTCAATATACTGGGTTTGCCCTTGGGTTTGACGTGTAAAAAGAGACAGCTTTTTAGTCATACCCCAAAAATGTTTTTCTTTCTGTTTTATTTGTTTGCTTGTTTTTTGCAGTTAGACTGCTTCTGCTGAGATGCTCATACACATGTGTATCACCTCATGGATTGCCTATTACCTTTACTTTGAAAGACTGTCAGTAATTCATTATTAAGATACAGATTTCTGTATTATTCTGAGCACCATGGTACATTATCATTTAACCTCAATACAATTGAGTACAACCTCCATAACCCTGGCCCTTAAAACTCATTTCCAGTGTCACATGTTTAGGTTATATACACATGTTTTGTAACCCATTTAAAACAAAAAAGCTAAACATCATTTTTTAATTTACAAAACAAAATATTAAACTACTATATTTGTTTTTAACGTTTCCTAAAATATATACCCTCACAGCAATGCTCCTCATACAGTAGAAAAAGATATGGTATAAAAGAATAACAATAGAACAAACTCAAGT
Source organism: Acipenser oxyrinchus oxyrinchus (assembly GCA_030684275.1). Taxonomy (NCBI): domain Eukaryota; kingdom Metazoa; phylum Chordata; class Actinopteri; order Acipenseriformes; family Acipenseridae; genus Acipenser; species Acipenser oxyrinchus. The sequence continues at coordinate 99,238,338 of CM060247.1, forward strand.
CTTGAACATACACAAATAATCGTTCCTTTGTATCACAAAGGGCAAAACAGGTGCAGAGAGTCCATGTCGAGCAGACTGAGTCTTGGCACACATAATCCATGTCGGTGCCAGGATACTGCAGAACATAACTTACTTGCAGACTAGACTCAGCAACTTGTCATAGTCATGACTTTCCACACTGAAAGTTATTGAATTGATTCTTGTATATCCGATTGCTTGACAATTAACAATTGGAAGCATGTTTTGGATACAATGTTTACATGGGCCAAATATAGCACACCAACAAAATGGGACAAAAAATGAAAATCGGAGAGCGAGGTATGACTAATAACACTCAACATAAGTCACTGCTCCTACAATCTAACACAGTGACATTAATGTTGATAACATACTGGGGCTACATGGGTAGATAATCTATATTTTGGTTTATTCTCTCAAATGGCTTGAGAATATGGTGTTAAGTCATATTAAGGATCGTTTGGGCAAAGCAAACCGAAGACTTTAGCTAATAGAACAGATTTTTTTTGAGAAAGAAGAACAATCCAATAAAGTTACCAACCTATTTGGTTCAGGGGTTTGTAGTAGTCTTAAGAATGATGCAAACCAGCATCTTAGGTTAGTATCTTGTAATAAATCTGTGAAGACTGGCAACATCACAACTGTGCATGTCTGTATCATTGTATAATGTATTAGCTGAAATACAGCTGAAACTACAGTAGCTATAGTACCTGAGGCTGAAGGGAGTTTTCATGGGGCATATGTATAATTAGCCCATATTGAGTCCAAACGTTGGCCTTTATGTAAAATGATTTCTCCCTGTCAGGGTTGGTGCACACGAAACAAACATTTGAAAGTACCTGGTCCTCTACAACATGCTTCAGTCCTTTAACATTAACCCAGGGGGTTGGAAGAACACAAAGGATACATCTGTCATACTGACATATTCAGTTCAACTCCACTATTAATTGCAACTTTTTAATTGAAGCTATCCAGAAAGGCCTAGAACAATATACTGTATTGGGTGCATGTCACACTTTATGTATATATCTAGTGACCCTGTTGTTCATTTGTGACTAAACATGCTGATTAGACATTATTTAGCTATATAATGTTTAATGTTTGATTTTCTCTATGTCACACTTATACACTTATATTTTAATATACTGTATATGTGTTGAAGCACATCCAATGTCCAATTGTGATGATGAATAGTTGGTAACACACTATTAATCTTGGGGAGTGGGGAGTGGGGGGGGGGTGCTATGACTGTACTGTAGTGAGAGTATCAGCATCTGGTGGTACTATATAGAGAGGCAGCCTGTCTGTATGTTGCACTAAGTTATTCATTATAATTCATGTTTAACTACAGTCCAGTAAAGACTCAGGGTTTGTTACATTTCTGGGGGGGTGGGATTTATTAAATGGAACCCCTATGCATTGAGACGGTAGCTCATTTCATTTAGACTTGAAATTCAAGCATTCATTAGCTTGTAAGCAGCCATACTGAAGACATCACAGGGAACAGTGTGAAGGGACAAAGCTGCCAGCTGGATGACAGATACACTGGGAGCACAAGAACCAATGACTTACTGTAGCTTTCTGAGGAGACAACACACTACTGGTAAACATATATTAATAAAGGTTACATTTTCTGTATCATTGTACTTACCTGCAAAACTATTAAATCAAAATCTATCTAAAATGTGTTGGTAATTACAGACATTAAAATCCAAGAACAGTGCTAATGCTAAAATCAGATAGGATGACAATAGGTAAAAATCTAAAATAGGTTTTATAAGGAAAATATTCTGTACTTTGCAAATTAACTTTCAACAGATGTATTCATCCTTTCATGTGTTTAGCTAAGTGAATACATGCAGGATGACGACACAATCCATATACAGTAGGCGACTTTATTTTTACGTATGTGCATCTATTACCAGTGCAGAATGAGATATTTAGTCATGCAGTATGGTAGCTCAGGGATTTGCCACATTTTAGATCTTAACATAACCACCTGGACCTGCACCTTAAAAAAGATGAACAAACAATGGATGTGACGTGATCTAATTGGACTGGTTTTCCATACAGTACGTTTGAAACACAGGGCTCTCTTTCTTCATCTTTCCTTCATCTATTCTGCTCTAACTATACTTCCAATTAACATGAAGCCCAATGTCTAAGTAAATTCACCAACTACTCCATGCAACTCCTTGTCCAGGCCCTGGTACTCTCCCACCTAGACTACTGCAACTCCCTCCTGGCCGGCCTCCCTGCGTCCGCCACCCATCTGCTCCAGCTCATCCAGAACTCCGCTGCTCGCCTGGTGTTCTCTCTGCCTCGCTTCTCCCAAGCAACTCCACTGCACCGCTCAATCCACTGGCTCCCGATCACGGCTCGCATCCAGTTCAAGACTCTTGTACTCGCCTACCGATGCCTTGACCAGACTACACCCCTGTAATGCACTTTAACTTGCACTTATCTGCTCCCTATTTTACTATATTTAATCCTGCACTTAATCCAAACTGTAGTTTTTTTGTATTTCACTTGCACTCATATCTAACCCTGATGTAACTATCAACACTGTTATCTGCTCTTGAATTGCCCCAGTATCAAATCGTGCTGTGTTTTGTATTTGCTCTTATTACTGAAGTCATTGTATTTTGTAACTTGCTCTTAATTGTACTGTAATTCTTGATATGTATTTGATTTTGTGTACAACTGTAAGTCACCCTGGGTAAGGGTGTCTGCTAAGAAATAAATAATAATAATAATAATAATAATAATAATAATAATAATAATAATAATAATAATAATAATAATAATAAATGAATTCTTTGAATACTTCCTGTATTTAAAATTAAAACAAACTCAGGATATTGCACTGGTGTGGTCTGGTCTTCCAAGGCTTCTAGAACAAGATAACGTTGTTTTAGATTTGATGTTGGAGGCTTTACATCACAGGGTACAGTATGTAGGACAGCACAGAACACTTGAATATTTAACTCTTGTTAAAGTGAATACAACCTGTTCTGCACTTCCATTAAATGTGCCGTTTTGAAAGCAGCACATTATAGCGAGCATGTATGACAGGTGCTATGACACCAGGTCAAAGAAAGTTCTCTTTGCATGCCTCTAACGAAATCTGTTTCTTGAGCTTCTTTGGTCATTTCACCTCAGCAGTGTCTTCTGGGTCAAAGAATGTTATTGGCTGAAAGCAAGTCAGTTAATAGTGTAAGCAGCTGGATAGTTAATGACAGTAAATCAGTCCCTGAAGGGGTGGGTGGAATTTCACCCCCCAATGACCACAAAGTGCAACACTGTCTGAAACCATGGCTTGCAAACAGAGATTTCGTTAACCTAATGTCGTACCTGGTGTCATGTTTTATTATTTATTTATTTATTTATTTATTTATTATTTATTTCTTAGCAGATGCCCTTATCCAGGGTGGCTTACAATTGTTACAAGATATCACATTATTTTTACATAAAATTACCCATTTATACAGTTGGGTTTTTACTGGAGCAATCTAGGTAAAGTACCTTGCTCAAGGGTACAGCAGCAGTGTCCTTCACCTGGGATTGAACCCACAACCCTCCAGTCAAGAGTCCAAAGCCCTAACCACTACTCCACACTGCTGCCCTATACTCCACACTGCTGCCCTATAATAAAAGTACATGTTTACAATAACAACCACCGTAAGGGGTCACCAATAGAGATTAGATAAAGGGGCATTCAGCAGAACATTTACACAGAGAATTGTGAGGGTCTGGAACCAACTCCCCTGTAATGTTGTTGAAGCTGACACCCTAGGATCATTCAAGAAGCTGCTTAATGAGATTCTGGGATCAATAAGCTACTAACAACCAAACGAGCAAGATGGGCCAAATGGCCTTCTCTCGTTTGTAAACTTGCTTATGTTCTTATGTAAGGATTATTATTTAGCTCAGACTGAATTGTTTTTTTTTTGTTTATCCAAACGCAATGAGACGTGCTAATTGTTTAATTTGCACCAGAGCTGTATGTTCTTTATCTGTTTATGAAATGATCCATTAATCTGCTGGTATTTATATAATGAGCTTTCTGTCGATATATCTGTCTAGCAGTTTTTATCTCCCTAAAATATATCAATGCTGAAGCTGGCTCTCTGAATTGTAAAAAGTTGTTGTAATATATTATTTTAATATACCAGGTTCTTTAATTTGAATATGTTCAAAAGTGCATGTCTGATATTTAGTTCAAACAATTCCAATTAGGTTATGTTAGCATTCCTTTCAATTTAAAAATGATCCCTTCAAAATATAAAACTGCAGTGTATCAATTCTCACTAATTACAATATTGCTACTCCATGTTGAATAGCCATTAAAGGTTCAATTGGGTCTGGAAAAATTAATAGAGCAGTAGCTAACATGTACTAATTTGCTAATAACATGTTAATTAAATGATGTATTTAAAGTTCTACCAAATGAAATGCTTATTCTAGCATACCGGTTCATTTTTTTTTTTTTAGCTCCTTGAAAGAGCGAGCTGCTGTTATCATTCTAATGATGCCCAGATGCAGGGAATTGGCAGTCCTTGAAAGAGCCTGCTAATGCATGTGTTTGTATATAGCAGAGAGAGGACCGAAACGGTTGCTCGTGTGAGTCCTCACATCGAATAAAAAGGGAAAATGATGATCTGCTCAGCAACATGAAGTGGGATTTAATCTTATATCACTGATCACCATTTACTAACAAAGAATAATACAGTCTTCACAAGTGCTAATTCGATCAATGGTACAGATGGAACATTTACGCAAACATACGGTAGCAGTCCTTTTTTACACAGGGATGTAAATATTCTCTGGAGAGAAGGATCTGGAATGGCAGAAAGCCAACATGGAAACCGGTCCCCAGCCCAGATCAATGAATTATTTTCATAGTGTATAGCAGTCTTTGTCCCTTAATGTAAAATCAATAGCCCTCCAAGGCGTAAAACGGTTGACCTGCAGTTTCTATTTTGCTGCTACATAGGCTCTTGGACATCCTTTATTTTCAAGGAGTTACATATGCTTGAGATGAAAGGGCAGCACTAGACACTCCAGTTCATCACAGAATTAAGTTCTTCCTCATTAAAGCAACTGCTTTTTTTGTTCTGTAGTTCGGAAATGTGAATGGTTCTGCACTGTGAATGATTGAAGTGCTGCAAACCTCATTTTAAATTTGGATCTGATATTTTACTTCATGTAAATATACTGGGGTCTTCTAAAAGTTTACTACAGTATACTGTGGCATGGTGAACGGCACATTTATCATGGTCAGTGTTTTAAGGAAATATTCACTTTAGTTATATATCACCCTTTTAGTGTAAGGGCAACCCCATGAGGTTTGTTTAGTTGTCATAGAAACCTGTCAAGAGGATTTTGATTGAGACTGCTCTTGAGGATTCAATTAGCTTCCCAAAGACTGTAACATTAAACCTAAAATAAAACCCTAATACTTGTAGTAGTTAATACTTCAGCTTGTTAAATATACAAGCACACTAATATAAAGGTCAACAGAAATTGATTGTGACATCTTCAAAAGCAGTAACATTAATGACACGTTTTTCTTACCCTATCCTGTGAACATTAAGCACACTAAAACCACCAACAAATGGTATCAGTCAAAACAAATACTCCACCTTTGTTTTGGCTTGGTGTGTTGCTGTCACCTTCCCTTAAAGAGGCCTGACACAGATCAATAAGTTTGATGGAAAGTAATAATCAGCCCTATTAAGTGACAAAGGTTTACTCTGTAACAGCTGTGCTGGCGGGATAGGAGAGCTTGTCTGACTAATGAATCGTGAAACAATCAGGCAGTAGCCATTTGTGTTTAGATCTGTAAATATGGTGCGGTACAAGTGCCAGACTATTACTGGCGCTCCAGCTGGGGGCACAGATGGTCTGGATCCAGAGCAGTGCAGGAACTGTTATCTCTTCAGTCCCATACTGCACCTCTGCTGTCTCTCAGTGACAACTTTACCTTCACATAACGTTCTCAGTTGCCCTGCATTCAGTGTTCAATAAGGTTAAACAGCATGGGCTCCAAAACGACTCCCTGAGGGCTCCCTTTGGTCAGTAATAAAAATAAGAAAGCAAAAAATGCAGCGTGTTCTTGTGTTCTTTTCACTATTAAAAGCTTGATTACTTAATTAACCTTGGGAGTCTATTATCGGCTCCACTCTCTGCTGCATACTAGAGAAGAATCTCAAGAAATCCGTTTTGTTAGGAACCTCAGACAGGTAAAACCAGAATGAAATGGGGTGGGAGTTAAAAAAGCCTCACCTGTCCCAGTGAACATGGAGTCATATGGTAACCCTATGTATGTTCCACAGTAAGTTTTGCCATCAAGCTGATTAACGTGTTATGCAAATGTTACCCAGAAATATATGTCACACAGTAAATAAAATTCCCTCTGTTACAAATCTGTTTCAGTCACAATAGGCCACCCATCACACCTGGCAGAGGGCTGATAGCAGGCATTTTGTTGACTGGTGCTTTGGTATTTAAGACTGCACAGTAATTGGTGTTTCACTTAGGGCAGTCTCAAAATGAGGTCTATATGGTCTGTTCAGGAGAATCTGTAGTCCACTCCCAACTTCAGTGGAACTAAGAAGTTAATTTAAACACCTTTCTGACTTGTCACATGGCTGCTCATTGGGGCCCTACATCCTATTCAGAGTATCAGTACAGGCGTTTCTGTGCTGCACACATGGTGTGAATATTGTGATCTTCTGTCTAAAACTACCTTGAATATCTTTACAAACACTCCACTGCCCTGGTATGTCTTTACACACAAAGCATGGCTAAAAACCTTCCCACACACCTGTAATTATGATCTGTATGGACCCCTCTGCCCTTACCTGTCACGTTCCAATATATATCAAACGCAGCGCTGAAACTTTTAGCAACGTTAACTGTCATGACCGAGCACGGCGGAGGGAAATGGCTTAACTAAACTGTCAAATCCAATATAGCTAATAAAGGGATCAGATAAATGTTTATTACATCTTGGAAAAAGATCATTTCTGTACAGAAATTGAGGATGACCTTTACTGGTAATTCTTCTATGCCTTGTACACTGAATAAATCATTAGCCCTCACTGTCGCAGAATTCTGCCTTGCCAGCTGTGTGTGGATGTGGAACATCTTTTCTTTTCATCCCTAAACAGCCATGATAATATCCACCTTTACAAGAAAACGTGCCCCTTAGTCTATTGCTCTATTCAGACTATGAAACATAATGCTTTGTCAGGTGAGTCATTTTAGAACCATAAAATGCATATAAAAACAACATATCTGAACTCAAGACATTATGGTTTTGTCATATACTAGTTAGCCCAGTAGTCATGCTGAAAGCAGACTATATTCTTGTTAGATCTGGAACTGGTGGATAATGTACAGCTATTACTAAATAAAATATGTACCTTTAGAACCTAAAGTATTTAATTATATTGCAAAAAATACTGTTTTATAGTAAATGGGTTACTGTATATTATTATTTATTTATTAGCAGACGCCCTTATCCAGGGCAACTTACAATTGTTACAAGATATCACATTATTTTTACATACAATTACATTATTTTTTTACATATTATTTTACATACAATTACCCATTTATACAGTTGGGTTTTTACTGGAGCAATCTAGGTAAAGTACTTTGCTCAAGGGTACAGCAGCAGTGTTCCCTACCCGGGATTGAACCCACAACCCTCCGTTCAAGAGACCAGAGCCCTAACCACTACTCCACACTGCTGCCCTACAGTCCAGAGCCCTAACCACTACTCCACACTGCTGACCTATTATTATTATTATTATTATTATTATTATTATTATTATTATTATTATTATTATTATTATTATTATTATTATTGGATGGTGTAACATCTTGACTGAATTAATAATTGCTGCCCCCCTCCACTTTAAAATGAGATGCCATATATCAGGGTCTAACTTGCCCGTGAAATAAAAAAAAAATATATGAATAGATACAAATACATTTGTTCCAGTTCATTTAGGCCACCCACTGATCTGAAAAGACACTCACACTTGCTGAAGTAAGAACCTTTTAGAAGTGATAGCTGTGAGGGTCCCATGTGTTCAATCAGTCAGAGCTCACTCCCTGATAAGCACTTGAGCACACATCCCCAACGCTCCCTAAATTGGCATTAAATCTGCAGTCTCAGCTGTAGGATGCCCTGTACTCTCATAATAATCTACATCTCATATGCAGTGACTAGTGGAACATTGCTCCCAGTTGTTGACAGCAGTGAGATCTCTATGGCTGATGGGAGGGTGTCCCAGGTACACATTTGCAGGCAGACTCACATCGCTAAAGAAACACAGCTGGTAGAAATATAGGCTTGTATAAACACATCAAATACGAGAGCATTTACAGGTGTGTTGGAAACAAGCCACTGCTGCTGCTGGTAAGCATATCTGACACGGTCGTGCTCTTGGGTGACAAGATGAAACTGTACACTAGTACCACCCTTTGTAGTGCTGATTATATAAGATCAGTGGGGTATGTCACTTTGATTAGAATAAAGATGAACACAGATAGACAATTTGCATACATTTTATTGGGTGCCTGATTTAAAATTTAAGGGGTTGCAAAGCTAAGGTTACAGAAAAGTGTTCAGTTTGGTATACTGTGATGTTCCCCTGGCGGTGTCCAGGGCAGACACCACTGACAGGCTCCTGGGTGTATGACATCATTATGAGGATTCCCACTGACCTTCAGTTCTCCTGAGCTGTAGTGGGGAGTTAATGCTTATGGAGAAAATCATTTGAGTGAAATGCGGTTCTGTTTAATTTCTTGCTGCCACAATATACAGAAAGATACGTTTAGGGACGTTCATATTTTATTAATTCAAGGCATAGGCATTTTACGAAAATTAAAAAATGACATTTTAATAGTGTCTAAAAATAATTAAAAAAAAAATGTCTAAATGTCATTGTGGTCAGTCATCCTAGATCCGAGCAAGCTGAGCAGCTTTTATTGGGGTACACTGTGCCAGAAAAAAATTAAGGCGCTAATTCTGGGACTTAGACCAAAATGTAAAACAAGCACTAGGCTTCAGGATAGATTGGTGTTGCCTGAAGCAGTTTAATATAGCATGTTTTAGATTCTTACATATTGCTGTGTAAAAAAGCACTGGGGGAGCACTTCGCTAATTTAATGAATAGATTTCTTGAATGGCTACAGTAGGAGAATGCAGTTTACGCAATTCTGCACGGTTCTCCTAATGTCAGCATTAAACAAAGTAATTTGAGAAAAGACTGAATATATTTTACCAGTTTTGTCCAATTCGGCTTAGATTTTGGTGTCTGTCCAAATTTTCTTCAGTTTCTCACACTGTCCATGTAGTTTAGGATTACCAGATTTCCACTCTTTATAATTAGCAGAATAAAAATAAGAAGGAATTATGAGAACAGGAAAGAGGTATGCAAAGTTAACTATTTCTGTAAATACTGTATCCTTAAATTGTATCTATTTATAACACTGTTTACAATATTTGTATGAAATAATGTTTTAAGCAAGAGATTGTTCTTCGTTGTTTGACCTACACATAGGAATTATTTTAACAGTGGTTATGGGCCTGATCCAATCTTTTTCTAAAGGTGTCTCTATTGGGAAGTTGTCTTTGAGTAGTCCTATGAGATATAGTAGATGTAAAATGGCCATAAATAGCATAAAGTAATATTCAAGAAAGAAAACTGTCACTGGACCCTGACCAGTTGATGGGTTTTTTTGATTGGTCAGCTTCAGGGTCCATTGTTTTCAAAGGGGAAGCACTTTTTAAAAAAGCAATAAAAGTTTCAAGCAGTTCCCATTTCTTTGCATTTAGAGTGATAGCCATTTGCACAAATAATGGATTCTAAATGGAAAAATAAAACTATATTATCTTAGTGCCTTAGATATGGAAATGCCCTCATAATAGTGTAAGGAAAATAAAGACTTATGGAAAAGGAAATGAGGTATGAATAGCCATAAGCGAGAAGACAATTACCCCCCTTGGAAATCATGTTTTTGTGAAGATATTTTCTCCTGAAAACGAGCCGTCTCCCTACACTTGACCCTCTTCGATTGCCTCCTCTACGCTTGAACTCTCCTTGAACTTTGAAGCGCCATCTCACAAGTGGGACAAGGCTATCTCCTTTGCATCTGGTTATTTTAGCTCCAATTTGCAGCTTAATATGGCAATTACCTTGATATATTGCTGAAGCCACCCTTTCACGTATTAGTATGGGATCAGCACATTTACAGAAAGAAGTGCTTGACAGCGACTCTAGCTTTGCTTTTTAACGTCTTGATTCATTTTTGAGACAATGCCACTGCCTCCTCGATGGCTCTTTAGTAGGAGTAGTGAGTAACCGTGTGCCATTTTCCAATGAATATCTGTCATAAATCTCATATAGAACTGTACAATGAATTGACTATCTTTAATCTTTAGCTGATTCTTTCATCTGATTATCTCTGAGAAGTGTTTAAGAAAAAAAAGAATTTCTTTGTCATCCCACAGAATGTGGAATTATATTTAAAAGAAGCTGGAATGATGCTTACTTTTTAGCTTAGCTTTTAACTGAAGTTTTAATTAAAGTGCCATAAATCAGGTATTCAAAAGTTTATGGTATGAATGTTACAAATACATTACAAACTATATTTATAAAGTTACTGTATAATGTGGTTGAGCAGTACAGTAACAATTATTGTTATAAATAACTAAAAACTAAAAACTTGGCAAGATAAAGAAGGCAAGATTATAAAACAAGTGAGGATAAGCCTGGTCAAACAAAGGTATTTTAACTTGACACTTAACAAGCTGGAGGGAACAGGACTCTTGTACTGTATATCTGGGTGAAGACATCCAGAGCCTTTGGGAATGAAAGCTGAAAGCTCTGCCACTGTGGTAGTTCAGCAAGACTACAGGACTCAAGTAGGAAAAATCACATGACTGTAGTTAATGAACTAATTGTTCATATACAGAATGGTTTATAAACGATGCAGCATATGTAAACAACATGACTGCAGAACACGACCTGTGACCTGGCACATGGTCATTCTTTGATGTTAGTTAACTTGGACATTGTACTGATCCTAATAGTATCTTTTATTAATCACCTTGTATATTTGATCATTTCAATTCAGTTTGGAACACTTCTATTTTTTTCTAGTTCCTTTTAGTATATCTGCATATCTTACGATTGAATGTTTTATAGTTATGGATGTAATTAATATTAATGCAAAGCAGCCATAAAAGACTGTTGATGAGGTCATCTTATTCACTTTAAAAGTGCATAATATCTAAGGAGAGAGTTGGGAATTTATAAAGGTGGTATGCTACAGAGAAGTAGCATTTAACAGCATTGTCATTCTTGTGTTCTTTTATTTACCTTAACAATTCTCTGACTTGGCTGCTGTCAACGAGACAGCTAAAGAGTCTTTTTTATTATTATCATTATGTATTTTGGTGACAGTCGTTCCATGTAATAAAGCCGGTGTGAGGTAAGTGACTGGATGTCCGTTATTATCCGGCTGAGTGCCTCAGAGCGAGGGGTTAAGATGTGCTCATTGCAAAGGGGCACATTGATCATTTCTAATCAGAGCGAGAGGTCAGGGTGTGAGAGACAGTGGAGCTAGGAAAGGCTGACAGGCGCACCAGTGCAGCTCTGGGGTTAATGCAGTCCTCAACCCCAGCGAGGGTTTCATTTGCCTACATGTGTCACTTTTCCCTTTCCTCTGACATGCTAACAGGGAAAGGAACATTTCTGTGCTCTACGACTGCCAATGTGAAGATAGACGTCTGAGATGTCAAACTCAACCGAGAGAGCCTGTTTTCATAATGTTCCTGAACACCCCCCACAAACTTGCACATGATAATAATACAAATTTTAATAAACTACTTATGCTAAACATGCTCAGTTTACTCTATTTAGTTTATTTTATTGGATTTAGATGTATCGGCAGGCTCAACGTTTTTCATGCCTGATTAACATGTCAAATTTCAAATACAGTGATGAGTTATGTACTATTTTCATTTGTCAGTATAAATGTTATTATTTTTTCCAGAAATACTTACAAAATGTCTCTAACACCCATATGAACATTCCTATTAGCTGGGCCAGGAACTGGGTTCTGGCTAGAAGAGGACACATATTGGGCACATCAGAGAGACTGGTGAAACATTTCTACAGCAAATGCAGGAGCAAGTAATATGCCGATTGTTTTAGTTGTGTTTCATTGGGGTCGTTTTGGGTTTTGCTAGCAGTACTAGTAAGTGCAGAAGCAGTAGGGCAGTATAATGGAGACTGGGAAAGGCAAATGGAGCTTGTGTTAAAATATTAGCAGTAATTGTGCATCAAGCCAAGGACTTAGGGCACTGTAGCTAGGGCATTGCTAGGGCACTGTAGCTCGGGCACTGTAGCTAGGGCTTTGCTCATCTCACAGGGAAACAGCAAACAGACACCTGTTAGCCATGTCAAAATAATGAACACCTTCTTTGTGATCACATTTGTATTGTTTTTTATAACACAGAACAAAGACAATCAAACAATAATACACACATTTTCCCCCTCCCTCGACGGTCCCCCTCATTCCTCCTCCTCCCCATGAGAGTAATTGACACAGAAATTAGGTAACAAGAACACCATGAACCCCGACAAGCCCCACATTTCCTAACCATCCCCATGATGATTAGGCAGCAGTCAGTAGTTTGGCTATCTCAGCCGCTACTCCACTCCAAGTCTCCAAGATGGCAGTTTTTGCCACATTTATCCTGGCAGTCGATAGTTCTAACATAACTATGTCATTAAAATATGCCAACCACTGCCATACAGGAAGTCTATGGGGAGACAGCTAGACCTTCTTTTTTAACTGCTCCCTATATCCTGGTTTAAGGAATATGCAATATGAAAATAACTGTAACATTAAAAGCTAAATATTCTGGTGTATTAAAACACTATGGTGAAAAGAAAGGCTGCAGGAAAATCAATGTAACGTGAAGTAATCAGTAAAGTGAATCACTAGAACAAACAATGCAGATTCACGCACTGCAGCCCTGTGTCTCATACTGTATGCTTTCACCTTCAGTGCTGTGCAGAATTTATTCAATAACACCTAGATTGGGTGGCACTGTTCACACTGCAAATGATTTATACCAACCATGTAATTAAATGGTAATTTTATATAATTTACAACATACTGTATGAAACTATACCATACCCACACTGAGATTGAAATGCTGTTACATTTTTAAAACCTTTTCAAGCACAATGTGCACACAGTAAAGAAAGGTGACAGCATTGAAACTGGTTGCAAAAATATGGCGACTTTTTGCGCATCTGACTTGAGGATAGTTTTTCTCAGTGAGGGAGAAAGCAGATGCCCTGGAGGAGGAGGAAATCTGGAGTTAAAGACATCCCCTGTGGGTTATGCCAAAGCAGGCTGTTTAATCAGGCGCAGACAGCAGATGTGAGGGAACTTGTTGCTACTGTAATGCAGCCTCCACCCAGAAGATGTCACTAGTGGACTGGCAGTGAGGGTTTAACTGTACTGTTATGGTTGGAGGAATAAACAAACAAACAAACAAACAAAAAAAAACTCCAGCACCTAAGCATAGGCCTGAATTGTATGTACCACAATGATATTATAAGCTGTGGAAAGGACAGATTCAATTGGTTAATTGTGAATTGCCTTGTGCACTTAAGGGGGGGTGACCAGTCTCCAGTCTGTTCAGTTGAACCTGGGAATTAAGAAAAGTAGATTCTTGTGCTCTCTGTCCTGGTCATTGAAATCGTTTTCAGGTGTTTATCATAACGCTCATCCCAGTCTTAATGAGACAGAAAATGAGTTTTCCATTTTGTGTTTATTGTTATTATTATTTATTTATTTAGCAGACGCCTTTATCCAAGGTGACTTACAGAGACTAGGGTGTGTGAACTATGCATCAGCTGCAGAGTCACTTACAATTACGTCTCACCCGAAAGACGGAGCACAAGGAGGTTAAGTGACTTGCTCAGGGTCACACAATGAGTCAGTAGCTGAGGTGGGATTTGAACCGGGGACCTCCTGGTTGCAAGCCAGTTTCTTTAACCACTGGATCACACAGCCTCCTTATTGTGTTTGTTTTATTTTAAAGAAAGCCTTGTGCTTAACTGTATTTCTTTTGTGGGCCTGTTTTTTCTTCTCTGACCGTAGTCCAACCTATCCCACAAACACTGCTCAAGTTCATCAATGTCAGTAAAATCAGACATGCCCTCAATTTACCATTTCACAAAACGAGGGGCACAGTGCCGCAAACCACTATTCTGATGTGTTTGTATGCATGTAGAGGTTAACCCCAGGCAAGGTTCGACCCACAAATATGTGTGCAACTGAGCTATCAACATATAGGAAAAGTAAGAAAAATAATGATTATGCAGTAAAACCTGTGTATGGTCAGCGTCTGTAAGATGGACAGGGGCACATTCAAATAACACATACCTTTACAATTAAAAACACTTCAAAGTGATAGAATACAAATCCAGCACTCACATTGGCTGGTATTGCAAGCAGTTAAGTTCAAGCCTTAAGGCATAATTATTATTTATTTTTTAGCAGATGCCCTTATCCGGGGCAACTTACAATTGTTACAAGATATCACATTATTTTTACATACAATTACATTATTTTTTCATACAATTACTCATTTATACAATTGGGTTTTTACTGGAGCAATCTAGGTAAAGTACCTTGCTCAAGGGTACAGCAGCAGTGTACCCCACCTGGGATTGAACCCACGACCCTCCGGTCAAGAGTCCAAAGCCCTAACCACTACTCCACACTGCGGTCTACCTAATAAGACCTCATGAAATGAATCAGGTAATGGGCAATTGCACACAGGTCCTGACTCCAGTAGTTCATTGCGTAAGGCACTAAGCAACGGTAATTAAAAACAAAGAAGGCTGTACCAATGCAGTGTACAAAAATGTGTATGTGATGCATTAGGGTTTTTTTGAGAAACTGCTACTTTGTTATTATTATTATTATTATTATTATTATTATTATTATTATTATTATTTATTTATTTATTTATTTATTTATTTATTTCTTAGCAGATGCCCTTATCCAGGGCTATTTACAATTGTTACAAAATATCACAGTACAAAGTATCACATTGCAAAATATCACATTGTAAAGTATCACATTTCAGAATATCACATTACAGAGTATCATATTACAGAAAAGAGCAGCTGTAAAGTATACTAAGAACAAAACATAGAGAATACAGTAAATAATTACATGTAAGAGTGGGTTCGACTAAGGGCAGTTAACTTATATTAAAAATACTAGCTTATACGAGTAAAGTCCAGTAAGTACGATAAATGGATGAGAATGATTTCAAATAAGAGCAATTGCAAAAAACATGAATATGGATACCTATAAGAGTAAAGTCAAATACAAGATACAGGAAGTAGTTATAATTAAGAGCAGTAGCAGAATACAGCAAGGTATGGAGCAGTTCAGTGCCAGTACAAGCTGATGCAAGTACTTGTACAGCTGGGTGCCATATATCAATCAATCAATCAATCTTTATTTTATATAGCACCTTTCATAGTGGACCACCATCACAAAGCGTTTTACAAGATGCAGTAACAACAAGAAAATACATACGACTTTAAATACAGAGAAATGCATAATACATGCTATACACAGAAAGAGATAATAAACATTCAAATTAGCAATGCAATATAAGGACAAAATGCAACGTAGGCCCACAAATACTCCCTTTTTTCAGACAGAGAAACCTGGTTTAAAGCTTTTTCTGAGAAAAAACAGAGCCTGTTGTTCTTAATCATTGTCACAACTGTCCTTATTGGAATCATTGAAATGTTGGCTACTATGACATTAACCCTTGGAATTAGAGTGAAGAGCCAGCTGTCTCAGGATAATGTCTCAGTTTGATGGAATTATATAATTCTAAATGGGCATATCTCTCAAGGACAGTTTAGTAGGCTTGTTAGATCCTTCTTATTTTACCGTTTTTCTCACCCTCCTCCACCCCACTCTCTCCCCCACACATCTCTCTCTTTTTTTTTAATCAAACTGTTAGAGTCTCATGCCTGCCAGAAAGGCAAGATGGCCATGCAGGCCTGCAGTCAATCAGACAGCTTGGCACGCACCAGAGAGCGCAGGCCAGTTGTTCCACATTTTGACTTTCTTCATCTGCTCTTCTGGAAACTTTTGGATGCACATGAATTTCTCATAGCTTTCCAGTCTACTGAACTTGAATAAAAAAAAAAGGCCTGTGGTCATTCAGGACTGGGAAATCTGTTCCTAGATAGCATTGTTACACCTGAGCAGTTTGAACCCAGCAGCTCAAGCTTAAAAGAAAAGAGAAGCAGCTCAGGAAGTGTGAACGCGATTCCATTGTGAAATATGATCTGCTAGGTATATTTGTTTTGCAAAGACGCATATGAAGGCCAGATTTAGTAACTGCTCATTCTCTGCTTTTACAAATTATTCAAACATCGCTTTTCTATTTTACGGTTTTAACACAGATCTTATTTGACCTTGGCAACTAACAAAATATATACGACACAACTGTTTTTTTGGATTAGCTACGAGTTGTAGTATTTAAAGTTTGTCAAACCTATGTTGTGTAGTTCCTTTGCATAAAATACCTAGACCTTTACAGAAAGTCGGGGATCCCATTACAAATAAGTCTAGTGAGATTAAACATCTTGCCTCTGTTTACAGAGATTGAGGAATTCAAGACTTTTTTTTCGTAATTAGTCATGGTAGGAGGGATTAAGCCAGGCCAATATTTACTGTGCCTGGGCTGAAACTTAACATCCCGGTTCTTCTTTGAAATTGGTCAATGGGATCTTTCATGTCCACAGAGTACATAGAATCTTGGTTCAATAACCCATCCTTTCTGTAGTATCCACCTCACATCCAAGTACTTATCAGGCCCAGTCAGTGCTGGCGCTAGGATTTACCCATATTGGGCATACTGGTAGATATATTTATTTATTTATTTTGTCAAGTTTAATCACAAACTAAATCTTTCCCAGGACTACAATCCCACAATCCACTGCAAAGATGTTGAGAAGATTGGAAGATTGGCACATTTCTATGGAAACAAGCAAAGTAAAAATGAGGACTTGAAATCTAAATTATTTGATATCAATCAGTTAAAATAAAGTTAAGGCAAATAATCAGAGACAAAATATAAGCGCTTTTAGTTGCTTTGATCACAATAGGTTCTATTTAAAATAACACTGTCAGATTGTATTGATTGGTACTCATTTGTGTTGACTAGGACAGGCAATGGAAAGCTTTGTTTTGTGTTGTAATTAACATGATTTTAACAGTCCCCCCCCCCCTTTTTAATTCATACCTAACAAGTTAAAACACTGGTTTCCACTTCTTTCCAAATTTGGCAGTTGAAAGAATCCTTGAAATAAAGAAAACAATCAAGTATTTTCCATCAGAAACATGATTATGATGAACAGTCTGAACCCCAATTATGCCTGTGAAAATCGGATGGAGAGGATGGCAGTTTAAACAGCAATTTGGGTTTGTGCATCTGCAGCTGGTGGCTGCTTTTAATGCAGTAATTGATAGACTCTAGCAGTATAGTGGGATCAAAATTAAAACTTAAATTATCATCATTAGGGTCATAATTGCTGCATTAAATACACATCAGTGTTTTTGTTTATTATTATAAAATTAGACCACAGTTATCTAATTTGATCAACTCTCTGTACTGCTTTAAATCCTCAACACTCTAGTTAGAATCCATGGAGATTTCCATGAAGGCGTCTTGTCTCTGATTTGAAACTCCAATTAAATAATAATCTGAAAGGTTAGTACAGGAGGGGCCAAAGCAGCAGAACGAATAATCATGCCCAGCTCAGGCTGCTGCTGCTGCTGCATTATAGACAGGGTTTTAAGCTCACTAATGCAGATATCTGTCAGTGATCTATATCTCGAATTCATACTGCATTGATAACTTCTGAATTAAGCCCTCTTTTCTGAATACGACTATGATAATAGCCTTTAAGTGCAAACATGTATCTGTTTGATTTAAATTCTGTATGCATGCTTCAACTACCTATCAAAACGTATCAGCCTGATTTAAAGGTGAAGTTACAAATTGCTTAATTTAAGATATATATTATTTGTCGACACACCTTTTTAATAGGATCATCTGAAAATCTAAACAAATAGATAGCTTTTAATTCCTGTTGAAGGGCTGGTTTCACAGACTGTGATTCGCACTCGCCTTGGACTACTTTACCTAAAATAGCAAGTCCACGATTAGGTCAGGATTAGTGATAACTGTGGTCTGTGAAACCAGCCGGAATTGTTTATTGTCATACTTTGTTTAAACTTTAAATATGGTGGAGGATCGCTATACTGTTGTTTAGATTTTCACAGATTTTGAAATGCAATGCTCTACTATTGGAATTACAGTGTAAAGCAACAAATCAGTCAACAGTGGCTGACCCAGCATCACTTTTTAGTACAATTAAAACTTGAAAAATGACACTGTAATCTAAAACATACTGTAAGTATTTTTTTATGATAAATACCTATTTAAACTATTCTTATCTGGAGTTCTTTAAAAGTTTTTTTTTCCCCCTAATCCATTCAGGTATTTACAGTAATAATATGGTAAACCTAAACAGACGACCCACCCGAAAACAAATGGTTTTTCTTTGCATTTGTTTCTTATACTGTACTGCAGTGTAAAAGTTACTGGCTGGTATTTTAGTCCATTATTTTATATCAGTTCATAAAAAGTGTGCTAACCAATGTTTTCAGATCAATTTATTTTTCATCAATTGCCGTATTACATTAATATGGGACAGTTTTAAAATATAACTCTCTAAACTACTTCATCCTGGTACCTACTGTAGGACACATGGTTGAATTGCAGGTAGGCCACTAGAGTGAATCTGAACTGCAACACTTGAAGAGATTAGGTACCAGGAAGCAGTAGCAAAATGTCATTTGTATTTGCATTTTCGAAATTCGAAAAAAAGATAAACAATCGAACAGCTATAAGATCTTCAAAAGAAAAGTGGGGTCAGTGAGTATGTTGCTAGTACTAATGAGAGATAAGAAATTGGATTTTAAACCTTGTTTAGGTGCTGGGTCTGCAGCAGTACTTTAATGAGACACAATGCCCCTGGGAGAGAAGTGAGCATGGTTAACAGCTGGGAATCAGGGATGAGAATGTATCTTTTGTTTTTCATTTTGGTCATTTTTCAATTTGCAAACGGCTCAGTTTCTTGGACCATAAATAGATCCACATCTTTTGTTTTGCTGAATGATTCAATAGTCAAATGTCTTATAAAATCAGTATCATATTAGCGAAGGAATAAATGTAAGACGGTTCAGCTGACAATAAGTATGTTTTAGTTTATCTGACTGTGTTGAGCTGCTGAAGCAGAACAACATTTTAAAATATTCAACCCCTTTGAACCTTTATAAAAATAATAATAACATTTACAAAAAATTATCTTAGGGTGTGTGTTTTTTTTCAATACATCAAGGTTTTCTTGAACTGAGAAGCTTGGGTTTAATGTATATTGCTCAACAGGCCTTATACAAATGTAATGCTTTCACAACAGTTTGCTCTGCAAGGTTACTTCGAGCTGGTATCTTCTGGCTTCGATTTTGGTGACCAAAATAGTTTTTAGAGAATTGGCCCACTGCTAGCTTGAGGATTCTAATGCAACTGACACGAGTTAACGGTTGATTTAGTTCTGTAGGTCAGAGAAGACAAAGGAACAGGTAATTTGGACAGTGAACATGCTGAGCAGGCAGATAATACACTAGAGGAGATTGACACACATTATTTTTGCCAATGCTATTTCTGCCCTTGAGTGAACTTCAATACCCTCCACTGACTTCTACCTCAACAAAAATAAAAAGCAAATGTTTCTAAGCATTTAAAATACTATAAATAAAAAATAAACACGTAGACAGTAGACTAAGGCTTTGTTAATCTAACAGTGTTGCATTTGAATAAGCCTTACAGCTATGACAGCGTTTCATAATGGCGATTTCAGGAGTATTTTCGTTGAAATTCAAGCCAATTAGTGAATATTAATGGTAGTTAGGCCTGCATATGCTGGAGCTGGGACGCAGAAGGTTAATAGACAGACAGCGTCATGAGATCCCATTTATCAGTTTCTATTTATCTCTCCTTGGGAGGTGGCAGGTTTACAGTAAATACCTTCTGTCCTCCTAATTTCCTAATGATGGGGATAATGATGGAGAATGGTGCAGTCATTAACTAGGACAGGCTCTGTGCATCACTCTGTCAGCGCTGTCTCTCCCAGGCCTGCAATGAGAAGTGATGGCGCCCAGCTGTTCAGCACATAACACCCCAAACCCAAGTTCTGAAAAGGAAATGTGAGCACGCAGGGCAAAGGGAAACTGAACTGGACTGGGAGGACACAGTCTTGCTGTTATCTCTCTTTCCCCTGGTGTAAGCTGCCTGTCCAGACAACTTTGCTGACGTGCTATATAGACCTGATGGGGTGGGACATGATACCAGATAATCCTATTGTCTGGTGAGCTGCTTCTATTAGTAGGCAACACCACATCTACTGACCTCAGTCTTGCATAACAAGCTATAATTAATGCAGATAGAGAAATGCCCTTATTTTGCTGATGAATTAAATGATTGTACTCAGGGCTGGAACGTAAAGAATGTATTTCCTTTGATAAAAAAAAAAAAATTCATAACCTGGAATAAAGTAATTTAATATCATTGTGCAATCACTGGATGCCATCAGATATATAGACAGGTAGACATGTAATCATGTATAGCTGACATATCTTAAAACAGACACTGTACATCAACTATTATTCAATGAATCCCAGAGTGTCATACTTTTAATTATATTATTGAAATCTGTGACTGAAAGGAAATTGATACTTTTGAGGGGAATTTGGACACTGTTCTACATTTCCATCAAGAACATTCAGAAACAGGCCATTTTTATTTGCCTTATACTGAATCCAAAGACAGATAATTATGTTGTGCAGTGGCAAAACAATTACATGTTTGAAAGGTGGCTAATTTAACCTAGCTGTTTATTGTATAATACAATTCATTTTTGTAAAACATTTTTGCTTAACAATTTGTGTTGGATCGCACTTGATCGCAGATCCGGTACCTTTTTTTGTCTGACAGATGAGAAATACACAGTTTGCAAGCGATTAACTGAATGAAAATTAATTTATCTCAGGATGTCGATATTACCATTCCGTTATCTCGTGATCATGAGATCATTTATCTCAGGATCTGGAGAAAATAGAAGTCATTGCTTTCGTATTCCTCAGGATTTCGACTGGATAAGTCGTTTTGTCGAGATCACAAGATAAATTAAATTATCTCTGGAAGCGCGGAAGTAATGACTTCCATTTTCTCCAGATCCTGATTTATTTCATGATCACGAGATAACGGAATGATATTATCGAGATCTTGGGATAAATGATCTCATGATCTCGACATAGCAATTTTTTTTCCAAAGGCCTCAACAAGCTGCCATTCTACATAACACATACAAAAAATAAACAAAAACAATGCCAAAAGACTTTCGCTGTCGTCATTCCTGTTTAGCAGATTAGTCAGCCTGCCACTGGTATTGTTCAAACCTGAAAATAATGTTAAAACATGACTAGGCAAAGGTCGGCGTGCAGCTACAACAGTAAGGCATGAAAAACCTTGATCAACAAGCAGATGAGAACTGGAAGCATATATGGAAGCTACTATAAATCAAGGTCAATACATTAGGTCTGTAAACAAAAATGCTATCCCTCTTCCTTAATAATAAGATCCAGTACCTTTTTGTTTACAAATTAACCCCTGTTTGGGGTAGTAGGAAGATTAGGGAAAAGTGTGTTAAAATAAGTAACTCTGTGTAGGTACTGTATTCCCAAGCCTCAGCTGTTTGCACATTGGCTTCTAATGCCTCAAGCGAGGTAAACATCAAACTCAATAGGGGTATGATATGAAACATCTGTCCGATTATAAGCAGAGAAAATATGTTAGCCAACATGTAAATTCATTTGCATATAATGATTGCATGCTAATAGATCATTTCTTGATGCTCGAGAAATGATCCGCAAAGTATTTCTTGATATAAATATTGAAAATTTGCAGTAATTATAATCAAGGAATGGGTCTGCACACTGTAGATAAAACATTAGCCTGCTAATGCTCTGTTAATGTATAATGTATTATTCGTCAGATCTATATAGAGAATATGCATTGTGATGTTTACACTAATTTCCTAATGTTTGCTAGGCACTCTTTTCCATCAGCTACAATATGTCATCTTTATCACATGAGGAACAGGCAGCTAAATGCGGACGTATTCATATTTTACACCTCAAGCAGTTTAGAGATCCAGCCTGAATGAAGCTGGCCTACTTCTAGCGACAATTCAGTGGATTCTCAGAGTTACACAAGATCACGAGTGACTTAGCACCTCTGCAAATGTCAGTCCTTGAGCATACACCTCGGCCACAACAACTGCTGCAGCTTCTCACAAGCACTCCGTCGGGTCTATTTGAATGATCTAATAACAGCATCCGATATTGATACCTCGAAGATGTTATTTCCCTAAAATGTTTAAACTTGCTCTTACACTGACCCATTTACACTGCATTGTTATATCCTTCGGTGTTGGTAATAATGGCTCATTGGGTAGAAGTGAAGTATTATTTAGATGTGGAAGGAAATATTTCAATTAAGTTTTGGATTGTGCCAGGACATGTCTTGGCTTGGATGACAGCCACAATGGATAGACATATCCTTCAAAAAGATTTAGAATATGATCTATTCAATGATTTTAACAGGGTAAAAAAGTTGGAAGGTCTCAATGTAAGTCTACTAGTGTCTTGCAAGAATCATATTTCTTACAATATTAGGTGTTTGAAAATATATGTATATAGTAAATTGTTCTGAATGAATGTTCAGCAAATATTCTGTTGCCCAGCGCAAAAGAGAATTGTTTTTCCCCAAGTGATGACCATCTTTTGATGTTTTCAGGTCATAAAATCTATTTTTAATTTCCAAAACTTCATTTAAATGAACCATTAGCAGTTAGAGTAGTGAAATGCAGCATTACATGAGCACCTCATGTACTCACTCATTAGAGGCCTGCCCCTAATCCACCCATCTGTAAGTGAATACCTAATGCAACAGCACAGAAAATAAAGAAGCAGAAACAAGCCAATCTAATCATGCTTGTGCGCCTGAAGGCTTGGACAGGACTGTAGACTTAGATGCACAGAAATAAAGATCTGAAGATTTAAAATATTCCAATTCTAATAACTGGATGAATCTCTGGTCAATTTAATGAGTGGCTTATTTTTTCGCCTTGAACAGGTCTATAAATCTACACTTACCTTTGATTTATATTTTTCTGATTAATTAGGTATCACACCTCTCTCGCTTTAATCACATTTCTTGGTATTACCTTTAGTACCCCTTCTCCCCTCCTGCCTGTCTGTTGTTTCTGATGCACATTAATAGCAAATGTATATTCGGTTTTCTGACAGGATCTTTTTACTGGATGATGACTGGACAAGCTATCATGGAAATGAAGCTGTTGCTGCAGTGTTCAATAGACTGAGTAAAAGCTTTAATTGCTGTGAACATTGGTAATGCAATGGAAATGCTGTGTATATATTGCCCAGTTTGGGGGATGGCGTATCTACTGTATAATGCAATGTGTAGTCAAACACTGTATAATCACACAGGCTGTGTTTATGATCTTTAATATTTAACTGCATGTTATGCTTCACATACAGTATATTTACAAGGAAAAGAGCCAAGAGTGTTGCTAAATTAAGTGACATGAAATGATGGTTTTATAGAGGTTTGACATTGTGTGTGACAAGAAATATTATTTAACACTACTTCTATTTTATATTTCACCCATGTCTAATGTTCCTTTATTTTACTCTTGCTCCGTATTCTTAAGTAAGACCTTTATGAAAAAATAACAATATTAATACTAATATTACTAATATTATATCAGGTCTTTGCTCCACCTTTACCCTAAATGACTTAATTTAACTAAATGAACCTCCTTCCGGGTCTTAATCCGTTCATTATTTTAATATCTGTATAAAACCTAGAGGATTCTAGACCTCATCTGTGCTCACCCATTGTAGGTTATAAAGACTTTTACTGAAAATATGTTACAACTTTTTACAAAAGGGCAGAAGTTCAGAATTCTTGCTTTGTACTGTGGTGGCAATTGACTCCTTTATCAATGATGTGCTATGAATGAACCAGCAGAGAAGAAAAACATGAACACTTCAACTCAAAAGAAAATGTTAACAGTACTTTCTCATTAGTTATACAGCCGTTGTTATAGTTCCCATTTGAGCCAAATTACTAAATAATATGTTAAAAACAAGTTAAAAAAAAATATTTTAAAAAGTTTAAGAGAACGTACTGTATATTAATGTCCAGTGGGACTGGTGGCCAAACAAAATGAGGAGGCAGAAAAAAGGCAGAGGGCTTGAGGTATCCTTAAAACCCTACCAGCAGTAGAGTCTTATTATTGTACTCTGACTGACAACATGTTCTTAACTTAACAACCCCAATTTGGTTGTTAAATACATTATCTCCACTAGCCAGCAGAGAAAAGAAAACAGTAGCCCATCATAGTTTATTCTAAGAAACGTAACTGTTACACATGACAGCGTATGTTTAAAAATGCACTGTACACAACAATAGCATTTAGATTTGAAGACCACTTCACTTTAACATACTTTGCATAAAATATTTTATAAACAAAGTTGTTAAGGCAGGAGAAAAGCAGACAAAAATCAAGCACATCCTATCGACTTACTTTACTAAACTTAAATAAATGACCAACAAAATAAATATATGCCATTCTGTACAGATGAAATGTATCTATTTAATAAAAAGGAAGCAATTCAGCCAAAGTTTAATTCCAGAGCAAGGTTCTACAATAGAAACTAGAGCGCATCTGCCTCCTCCGAATGTACAGTGGAGAATCTGGATCAGACGGCTGCCTCTGCATTAAAGCAATGTATTTATTGTTGCACATTACATATAAATAAATACATAAAAAGTGTATTTATTTTAAAATTTTCAAGTAGGCAGTGCCTCTTCTGACGAGCCACCTCTGCTAATGTCTTGTTTTCATTTATTTTATATATTGTGAAGACCTCAGAGTGTACTTTGTCTTTCCAATAAGTTGTTTGTAAATGTTAGCTCATTCTGAAAGATTTTGTTGTAATCTGTGACCAACTCACCAACTGGAGCTAATGTACATGTTCAGTGTCCCACAGACTGCGACAACTACTAATTATTAGAAATGACTTAAGAAGATGAGCTAAAGCAGAGTTGTATGAAAAGTGAGGCTGGTAACTAAGAGACTGCTTTCGAAAAGAGAAGGTCTTCATGGCCTTTCAGGTTTCCTTCATTTAAAACGAGTGAAAGTTTTGTTTGATTGCACTTTCTATTCGGTCGTTCGTTTGCCGTCGTGGTCATTTATCCGCAATCAATAGAAGGTTAAAAAGCCCACGTTATGCAGATGAAGGCTGAACATTTCTCTTGACCTTTCAGATGTACCGCATGCTGCTTGAGGTGTACAGGTGTAATTAGATACGATAGACATGTTGAATTCAAATCTCCCCAGCTAATTTTGCACCAAAGCTGCAGTGTTCATTAGCAGTGTTTAAGATGTTTGGGGCAAAGGGTAATGATGGAAATCATTGAGGTTTAAATAATAATGTTTTTTTTTTTCTTACTTAGTGTTCACAACTGTTGCGCTCCTTCAAGAACCACATTAATGAGGAAAAGGGGAAAATGATCCAGTTAGTTATATGTTGCTATAAAATTAAGCGCTCTCTGGGCTAATGTAGCTTACAATTCACATTGACATTTGCCATTAGCTCGGTACTGAATTCAACAAACTAAAAAAAAAAGGAAATCATTCCTAATTAAGCAAGGCATCAAACAGTGAAAATCATAGCAGGATATTTTTACGGGCAGTGCGTTGGGAAAGGTCAGGCTCCAGTGAAACAACCCACAGCCACCGGACTTATTAGGACTAATGAGCACTTTGGTTAGACTGAATAAGTGGCATTACAAAAACCCTAAACAACAAGAAAAACAAAGTTTCCTTCTAAGTTTAGCTTCAGTAATCACACAGCTTAAACAACCGGTACTGAGGATGCTCCAGCATTGCATTTGTTTAAGTGCTCTAGACTTTTTAAATACCTTAGGGCCTTTTTTTCAAATGTCTCCTTTCTAAAAATAGGAAACATACAACACTGGAGAAAACTCTGTTATTGTAAGTGGATTTTTATTTTATTTTAATTTATAAAACACAGTCTTGCACAGATTTTTTTTTTTTGGATAATGCAGTTTTGAAAATTCAGTTTGCCATTGCTGCAAAAGGTAGGAAAATAAATGACTAAAAATGATTTAAAAAAAAACAACTGTCCCTTATTTTTAAAGCATAATGTTGGCAACCCTTTTAGTACATTAATGACAATGTTGAGATAAAAAAACATGAGTCTTACAAACAATAGTGTTACATTAACACTCACCTTCCATTTTGATTCGGAAACAGTATTTGGTACAACTGAGTGTAAAAAAAACTACAACATACAAACATATTTACCAACACATAGCTAAAAAATGTGTTAATTGTTAACTTATGAACTCCTGTTGTATAAAAAATATTGTCTTGTTTATATTTCAGGTCAGACAAAGTTGGACATTAAACTGAAAGGTCATATGTGTTCAAATGCAGGTATAGACCAGAAGTAGGACATAAAACTTAGATTTTTCCCCCTCCATCAATCTTTTGAGTTACTTGGTTGTTTTTAATTACTTTCCTAAGTTTTACAAAGTGCGATCTGATCAGAATGCAGCTGGGACCTTTCCTTTCCAATCCCTTCCTGTGGGCCTGATTGGAGCTGAATAACAGATATTATCTCTGACAGCAACAAAATGAGGCTAACGAATATCCTAATGAGGATGTGCTAGGCACGCTTCATCCATCCTGCTGAATTTGCATTGAGAGTGTAGATCTGTGTGTCACAACCCTTTGCTAGACTGCACCACAATCATTTATTTAATAACTCCTCAGTTCACACACATTAACTAGAAATCTGTGATTCGTTTCATTGTTTCGGAGAGCCACACAAACCAAAGGATGCACAGGCATCTCATTTAGGTTAAGTTTACACAGTAGTCAGGCACAAACCAAACCATTAACCTTTCTTGCTGGGCACCTTATGCAAAGGCTTTTTGTGTGCGACACTACATTTGTCAAAAAATACATAACCAGATATGAAATTGCACACAAAGAACAGATGAAAGCTTGCAATAGAAAGACTGTCAGATAAACTGCAGCACAGCAAATGGTCAAGTCAGTGGAACTGTCTTAATAGTTTTCACTTACAAAAACTTAGATCATTATATAATACATCTTTCTTCTCTTGCACACTCTCTTACATTTTTACTGTGTAATGTTGTAAAATAATAATGAATAACAATATTATGAAATAAACCATTAAAGACAGGGTGTGCCGAGTACTTTGGTCATATGAGTATCCGTTACCATGCTAGGAATTCAGCACATTAATAACACACCTATTTCTTGTTGTGTGTAGCACATTACTTTTCTATGTAAACATGCATTCAATCTGCTCCCGGTCACAACTGGGCAGTGATAACTGTGAACTGTGTACAAAGATAGAGAGCAAATCATGCAAGAAGAGGGACTCGTACTTCACAGATACATTAATACAACAACATGACATAACTTCTTACTAGATATAACGTGAAGCACTGTCTGGTTTCTAAATGAAAATCAATGTCAGAAATTACTTTTCTGGGTTTAAGAATCAGGCACTTTTGGTGACACCATGTGAATATGCTCCACATACATGCCCCTGTAGGAGCATTCAGGGTATGAATATGAGAATGAGTAGTGGGTCCTCTGCACAGTGCAGCCTGAATATATTATAGAGTATCGTCTATAAAGTGCATATAGCACTGTTGCTCTTCTCATACTACTTGTTTGCCAACAATGTGCCTTTCCCAGCCTGGTCACAATATCTGCTCCTGGTATCTCCCTCAGTGCTGAAAATCTGCACTATTTGTAGTATGTTATGCACAATGGGTTCATTGTTATTTTTTAACCAGAATTTTTCTAAATAGTGACTGACTTCAACAACATTACATTCGTTACAAATCTGAATAAAGGTGGCTTAGACATACCTAATATAGGTTCAAATATTTATACTCAAATTCCGTGCTCCACTGTCTCCTATTCCCAAATGACAACTTATATAGGAACAGGCAAAAAAAAAAACAACTTTAATTTGGGGAAAACTCGAAGAAGACCTGATTGCCATGACGGCAAAAGACAACTGAAGACCACCTTTCCCAATCATAAGTAAAGGGACAGCTCAAATGAAATCAGGATACTGAAATAAAACTGTAAAGAACGGATGACACTCAGTAACAGAATTAGGCAGGTCAATGAGACAGCAGACAAATGGGTGCTCTTGAGGGATTAAGGGGGATCCGGATGAGAGGAGCAGTTCAGGATTAAGGGCATCAGTGTTGACAGGCAGAGAGGGAGTAGCGGGCAGGCAGGAAGATGAATTAGCTGGTCTGCAAGCCAGACAGGGACTAGAGATCCTGGCAAGGATGTCACCATGGAAACAACTATGAAGGTGGAGTTTTTAATAATACAAGTGTGTTTGGAAATTAATTCCCACGTTTCCTTTCCAAATTTAAATGCAAACTTTTTTTTTATTCCCACAAAGAATGCAGCCACATGCCTGCTCTGGCCTGTTTCAGCTTCCAGTCGGTGTATACCATTGACAGCATGTAAGAGGTCAGGGTGGTTGGGAGAGAGAGTTTTTTCCTTTTTTAATAATAATGCATACTTCTGTTTACTCCTTGCAACACATGCTAGTAATACTGGTCTGTCTAAACAAGTGGCTTATTTGAATACAACACAAGCTAAGCTGAGAAAAGTAAAAAACAAAGACCCAAAAAACGTATCTGTGTCCAAGGAAGGTGGAGGATAATCAGATGAACTTGAAATAGTGGGAGGGTCTGAGGTGCCGCTGGTGGTTGAATCAGGAGAACCACTTTTTAGATGCTTCAGAAATGTCTTCTTTTTAAATATTTCATTAACCTAATCATATAAATTGTTAATATAACTATCTGTTTGCCTTTCTCTAAAGGCCAATAACATCTAAATAATTACAGTCTTCTGTTATTCAATGAAACCCTCACCAAACTAACAACTAATAGAAATCTTAAAGAGCCAGCATCATGTCCATGTTAAGTTGTAGCAATACCTGTAAGATGTACTGGACCTTGCTGCGCTGTTTAATTTCTTCTCGGATCACTTGAAATAACTTTCAGTGCATTTATGGAATTATGAACACCTTCATATATATATATATACAGCTCTGGAAAAAATTAAGAGACCACGGCAAAATTATCAGTTTCTCTGGTTTTACTATTTATAGGTATGTGTTTGGGTAAAATGAACATTTTTGTTTTATTCTATAAACTACTGACAACAATTCTCCAAAATTCCAAATAAAAATATTGTCATTTAGAGCATTTATTTGCAGAAAATGACAACTGGTCAAAATAACAAAAAAGATGCAGTGTTGTCAGACCTCGAATAATGCAAAGAAAATAAGTTCATATTCATTTTTAAACAACACAATACTAATGTTTTAACTTAGAAAGAGTTCGGAAATCAATATTTGGTGGAATAACCCTGATTTTCAAGCACAGCTTTCATGCGTATTGGCATGCTCTCCACCAGTCTTTCACATTGATGTTGGGTGACTTTATGCCACTCCTGGCGCAAAAATTCAAGCAGCTCGGCTTTTTTTGATGGCTTGTGACCATCCATCTTCCTCTTGATCACATTCCAGAGGTTTTCAATGGGGGTCAGGTCTGGAGATTGGGCTGGCCATGACAGGGTCTTGATCTGGTGGTCCTCCATCCACACCTTGATTGACCTGGCTGTGTGGCATGGAGCATTGTCCTGCTGGAAAAACCAATCCTCAGAGTTGGGGAACATTGTCAGAGCAGAAGGAAGCAAGTTTTCTTCCAGGACAACCTTGTACTTGGCTTGATTCATGCCAAAGCTGCCCGATTCCAGCCTTGCTGAAGCACCCCCAGATCATCACCGATCCTCCACCACATTTCACAGTGGGTGTGAGACACTGTGGCTTGTAGGCCTCTCCAGGTCTCCGTCTAACCATTAGACGACCAGGTGTTGGGCAAAGCTGAAAATTGGACTCATCTGGGGGTGCTTCAGCAAGGCTGGAATCGGGCAGATTTGTCTTTGTGAAGGACGCATGAATCAAGCCAAGTGCATCTGCATCTTTTTTGTTATTTTGACCAGTTGTCATTTTCTGCAAATAAATGCTCTAAATGACAATATTTTTATTTGGAATTTTGGAGAAATGTTGTCAGTAGTTTATAGAATAAAACAAAAATGTTCATTTTACCCAAACACATACCTATAAATAGTAAAACCAGAGAAACTGATAATTTTGCCGTGGTCTCTTAATTTTTTCCAGAGCTGTATATATATATATATTGTCCTGTCCTGTATTTGCATGTATTTATTTTTCTCCACATACTACTGATTTGCATATATGATGTAGAATACATGATTATAAAATCTAACACAAGTACGTACAATACTCTTTCAGGTAAAATTGTTATGATTTTGAATGTGCGCTTCTTAATTCTTACGGTATTATTGTCATTGCTTGCACCCCAGCACCACTTTCTTTACAAATTAAGCACTGGTAATTAGTAATATTCAGCCTGCACGATATTTCCTCTTTTTCTGTTGCTCTGCTAGCATTTGCAAATATAGCTGTCTGAAAGCCATGTTCACTCTTTAACTAGAAACAGAGATTGTCCTGAAATACTTCCTGCGAAATAATTAAGAGGAGTGTAACCAGTCTTAAGTGATTTCCATGCAACATAGTGATTTGCGAGCAAATTAACTTTTGAATTTTAGCTTATGGTGGTGAACTTGCGGGATTACTCATGACACCTCCCCCAAATTTGAGGGAAAAGCTCCTGCGAGAGAACAACTCGCAAACCAATTTTTCCAATGCAGCATCTATTTTGAATCTCACTCAAAAGCGCAACTTTTTTTCGCAAAAAAAAATGTGTACATTTGAATAAGGTTTCTAGCTGACTCTAAACAGGTGTCAATAAGAGCTTTTTTGGCATACCACAGAAGTGAACACAGACCATTGATTGACACTTATATCACCCATTATTCTGTGACAAAACCCTAAAGAGCTGGATAAACATGTGTAAGGAGGTGAAACTTGATTTTGTACCTTTAACAGCTAAGCATGCACTTAATACTCCAGTACGTTCACTCTGTTTGCATCAGTGTCTTTGCAGAGCCCATGTAATAAAAGGCACTCTCCATGGTCCCGCAGGTTCTGAAGTACTGTGTGACATCCATATGCGGTCCTGAATTCCAAATAAAGCCAGGAACTGAGCCTTACATAATTCAGCAATAAAAAAAAACAGACTGAGAATGAGCCTTACAGTTGATTATTTCACACATATCAACCTTTCTACATTTATAATCCCCTAGAATTATCACAACCTTGCAAGGCTGCCAAGCTCCAAATCACAAAAAGCCTAAGCAAAACCTGAAATAAATGAGTGTGACAGCTCCACTTGTCATTTAAATAACACTGGGAAGGATTTAATTTCCTTCAGTTTACGACTGGTTTGGACTGGGCACCACTGGAAGACAGGAAAGTCGTCAGCTTTGTACCACAGGTAAGGGGAGGGATTCATTTGATTTGTAACTGAGCCCTATGTGTTGTTATGCTATTGCCAAATAACTTGTTTTTAGTACTGTATAATCTTATAAATACAAGTGCAAAAAGAAAATCTGTTTTGTAAAAATGGCCTGAATTGAAAAGACCTTTCATTTTTTATTTGCTCCCCTCACAGGCTGGCAGGCCAGAAGGTGGGGTGGTGCCTCAGGATAATGGTAGCAGAAGGCACAGGAAACCGACAGCTGGCAAATGCTGCCCCAATATGTTTCCATGAAAGAGGCGAGGAAATTTCAGAAGACGTGATGCCTGAATGACACGCTCCGCGGCAAAGGGAAGATTAAAAATAAAATTAGTTAACATCTTGCCCATTTCACCCCATGATGCACATTTCAGTGGAGGAACCTGATTGCGGCAGCCATTTACATTACAAAAAAACTTACAGTTAATTAGGAGAAATCATGTGTCACTTCCTGAAGCTAATTCCCCACACACAGATGTGGTCTAAAATGATTTAACTTGCGTGGTAGCCTTTTTTTTCTCAATTTATTTTTTTTTCTTCTCTGGTTTTGTTTCAGAGCATATTGTGAATCTGAAATTCAAATTGATTACTTTTTACCTCCAATCACCATACCTCTAATGAGGTGGAAAATATGTACATTAATGACAGAAAGTTATTTAGTTCTGGGGGGAAGTTAATTGCTTCTAATCACTGCTTACATCCATCTGGTTATGGTAGACAACAAACCTCTTCATCCTGCAAGCTCATTAGACATATTGTAAATCACTGCTCGGAAATGGCATTTCACATATTGCGTTTACATTAGTTAAACTGCATTGTTTCATTCAGTAGTGATGCAACCAACAACTACAGCAACATAGACAGAATGTATAGTTACAGTGGCAGGCAGTTTACAGAGTGTGGTGTTATGGTGGATTCTACAGTAAAATACTGTACAACTGAAATATTTGTTTTTGTTTTATTCATTTTTATTGTCTGCTTATATATGTAAGGTATAAACCACGACGGGCCGTGCGGTTCCCATGGTGATAACCAGAAGTGGTATATATCATTGGAACCACACTGCCCGAAGTGGTTTATACCGCTTATAACATGGCTAACTGTCATTTGGGGGGATGAAAAATAATTAAAATAATTAAAACACATTTTAAATTAAGACAAAACCAGAAGCTTTTATTGGGTATACATCCGCAGTGTAATATAGTCCTAATTTAATTTAATTAATTGTTCGCTCATTAAAAATAAATTGCTGTTCATTATTCCTAAATGTTTTCAGTGAAACAAGTTATGGTTATGGATATGCAGACTTCTCTGTGCTTGAAAGTACTCAACTTCACCTCATATTTAACAAAGGTGCCCAAATACATCAACCAAACAGGACGCTATTGTTTACTCACTGCACACCCTGTGTGAGTCATGCACAATAATAGACGTATTTATTATTTGTAGTGCACAGATGTAGAGGTGATGCAGTACTTAATAACAACAGTCCAACAACAGCTCAATGATGAAAACAAAGCTTTATTTATTGCTTTTAAATAATAAGACTATACGCAATATATGTGCATATAGTATATGTGACTATACACAATGATGTACAGCCAGTCAAACACACAGGGTTCAGTCCCAAAATAATAATAACAAACACACACTTTAAAACACCTACATGATCACCAATTCAACAGTGAGTGCTCCCGATGCAAGTGCTGTGAATACGACAACAGTGCCAACAGTGGTGCAGTGCAGTGCAGTCCGGGTTTGATGCTGGCTTATCAGCGACAGCTCCCAGATATTTAGCCGTCTACAAAGACAAACAAGAACAGTTAAATAGACAGACAATACAACACTAAACACTCACGGTTCCCATATACTCTTCCAGGTCATTCCATAACCATAACAGAGGAACAGACTGCTTGGCAACATCCCCTGATATACCTTGAGTCCCGCCCCCTTTGGTAGTGAGTGCAATCATGCATCCTCCAATCCATGACTGACACATCGCCTACCGCATTAGGGCGATGACTTCTGGTATTGTGGCTCCGCCCCCTTCCTGGATGGCCGACTTCCAACTGACCCTGGAATGAACTGTCAAACCATCCAGTCCGGGGCACACTGTTCCTGTTACACAGTGCCCTCACAGGTCGGGAGGGAGATTGTTAACTCGGATTAATTCACTCTCTGTCACAAGGTGGCAGACAAACCAATCAAAACACTGAAATCTGTGAGAGGACACATATATTCATATATTCATATATATATATATATATATATATATATATATATATATATATATATATATATATATATTCAAAGAAAACAAGAAGTAGATGTTAAAGCTTTAAAGAAATATCCCAGAAGGTTAACTTCTGCTACTCCATGCAGTTCCTGTACCAGTTTGTACTTTGTTTTACAAACAAAAAAAATGGTGTGAATTTAGCACAGTGGTAAATGCTTTGTGTTTATGGCCGTAGATATTTCACATTACTAAATTAAGAAAGGCAGCTGAATGGAACAAATTAAGAGTAAATTATATTTTAAAATGAAGAAATAGAACTCCACTCTTACATGCATAGATAATACAGTTCACAACAAACGTTGTCTATACCGTATATTAAATAGCAGCTTGCGTGAGAGTTTTATACAATTTCAGCAATTTAACTGCATAGATTTTAGGACTGGACCAAATGAAATCATCTTACATTAGACTGAACTGGGATATTATGAATGATTAAAATGATTGAAGGTACTAGATTTATACACTGCCAGTGACATTCATTTGATCACATCACCCATGTGAAGGAAAAGCTCATGAGCACAATACCCCGCAGAATGCAGCATCGGTTTGATTTGCGTAAATGCTGATTGACGGGATTAGAATCTAAACCATCTGAGAGATGGAGTTTCACATTAAAAGAAACCCGGCTAACTGTTTTAAGTGACAGTTTTGCTCACATGGGCATGAAAATGGCCTTTTAGACTAATGCAAATGATGGATTAGGCACAGAGCAAACCTTGTGTATATGACTTCATTTCCCATGTGTATGTCATTTTGTATTAACTTGGTTTGAAGTCAATCCCTGGACCGTGCAATTGGAAGCTGATATAAACTTCTGCCTTATGTGATGTTTCAAGGGCTTAACATTCAACTTTGTGCAAAGGAGGTGCAAACTTAAACTTGCATGGTGTAGCATTGTGAGATCCTTGTGAGCACAAGTATAGTCATTGCTTTTATTGTTCATGATTATTTTCACTGCAGTCAGACAATATTTTTTAAGTATAATGCACTCACTGGCAACTCACTTGACATTTACGTTATTGTAAAAATGTTAATAATGAAAATATTGATTTTCTAACTGGAGCAAAAACTGCTCATGCAACTAGCTGGCCCTCGATATGGCAGAGAAATCAGAAGGGAAAGAGCATTTAGGGTCTGTCAGATCCTCTTGATGTGTATACAGATGCAGAATTAATATCAAAGAAAATAACTGATTGTCAAGAAGGGAGATAACTAATCTTAGGGTGGTCAAACATATTTTTAGATTTAAACAGAAAAAAAAAATCTAAATTGATTTTGTTACCTTACCTGGACTCGACTGGCAGCTGGAAGTAAACTGCAGTGTGCAAGTCATGTTCTAATTGTTTCTAACTGCATACAGTGCTGCTAACTACCTATTCTCCTGCCGTGAGAAAGTGGTGGGTTTTTTTTATGTCTATTCCTATATTGGTGTGTATGATAGAGAGAGATCTCTTGTTTTTAAATACATTGTAAACAATTTTGTACAATTGACTAGGCTGGGAAGTAATTAGAGGGCAGCTCATAATTGGGGGAACAACAGAGAGGAACATATAATATTGCTTTTCTGCTATCTTGTGCTTTGTTTTTTTGTCTCCATCTAGTGGGGGTAGATGGTGACTGCTAAGCGGGAATTTCTGGGCTGTCTTGAGTGGAAGGCGAACAACTGGCACAGAGCAGACAAGATACTGATACGGAGCAACCGGTGCCTGCCCGGCATTTTATTTTACTTTTGTATTTGTCTCGCTACTTTACACTCTAGCCAATCAGTAGGTGTTTTTTTTTTAATTTTAGAAAACCTATTACATATTGTCTCAATTCCATTGACCTGGGTAGGTTGTTTCATTGGTCTGCTCCCTACCGGTCACATACTGAATTTGAACCTGAGAGTCACAGTCATTCAGAGACAATTTGGGACCTGGTGCCCACATTCCACCAAGTGACGTAGTTGGCTACAACCATAATTAGAACATTTATTCTGACTCATGTCTTTTAATATATATATATATATACATATATATAGACACCAACCACTCAATATACCGCAGGTGTCTGGGTCCAAAATAAATCTGTTATATATCGAGGGCCGCGATATAGTGATAGAAAAAACAAATAGGCTAACAAATACTGTAAAGTCACTCCGTCGTTTTATCAGGGGCATCAGGGTCCAATATAAATCCTCTACGCAACCCGCTTTTTCTCATTTTACGTATAGAAAACTTCACATCATTTTAATTTGTACTGTGGAGGGTAATTGCTTCTCATCAACTTAAGTCTCCAATTAATTTCATGTCTTCCTCTGCTTTCTCAAATGCACAAACCTGCTGCGTTGAAAGAATCTATTCCCAACATACGAGGCTTGTTGCTAGGGAGCTGACGTCACTGCCCTGTGACTTTTGCTGGTGCATTGCTGCCACAAGTGAACACCATGTTGCCTAAAATAAAAACGCTTCAGCAAGTAGATATTTAATTTGCTTTGTGTTATTGTGCAATACGTGTGTATATGATAACAGTACGATATTAATGCTTTGTTTTTAATTGTTTTGTATATTTTTGTTTGTGATGTGCAGGCTGAAATAAAACTAACAGTAATTCTAAGTGAAATTGCCTATATATATTGCAGCTAAGGCATGCGCAGTTAGACTGTAAAAATGGGGCGCCAACTACAGGACCACAATATTTCTGAATCCGTAGTATAGCGAGGGGCAATATAGCGAGGGTTGTATATAGGCTGTGTGGTCCAGTGGTTAAAGAAAAGGACTTATAACCAGGAGGTCCCCGGTTCAAATCCTACCTCAGCCACTGACTCATTGTGTGACCCTGAGCAAGTCACTTAACCTCCTTGTGCTCCGTCTTTCGGGTGAGACGTATTTGTAAGTGACTCTGCAGCTGATGCATAGTTCACACACCCTAGTCTCTGTAAGTCGCCTTGGATAAAGGCGTCTGCTAAATAAACAAATAATAATAGGGTTGTTCCCCATTGTTCTGAAAAAATGACCATTTCCAAGATGCTACTGTAAAAAACTGATATTGAGTGAAGTTTTATAGGAAGAGAGTCAAATACTATCCACCTTTCTTTTTTCGATTATATTCAATCTTCTCTCAATATCAGCAACAGCTACACTACTTTACCAATTATATTTAGATCATTTTCATCTCCTTTGTTCTTTTCCCTTCTTTGGATTTTGTTCTGCTCACTAAATCTATCCCTTTATTTCTACTGTACTCAGCTCCACCCCGACAGTGTTTACTGCAACCGTGATCATCTGTCACTTTTTTCTTTTCTTTGTGACTAAACTTCCTGACAACTTGTCAAATATAACAGATTTCTGTTGACCAACCATTTCAATAATTGTATCAATTTATTGTTTCGAAAAATTGGTTTTCCTTGGTATACCTGCCATTGTATGCAATGATGTAATTGGTCACTGTGCTTTAAAGCTGATTGCCGAGTTACTGATTTCTCTCAACGCAGGTCGCAGAAGAGTGATCGCAAGCGACGGCACTCGCGGTGTGTTTTATGAAACGCTCGCAGCGACGACCTCTGCGTCCTCGCAAGCACATCGCCATCGCAGAACTTTTATGAAACAGGCCCCCGTTACTTCCTTGCTTTCTGAACTACAAATTAAAGAGGGATTCTCTTCAATTGTAATGAAATACTGCTTTCATTAAATATGTACAACAATTTTACAAATTCTATGTATAAAAGGTGCAGAACATACATTAAACTTAAGATATTTGAATTGCCCTGATAGTTTTATTAAATATTTAACTTATGTCATCTTTATTGAATTTACACAGATGGTAGTTAAGCCAAGACAATTCATCATCAGCTAGGATAGACAATACATATATTACATATAATACACATATATTACATACTGTACAGATCAGAAAAAATGACTCCAAAAGCCAAAACTCCACTCCACTATCCACATGATTATATTTTAATGGTGCCATGATTCCAATAGTGGCTAAAGTACCACATAACATGACAACAGCTGTGATAAAGATAAGCCTACACTTAACTATACTGTAATAATAAATAAAGACTTCCCTGACTAAAAGACAAAAGTAATCTTTTAATAACTCATTTACATCATATTGCTGACTATTAAATCAACAGAATCTATAAAAATGGTTATATGCCCCCAGTTATATGAAATACAATATTTTTGTTTTCGTTTTTATTTGATTTTTTACCAGTTGTGGACTAACTTTTTATCATTTGTTCATATTGCAACACATGACATAATCTTGACCTGCAAGTTGTATATGCAGATATATATATATATATATATATATATATATATATATATATATATATATATATATATATATATGTCCTGTTTTGTTGTCATCAAGCCAGTTCTTCCACCCCAAATGTTATGTGACAATAAATGTTTATTTTTCCATTGTCTCATCTCTCTCCTCACCCTCTAACGGTAAGGTAAGTTCTGTCTGATTAGTAACATACATATTAATAGGAATAGAGCCCATCAGCACAGTATATTATTACCCTGTTGATGTGGTGCAGGCTTACAGAAAGCAAAAACAGTATGCAGCTGTGGGTACAGTAATTGTGTAGACCCCTGCAGCTTTACAGCAAACAATGGATTCAAGAGATGCGGAATTTTGTTTCATTTACTTCAGACATGTATTGATTGGCTATGAT
The DNA here is from genome assembly GCA_030684275.1 of Acipenser oxyrinchus oxyrinchus. Taxonomy (NCBI): domain Eukaryota; kingdom Metazoa; phylum Chordata; class Actinopteri; order Acipenseriformes; family Acipenseridae; genus Acipenser; species Acipenser oxyrinchus. The sequence goes on from CM060247.1 coordinate 99,277,227, forward strand.
ATCTTCAAATGTTAAGAACTCTTGTCCAAGAAGTTTGTAGACTTCTTTTACAATTATACAGTTACACAGGCTTTTCAATACTCTTGCGTGCCAACATTGGATTTAGTATAAAACACCAATATACAAGTAGCCTTTTTATGTAAACTTTGAGGACCTGTTATCTTTATATTCTACAATAAGATATGCATGACACATTCTACTCGGCTGTGCATGAGAGTGAGATAGCATGCAAATGAGTGACTGTAACTAATGATAAAAATTGTTTACAAAAAGTAATGCCGTCTTTGTGGTAATATTTATTTATTCCCTTACCAAGACCATTTCAGAAGTAATTAGACTTCATTTTGTATAAAATTCCCATTTGGAAGGCAACAGTCCCATTCATTGCATTGCAGGGGGTTTTAGTCTTTGTTCTCGGAGACGGACAGTAGTTGTTGCCCTATACAAAAATGGTGCATTTATGTATTACTGTAGAGAGCACACAGCTATTAAGTTTATAAAACATATTTAAAATAAACAGTTCAAAAATTCTAATAAGGTCCGTAGATTTCCAAATAATTTTAAAAGGTAATATTGTTGCATCTGAAAATAAACAAGATACTAATTAAAATGCATATATTACTAAAGGAATTGATGATGTAACTGGGTAATTTCTAAAACTACTCTTCCATGTGTAGGCCTATATCAAACAGCTGAGAATAATCCACCAGGTGAATATCTCTAGTAGTACAGAGATCCACAAGAAGGCTAAAGGTTGAGTTTCTACTTTGACTGGCAGCAGTGTGGCTGACTTCACAAACCTATGGAAGAACATCCCATGCTGTCATCACAGTGGCACTGTCGAATCACTTTATGAAAACAGACTGGTACATCACAGTGAAAAATGACACATGATGACATGTTCATTAGAATGTTTAAATCATTTGTCTTCTTTTGTTTCCTTGGCACTTGAAAGTTGCAATCTCCATCGCCCCTCTCAGAAGGACAAACATAAAGAATTACCTGGATAGCAACCTTATGCAGAGTTGAAAGTCTGTCATCTTGAAGCACTTTGTCTGGAGGCTGATGATGGATACTGCAGAATGTGATTAGTGAACTGAACCAAGAGGTGGCAAACAGTTTCTTTCTCACTTATGCAGTATTGTTTCTGTAATTAAATATGTCTTTAGCGCTTGACAGGTTGAATAAAGAACATAAATGTAATAAACTCAGATAATGCATAGGTTGAATAAAGAACACACATGTAATAAACTCAGATAATGCATAGGTTGAATAAAGAACACACATGTAATAAACTCAGATAATGCATAGGTTGAATAAAGAACACACATGTAATAAACTCAGATAATGCATATATGAAAAACATTGGTACAAAAAAAGACGAGAACTGCTAGCAGTATTCAGTTGCATCTCTGATTTGTTTGGAGTAGTTGTTACTATTGATTGTAATATATAGAGTCGTTCACATTAGTAACATTAGAAACCTAAATATTTCTTTATTAGAATACACTGAAATCTACATTTACTATTGCCTGTAGGTCTGTAGATGTAAAGTCATGCAGACACACGGTTCTATGATGTGGTTGCAAGGTATTTTGGTCTCTAGGCCTTTTCATCCAGGTTAGTTTTACCCAATTAGTCAGATCATACATATTAATTAAAGCACAAGGGAGTTGCTGCCTAGAAGCACAGGAGACTTTAGTGAATTGACTATGGGGTTTAAAGAAAACATATGCATTACAAATGGAGATCATGGGTGCTTTAGTGGATGGACCCCTGTAGCGTTTCTCCTTTTCTTTTTTAGTAAATCAAACTCAAGGTCGGAGAGTTTCAAATGGTATTTATTAAACAAGGCCCTGGTATACCAAAGTCCTGAATATCAAAATATTTAATAGCATGTGAGTATGTAAAGATTTGTATGTCATGGCATGTCATGCTAGGGAGGATTTTAAAGGTGTTAGCTAGTGACTTAATTCCAGAAATTGTCATGCAACATACAGGTCTCCCATATGTTGTTTGGATGAAAACACAACATTGAAATGCAAGAGTAAAGGACTATGTGAAAGTAAAGCATTCAGACTGACAGCTTCCTTTAACCTAGCATAGTACCAGGTATAATTGTTAAACATGTTTGTTAAACGAAAACTGCAATAATCTGTAGCACACAGCAAATGGGAGTGCATGACAGGTAAGATTTTTTTAAATTAATTTCATTAGCTATAACCCCTTTAAGAACATCACTATTTAGATAATTGACTGTTCATATCAACTGAATAACCCCTATAGAATAACCCCTGTAGAACAATAACCCCTGTAGAACAATAACCCCTATAGAACAATAACCCCTGTAGAACAATAACCCCTGTAGAACAATAACCCCTGAGAACAATAACCCCTGTAGAACAATAACCCATATAGAACAATAACCCCTGTAGAACAATAACCCCTGTAGAACAATAATCCCTATAGAACAATAACCCCTGTAGAACAATAACCCCTGTAGAACAATAATCCCTATAGAACAATAACCCCTGTAGAACAATAATCCCTGTAGAACAATAACCCCTGTAGAACAATAACCCCTATAGAACAATAACCCCTATAGAACAATAACCCCTGTAGAACAATAACCCCTGTAGAACTCACAAGGTCTTTGGACAGCTGATTGCCCATAGTGGTTTATTTTCCAGCTGTTTTTTTGTCGGATTGCCTTTAGGCCTGTGACGTGTGTGGCATGTATCTTCAGCTAGGCTTCACAAGTTGTGCAGGCCATTGTCAGTCAGTGGATTGTTTACTGGAACCCATCAGTCCTCATTCTACTCCCTACAAATGTACAGCAAGCTTACTGTCTTTTCGAAAACTAGACTTTGGACGTGTGATGTACATCATCTGTAATCAAATAAGTTGGGTATCATTCCCCCGCTATCTTTTACACTATGTATTTACTGAACTGAAAGCCAGAGTGCAAGCATCACATTACAAACTAAAGGCTATTCATAGAAATATGTGCCAAACAAAGTCAGAAGATATCTACATGACAAATTTGTTTACATCCTGCCTTTCCTCTGTGTCTAGGGTTGCATGTTTTTTGAACTCTTGAACCTGTTAAAGTAGCAAAATTAATTCACTGACCAGGATCAGATTTAAAACACCTACTTATACAGCTAACACATTCACTGTCATTATACTTTGGACGCCAGCATCACATACAATTATACTTTCATGATAGCAGCCTGCTTTGATCTAGCAGACAAAATCCGAGGCTTTCAAGTATATTGTTGTAATGAGGGTGAGAGCATTTGATATAATTGTTTGGCCCAAGAACATTTTGAAATCATACATCCCCAGCCTAACCTTCAGTATTATCTGTTGGGATTTCTAATGAGCTGAATGCCTATTATTACCCACCAGGCACGATGTGGCAAGTAAAACTGTACAGTGATGCAACAAAATGAATAGAACCTATACTTTTGATAAGTATCTTTCACACGAAGGACGACGTAACAGGCGACACAGAAATGGCACTGGGGTGACACTGGAGCGACGCAAAATAAATAGGATTGAATCCTAGTTTTTGCGATTTGTCGCATGTCAACTAGGGCATTGAGCAATCAGAGAACAGCTTCACTGCACGTGGTCCAGCAGGGGGAAGAAGTATCCAGAGTGGCGGAGGAAACAATAATACTTGCCATTGAAAAAATAGCCAGAGCTTTATGACAAAAGTCATCACAATTATAAAGATACAGATTTGAAAGACAATATATGGGAATCCATTTCGAAGGAACTGGATAAGCCTGGTGTGTACGATTTATTGTGATATATATTGAAATACCGTCAGAGAAGACACTCATAATTTCCACATCATGTTGACAAATATGTACCAGTCTTGATCATAGTTTTGTCAATAGCAATTTTTAACAGTTGCATAGATGTGGCAGTTTTCAAACCTGTCGCATCGTCTCTGTGGGTATGGTCATGTCGCTGCGAAAGTATCTTGTCATCAATTAAAAAATCGCATCGCCTCTGGTGTGTGGCAGCCTCTATTCTTCTCTTTTAGTGGGTCATTACAGATTTAGTCATTGTTATGTATTTCCCTACAGCTATTTTGTATGTATGCCAGTGTAACCGGGGCGCTCTGTGAGCCAGCACTCCTCTCTGCGCTGGTTACCTCTTCTCTGTGTTGTGTTATGATGTGTTTCTCTGCCCTAGCTAGACCAGCTGTGTTGTTTTGCCCAATAGGACACTGAAACAGTGCCCTGGTGATTGGAGGGTCTTTATTTTCTTAGGACTGAAAAATAGTTAAAATAAAAGAAATCATCAGCTTCCATTTATTTCCTCCACTAACTGACTGACGGGTGCAGAGGTGATGACATGACCAAAACACGCCAATCTAAAAAAAAAAAAAAACACAATAAGAAATACAGGTTGTATCTCCTGAGTTCGCAAGGCAAGACAGAACTGTATACAATCAACTGGGGCCAGGATTAAGATGGAAATACACCAAGATACAACACTAAGCATGGTGAAGTTGTAGCTTCAAGCACTCCTGGAAAGTTTTCCTCCTGGAATATGTTAATTGTATGTTTGGGTGCACAAACAAGCACATTTGAATAGATGTTAATCACTCAAAGTTATTTGATAAAAATGAAAAACTCTTATAGTTAATTTAGGGTCCGCCCAATGTTAAATATCCCGCCGGTGACCTGTCCCTTTAAGGCTCTGTCCACACTACATAACTGATCTCGAGAACCGTACTCGAAACCGCTCTAATTAATCCAGCTCAAAGCGTCCACACTGAAGTACCGTTTCAAGTTTAGTCGTGCTTAATGCGTCCACACACCATTAGAATAGTTCAGTGACAATTCCCAGCAGCGCAACGAACCGTGGAAATTAATATGATAGTATCCCACCATGTACAGTATTTTATTTTAAAATAATGTGTTATGCCCCATATTAACAGAGGTCCATACTGCGTAAATGAAATATAACAAGTATTGTGGAAAAAGTAAATCTGAACACACACACACACACACACACACACAAGTAGGGCTTGAAGTTTTCAGGTTTTATTTTTAATCAGGTGAAGTCCCTTTAAACAAATTGAGCTGATTCTGTTTTATAATTAAACTCAGAAAAAGCTGTTAATTACAAAACAATCTTTGTTTTTACCTTCATATCTTGCCTGAGCCTAATTCTGGTCCTCTTGATTTTATACTCTCTTTTGTTTTTGTTATCTGTATTGAACAGGGTGAGGTTTTTTTTGAAAGCCTAGTGTGTGCACATTCATTTCATACATGACACGTACCTGTAACCTTTATAGTTAAAGATATAGGCACAAATCCAACAGTAGAAAACAGGTGAAAATAGCTTGGACCTTAATGCTTTGGGTGCTGGTGGCTCAGTATGTACAGCAGTATAGGAGGCTGTGTGGTCCAGTGGTTAAAGAAACAGGCTTGTAACCAGGAGGTCCCCGGTTCAAATCCCACCTCACCCACTGACTCATTGTGTGACCCTGAGCAAGTCACTTCACCTCCTTGTGCTCCGTCTTTCGGGTGAGACGTAATTGTAAGTGACTCTGCAGCTGATGCATAGTTCACACACCCTAGTCTCTGTAAATCGCCTTGGATAAAGGCGTCTGCTAAATAAACAAATAATAATATAAAGAAAAACTATATTGTCAAGCAGGCAAACCTTTTCACTAATGGCTTCTTTAGTGTAATGAGTTGAGCTGTATCTTCCTGCAGATGACAAGTGTGAATGACTCTCATCATTTGGGGAGTAGTACCTGCGTCATTAGGGGTCACTTAAGAGAAGGTGGTACTAATACTTCACTATTTAATGTGTGTTGTGTTTATACAGGCCTTTTAACATATTGGTATATCAGGCACGTGCACATTCACAAAATAATGGTAGACCATTCCCACATGTATTCCACAGGGAGGAGTCAGCAATGTATTTATTACCAAAGAAAGCATTTGCGTAATAGTTTGTCTACCTGACTTAATTTATGATGAGTGTTTATGGATGATGTGCAGTAGCATGCTGTAAACAGGGAATGGTTAGTAAAACCCTATGATTTACAGTACTAAACAAACTGTACTTGAGCCAGATCAACTTATAGCAGAAGTAATTCTCTCTGGAATAAGTCCACATTTTCAGTAAATCAATCAATAAATCTAATTTCCACTGATAGCAAGACAGCTCACAAAGTTACTTCAACACTTTATATGATATACTTGTGATACAAAGTTCCTTTAAATTAAAAAAGATAGTACACTAGGGTGTCACATACATGCATATATTATTATTATTATTATTATTATTATTATTATTATTATTATTATTATTATGTATTTGTAAAAGTGCTATCCACATGATGGCACCTTATTCTTATTCTTATTCTTTGATGTACAGTGATTTTGATGTCTTCGCATGTGAGGCTCCCTAAAAGTAAATTTTTGTTTGTTGGTATTTTTACTTACATTTTCTCATTCCAGTAGTTGAGGTTATTGTTGATTTATATAGATATATATTACAGGCATGTAGACATTAACTGTTAATATTAAAGCTCATTAAGGAAAACGATTCTAAATGGAATGATTCAAATGATCATACATTGCACATATTGCTTTAAAACAGCACCAATGTAGCCTCTAACTGTTTTAAAAAAAGCAATTTCCTTGGTTTATCATGATGTACCTAATTATAACATTAACACAATGGAACAAACATGATCCAGTTACCATACAGTAGGAGGCAATTTAGAGACTTTTCAGATGGAGTGCTGTTTTATAAATAGTCTAAAGAGAACCACACAAGTCTCGCCTACAAGACTGCTTGAGAAGTGTGTTAAGTCTGAGGTGACAAGGCTGGGAATGTATTACCTGTGACACATAATGCAATAGTTCCAGTCCGGTATCATCTCACCCTGTTTTCAATGCAACATCACACATGTTGAACCGGATGGCTGTTATTCGTCCTCAGGCTCAGTACAAATATCGTTTTAAGTTTTTTGTATATATTCTTGTGGAATTTGCAGTGCTTGCCAAAATCCTGCTCATCCAAAGTCATTTGCAGCAAAGTCCATTATCATCATCACTTGTGGTGATAAATTCCCTATGATGGTGGCAGCCCTGCAGTAGCCTCCTCTCATAATGACATTCTGCTCTTGTTGGCAGGGCTCCCTGTCATAGAGATCATCCTAAAAAGCCAGTGTGCTAGACAAGGCAGCAAAGAATACTATGTTGTGCTTCATAAGCAAAAAAAACAAACAAAAAAAAATGTGAAAGTGTAAAAGATGATGTGATGCTTCGTTTTTTTTTCCCCTTCAGAATATAGATGTTTTTCAAATTTAGTTGATCCACATGTAATGAAAAAAGACTGTAAATATTGAAAATCTAAAGTGAAAGGGACAGAGTTCCACTGTGAGGGGAAAGTAAATACCTTATAAGCATCAGGCTGTCACTGTTAAATACGATTAAGGTTGATGCCCCATGAAAAGAAATGTATGAGGAAGACCAGGGACGATAATCCTTAAAAAGCCCTGAATCTAGTCATTTTCTTCTCGGATACAGTATGCTTGTCTCATCTATATTTGTACAGCACAGCAGTAAACACAGATGCTCAGCAGTATTTCAGTTGCAGTGGCTGAAATTATTACACCGTTCATGGCACCCATACCCTCTCCAGCTAGAACAATGAGACTAAAACATAACAAACCCTTTTCCTCAGGGAAATGTTCTACATACAAGAATGTTTGACCTACCGTTAATAATGAAGGCCAGGCTAATGCTGAATAAATATGCCTCTGCTCCTGACAACTCAATTGTTGACTATTTTGAGGTTTCAGACACCAAACAAACAAACAAACTCAACTCAGTAACAAATTTAATGAACTTTACGTACTGGAATTACACATTTCTCCTATACAAAATTACCATTTTTCACAATGGGAAACTATCAGATATAAAGATGGTACATCATTTGTTCTAGTTTTGAAATTCTAATATTATTGTTTTTAATCCTTTTTGATTATTGGATTACTTATACATTCAATTAGCAGCTGCATCTCTGTATGTCTGTGTTTCCATGGCTACTGGATGTCCGCCTAGCTTGATCCAGGAAGTACCCATACTTCATACTTTAGGGCTTGGCCTTAGCCGCTTTGTTTGGCCCCTGTAGTTCCTGTATGTCTGCTTTTCCTGCTGGTATTTTATAGTGCTGAAGAAATAATAAAGCAGCTTGTTTTAAGCATCCAATTCTCTCGAATGGCTGTTTTGGGACCTGTCAAAAATGTGCTCTGATAGTTTTAGCCTGGTTACTGGGAGACAGGTGTTCACAGCACAAAACATCTATCTTATAATGGCACAAAACACCGTTTTTGTTGCCAGTGTATTTGAGAAGCCAACAGTTGCTTGATCAAGGGAGCTGAACTATGGTAAAGTTATTTGAAATATGTATTTAACTTGTTGTGCTGGTTAAAGATCTTTGCCTGTTTTATTTACTTTAAGTAAAAAATATAATAATACATAAAGACACTTTAAAACACTCATCGACTTTAGTTCCCTCCATACAGGACAATACAAACAGGTTGCGTTTGTTGGAACAGAATGTGGATAGCTGAAGGTGACACACAAATTGACTTGACATGGGGATATGCAAAGGGGGGTCCTGGCAATGTTCTCCTCAACTGATGACAACTGGTGATGGTGACCAGGTGGGATATGTTATCCTAACAGCCTGGAACTCTTGTGAATTTGCAGATAGATATAAACAGCTGTTATTCTTGGTAATGGAAAGCAATTAGAAACATCTGTACACTTGGCGGTGAGCGATGCTTCCAAGCCACACTGTCCCCAAGTGCCACTGGGAAATAATTACATCATCAGGACAGGACTGGCGATTCATGCCTCACTGTGGGATGGTTTTTGGTACTGATCTATGCAGAATGAGAGGTATTACAGACTGTAAGAACAACTGCCTTACATACAGAGAGCAGACATTGGCTGGGTTTCCGTGCAGCTTAGAAAGTCGTCACTCTCTCTCCACACACTATTTATGTGATGTAGCATGCACATTCCATGCGCTATCGGAAGTGCATGTCTAAAAACATTGTACGACTTTAACCCTTCTGCTCCAGTGAACATTCGACCTGTTTGAGGTATGACTGACATAACGTGATTATTAAGAGAATAGTGTTTTCCTGAACATTTTTTTGTTCCTGAAGAAAAGACAGGATGAGATTAAAAAAAACAAAAAACACGTGAGAACAGTTGATCCCCACAAGTATAGTGAGAGGAGCATAAGGGGTGGAATCAGGGAGAAAGAGAGAGCAAAGACAATGAGCAACTGCAGGTGTAACAGGACGGAGGCTGGACGTGAACCTCCTCATCTCACTGACAGGGTACTGTACAGAATCACTAACAGCAGTGTATCACACAGGGTAACATACTTGTTTGATTTTAGTTTGGCTGTGGAAGGCACTGACATTGGAGCTTCACCTCAAGTGCAAAATCATTTTCGATTCCTCCTTATCATTTGAAGCTCCTGTTAGAAATATAACTAAAGTGTAATTCTTTCATCTGCGTAACATTGCCCGGTTAAGATCATTTTTGTCCTTATCTTCTGCTGAGTGCTTTGGGTCTGAAAAAAATGCTCTATAAATAAAATGTATTATTATTTATTCAAATTTACCAGGCTTCTATTTAGATCAATAAAATACTGAAATTCTATTTGTGTTGATAACAGGCAGTATGTCACATTGTTTTGGTCTACTTAAACTTTTTTAATATGTGTGAGGTTTTATATAAATTGTAATAATTTTATGTACCCCTTTAAATGCCAGAGAAGTGAGAAATCATCGAGGCTCTGTCCTTGTAGCTATGTAAATTTCCTCCCAGCAAAAGGTGCCTGCATATCTGAAGAATCAGGATAACAAACTGGTTATTTTATGGTTCAAAAAGCCCTTTTGATCTTGGGTGGATGAACCTTGTTTACAAATTGTTGTTTAAAAAACTGACTTTGAGCATAGGTGCCAATCACTATCAACCCAACTGAAACATCTTCTAACACACAATTGACCCAACTGAAACATCTCCTAACACGCAATCAGCCCAACTGAAACATCTCCTAACACACAATCAGCCCAACTGAAACATCTCCTAACACACAATCGACCCAACTGAAACATCTCATAACACACAATCAGCCCAACTGAAACATCACACCATCGACCCAACTGAAACATCTCCTAACACACAATCGACCCAACTGAAACATCTTCTAACACACCATCGACCCAACTGAAACATCTAACACACAATAGACCCAACTGAAACATCTCCTAACACACCATCAACCAACTGAAACATCTTCTAACACGCCATCAACCCAACTGAAACATCTTCTAACTCACCATCGACCCAACTGAAACATCTCCTAACACACAATCGACCCAACTGAAACATCTTCTAACACACCATCGACCCAACTGAAACATCTAACACACAATAGACCCAACTGAAACATCTCCTAACACACCATCGACCCAACTAAAACATCTCCTAACACACAATCGACCAACTGAAACATCTTCTAACACACAATCAGCCCAACTAAAACATCTCCTAACACACAATCGACCCAACTGAAACTGGTTCTAAAGGTGTCGTCATGGGGTGCTGGCTGGCGCGCCTTCAAGAAAGGGGGGCTAACTCTGTTCTTTGGTGGAAGCAGGAGATCGCTACTACCTGCGGGAGATAACCTGGCCTGTATATTAATGTCTGTAACTTGTATTTTGTTGCTCAATATTTCCATCTGGAGAGACCTGTAGGTTTTGACCTGCAGTATTTGTTCTTCAAGATTTTACCTGCAGCTTCTGCATGAGATTGCGTCTTTGTATTTGCTTTGTTCTCAAATTAAACTCCTTTGATTGAAGATTTCTTGAAGAAGACTGACTTATTTTTAAGAAGTAAACAAACCTTACACCGGGTATAAACTCAATATTTATATGTACAATGTATGTCGTAAAGTTGGGCCTGTCATATCTTAATACAACCTTGGCTGGGCCTGTCATAGGCCGTCGGTGGGATTGTCATAATAGAGGTACTCTTGCTGCTGAGCCGGATCTAATCTTTCTTTATTTTAGTTTAAGAAATATATCTTTTTTAAATACCACTCAATACATATTCCTAAGTTAAACCTTTACAAATATGTATCATTTGCTTCAAACATTATTATAAGCCCGATCCAGACCCATACAATACAAATAGAAACCATCAAAACAAAAATAGGAGAGTAACTAAGCCCATTTTCGAATGAAACAAAACCAATGAACAAGGAACAGGAATCGGAAAATAGTACAGCTCCGAAAGCAGACAGCACACGTAACAGCCACAAATAAATGGGCTTCAAAATAAAAACCATTCCTACAGCCGCCATCCATGAGAAACTGAGAACTAATAAAATGAAACTACCTTTGGTCATACAATCAATAGTAAAACATTGACGTGACAAAAGATCATTGCAGACTGCAGAAGGACATGACATAGTCCCAATTTCAACTGATAAAACAAGGGGAAAAAATGTATATAAATGAAATACATAAAGCAATCACTTCTGTGAATATTTACCCACATATGGTAAAGAATTTCCATAGCAATGTAGCACCCACCAACAGGAGGCAAAAGTCAAATTATTGTAAAGAGAAGGCTCCTCTTGTCATCTACACCTCTGAAAATGAGCAATAAAAGAACAGATAGCACCATACTTTTAGCAATAACGTATTGGCAATAGGTTGATATGGTGGGATTACTATCATGGTTGGGGAGCAATGATGGGCCAATGTTGGTTCTACAACCGAGTGCCAAGCTATTTTTGTAATTCAGGTCAAAATTCGATTTTTTTTAAACGTTATGCTTGTTGTTGACCCAATGAGCAAAATGATATTGACCAATGTTGGATGGCAACATTGGGTAGACAATACCATCTACAATACTAAGGAAAGTAGTGTTGTGTTTCTGGGGATCTGTGTGTGTTATTATAATACTATTTAGTTCTTGTCTATGTTAGGGGTAAAGATACATCTATTCTTTTGTGTGTTATTATATTACTATTTTGTTTTTGTCTATGTTAAGGGTAAAGATACATGCATTAGCTTGGTTACTGATTTGCCACTGACACACCAAACATTACTCTCAAAAATATAAAGAATTTGTTTTCTTTGGTTATTGATTTCAAATGAAATATATCCAGTAGATTGAACACAATAGAACACCAAGGAAGCAGCCTTCAGCCCATGTGCTTTGAGAGACAATGTCGAGAGGGCATGTAATAGAAAAGAGATCTCCTTTCATCAAGCAAGAAAAAGGTAAATTTCAAAAATGCATATTTAGATGTTTTTTGGTGGATTGGATTGGAGATTAATCACAATTTAAAGGATAAAAACTGATTAGAGACCAGCTATTGACCAATCAGATTAAATCAGAATTAAACCACTGTAAAAGATTTGTGTAAATGATTTGATAAAAACTGTAACCCAGTCTGCTGTAGGCTACTGTGAGATCCATCAAATATGTGTTCAACTCAAGTGATGCTGTGTTGATTTCACAGTCCCTAATTACTGTCTAGTCTCTAATGGATGTCCTTATTTAAAAAACTGCCCAGGTAATTAGAAGATAACCAGAAAAAAACACACCTGTATATCGAGCAGATACGGGGTAGTTAAATACTAGATAATTAAGCAACGATAACGCAATGGCTAACATCCCACCATACCGCCATTGTAGCTGGTTTACAATTCATAAATATGGTGGCTATATCTGGAGAAAACAGCTCTGGAATATTTCCATCCTTTATTAATTACAAATCTGGATCACACTCAAACACACACACACACACACACACACACACACACACACACACACACACAGTGCATAGTAATTATAAGATTATTTGTGGATGTATAATAGCAGTAACATTGGGTCCTATTCACAAAAGCTTAACTCATGAGTTACTGAAATAATATCTATTTAACAACTGGCTCCAGCAGGCCATGAACATCAAACATTATTTTATTCGTAACAACATACTTTGAATACTGTAAGCACTACCTCTGATCTGTTTCTAGCAGTCGAGCCACAGGGAACACAGTAATGTCAGTCATGTGCCCTTGTATTGTTTTAAACATTTAAGAAAACGTATCCGTGCTATTTCAAACCCTGTCAGTCACTCCACACTTTTATAATTAAAGTATGTACAGTGCTGTTCATGGACCTGCACAGGACTTGACCTTATGCCTTTATCAAATCCAGACAGTGGCACAGCAGCAAGCATCCCACAGAGAAGAGACTGCGGATATACTCATGTTAAACCGTGACTGTGACTTTCACTTTATGTCACCATCTCCTACTGTGATTCACTTACAGCTTAAATGCCAATAATCTTTGCAGCTACTGGGGATTCCAGTAGATGGTGGTCTTAGGTTGAAAGCAATACTTTGACTTTATTATAATTCCCTTCTTTCTGAATATGTTTATTTTCAAGTGGACCATGTGCTATTTATGTAACCAATAGCATATTGACAATCTTTGGCCTTATGATCTTCTTTGGAATACACAGAAAACAAGATCATATAGAATTAAATTAATATTTTGCATGTGGTTTATCATTAAATTAAAATGAAAAAATATACCTGAAAACCTTCTATGAACATATATTGTGAGGGCATGTTTGTATGTCAATAGAGGATTATCAAATATTAAATATACTTTATTGCATTATTTCAGTTCTACGGTAAATTATACATTCTCAAGCCTTGTGCTGTTTTTAAAAGATATTCCATGAAAATATGTCTGCCGTTTCACTTCTTGTAGAACACATGAAGAGAAACACTTCAGCTGTCCTTCTGTAATCTATGATCCTTCAAGCCAGTCTGTCAGGTTAGTTCATTTTCAGGCATAGTGAGAACAGAAAGCAATTAATACATACAAAGTGAAATATTACTGTCCACAAACGGTATCCCATGCATCACTGGTCTCATCTGAACACCAGAGATGCGTACACAATAATTAGTGTTGTAAAAATACATCTGAAATAAAATGATGCATGGCCAGCAGGATACAGTAGCATGATGCTTGCTGTTCTTCTTGTACATTTCCTTATTATTGTTAAATAAATCCTTTCCTTTTGGTCTCTTAAAGCCTTTGTAATATTGCAATTGTTGTTCACATAATTTTTATAGAAATCGTCTAATTTAATCTTTATAAAAACATATGCATGTATATATATATATATATATATATATATATATATATATATATATATATATATATATATATATATATATATATATATACTGTATATATATTATAGAAAGGGTCAAACAAGGCTAAAAGTCTGCTGAAGGGAACAACATGTCATCAAGGTACCCAAGTCCAGTCATATATATATATATATATATATATATATATATATATATATATATATATATATATATATATATATACAGTATATATAAAAAATATAATTATAGCAGGGGACCAATGTAGAAAAAACTGTCAAGGCCCAAATTAATTTATTATATGTTAGTACTACTTCTAATGTGAAAACTGTAAACTGTGAATTTGTCTGGCAGTATAACATGACTATACTTTTATTTGTTTAGTTGACTGAAGCGTAATTAAATCATTTCAATAACCCAAATGCTTTGAAAGTGGAGGAGGGTACTAGATTTTGTATATTTTCAAATCAGTTGAGAATCTTCTCCTGCAGGTATCGTCCACACAAATGATACAGCTGCTGTAACACAAACCATTATGTTTGTGATTCTTATGTTCCATTTTGTCATCCCTGAGGCAACAAACTGAAATTTTCCACCACAACAAATACGTCTTCAGGCTCTTCTGCCAAGACTGTTCATCTGGGATATGCTGATGTCGGCTGGCATACCTGTCACTGAAAGCTGCAAACATAGTGAAGAAAACGAGGTGGCTGGTGCCACGAAGGTCTGCTAAAGGATATTGTGATAAGTATTATGGCAGTCTCCCCATTTTATATATCTATCAGTCCGTCATCCCATCTATCCTCTAAATTGCGTGGATATCCGTCCAATATACACAACCTTCCAACAAGTACTGGGGCACAAGGGTTTTACTCCAATCTGTACTACAGGCCCATTCCTATTTTTATAAAGATCATTTCATTTTCATCTTTTTTTATTTGTATTTTGCCTCAGACAAAGCCAGGTTATTCACCACAATATAAATGCACTTCCTGTGTAGCAGGTATTAGAGTCCTAGACTGATTTGTGAGGGTTGGGTGGTGTCCTAATACCTGCTGTGCTCGGTTTGTCCTGGACATTTCATAATCTATATTGTTTCCCCTGTACGTGGAAAAAAAAAAACAACTAAAAAAAACATCATTGTGGAATCTTAATCATGATTAACCTAACTGGAAAGAGAATAACACATTTTAATACCTTTACAACTTCTGTTTGTAGCTTACTGGCAACTGTCTCCTGAATCTAGTAGTATAGATTTCTTATTTTTTTGTTTTTTTGTATAGTGCACTAAATACTGTAATAAAGTACTAACCTATTAGAGTAACATATTTATTTTGAGCGTAATTGGGTTCTTAATTGAAACATCATTACAGCCTGTAAACCCATTTGCAGCTGGCATCGGCTGTGCTCGATTCACCTAGTGGTCTTTGGGTAGCCGTCATGGGCTATGTTGGGTTCCACGGCATTCATCCCTTTTTTTGCTGAAAACTATGGCAAGGCTGGTAGTTGTTTTCTAATCATTACCAACCTTTATTTATTCCATTGTCATTCTCATTGGTTGAGGAAGAGAATACCATAAGTGGTTGAGGTAGGTGGCCGATTGCAATGTCACTGTTTAGAATTGACTTTGTAGTTCAATGGAATTCCGAGAGGTGCCTCAGGTATGATTTATTTATTTATTTATTTTTATAGCAGGTGTCATCAACCATACTGGACAATACAGCATGGTAAAAACTCAAAATGGTATGGCTGATGTCATGAATTGGGTCATGAAATGTGTTATATAGTACAGCAGGCAAAATATACACCCTGATTGGCTGAAAGATCCTCAACAGTCAATTTATATATTTTAATACAATATACAGTACTTGATACATAATCTGAAATAAAACAGATCACTATGATTGGATGGCTTGTGTCCAACTATTGCACACAAATTATAGTACTCATGAGGTAAGACAATCTAAAATGGTATGTTCAATAATTGAAATCATATTTACATACATTTGTGTGTCCATATATGCATTTGTGACAAAGATGTGCTGGAGTTTTGTGGTGGAATATCCCAGACATGACCGGACGAAGAGTGCACATATTGGTGGAGGAATTGCTGTTTCAGTGGAATACCTAAATAGTTAATGACTCTTGTTTTTGCAAAGACATTTCTTTCGTACCCTGAAGTGGAGACGAAACGCAAGGAAGGCAGACCCCGGAACCTGAACCTGTCCTTGCCAGCAGGAAAGCCCTCGAGCACCTGTATTGTAAGACATGGATCAGCTGGAGGAGGCAGCGAAGGTCCATTAAGTATTCAATAAGTAGTCAATAAGTGTTTTAATACTCTCATGAACTTGAGAATAAGCAGACCTTAAAGTAAAATTAACGTTTTGTTTAAGGTAGAATGTAAGAAAAGTATTATTGTTTCAATTCATGAGTTAATGAACACTATAGTAATTGTTTGTATGTGATTTATACAAATTGATGTGCGTTTAAGGCTAGAATAAAAATGTAGCTGTTTGATAATAGATGATTCTCGATAGGTTGTCTGGACACAAAGAGCGTCTTTATCTCACAAGAGTGAGAATTGCCTTCTGAACCAAAACATCTATACTGATTTAACAATGCTTTGATTATCAAATATTAACAAAAGTAAATATTTGTGTTACCAACGATACCCCTGTTAAGACTAATCTTCGTCTTAAACAGCTGTCAGGAATGCAGTTATAACCCTTAAGGGAATCTCCCATAGATTGCGTTGGATCGCTAATCAACCAGCGGGAGTGGGGTGTCGTTGTTCATACTTTCTTTTCTGTACTGTTTAGTTTAGTTAGTTCTTCCTTTCTGTATTGCTTTAGTTGTTGCACCTTTAGTTTTTCCTTTATTTAGTTTCATTTCTAATAAAACTGTTCCTTTATATTCACTAGAAACGTTGTCCAGTTTGATTATTTCAATGGTGGTGGGTTCTACATGATTTGAATTCAAACAAGGTACCATATGATTACAACTTTAACTAGTCCAAATACAAATATATCTCGCACACTACAGTTCCAACCTGGGTAGAGCATGCTAGTGTGAACAGGGCTTTAGTTCTTATCAGATGATATAGCACGGTGACAGGCTAGCTGCAGGGATGACGTCAGGCCAGAAAGAATCACACACAGACAGGCAATACTCGGGTTGAAACTGAGACGCTGTTGCGCTCAGCGTTTTAATAACACACAGAAAATAAAAGGTTTGAACAAAACAGAAAACAGGAAACGGCACTTGAGGCCAAAATAAACAGACAAACAAAAAGAATAAACACTAACAAAACAGGGTGGACGAACGCTAAACACAAAACAAGTACCGTGCTGGTGCTTCCAGCATGTTGTAGCAATTGTTTTCACTGGTTTCTTTTTAGTTTTTACCTCCTTGCCACACTCGTTCTCCACTCACGAACACACACAACCCCGAGTGAGTGAAACGTACATCTCTATATACAATTGTGCTGGGATTCAATTACCAATTAATTATTCACTTGAATCCCAGCACGTGAACTAAATCTGTAGAACCCCATGCTCACATATTAAATACTTTAAATGCAAGTGAAGTGAAGTGCAATCCCCATGCCTAAATACAATTACGCATTTTAAACACCCACATTATATCCCGTGTACCAACTACAATACACCAACATTAACACACGCAACATACAACATAAAACACAAAAATACACAGAGGGGCGGGGCACATTGCCACAATCACCCTAAACTAAAATGTCACTTTTAGCTTACTTTGTTTTTGAAAGTGCTGCTTATCAAAAAACATTTGTCACTTTGGCAAAAAGCTACGTAAATAGATATCCATGTTGCACGTCACTCTTCCATTAAAAATATCGAAGTCACATCAGTTCACTCAATAAATTGCAATAATGAAATACAAATAATATATTATCCCAGATGGCGCATTGTAGGGCATTTTTCATAAAATCTGCTTTTGTGTTATTTAAAAAATGACAGTAACCTTTCCTAATCTCTTGACTTCAGACCTGATGCACCTGAAATACACAGATCGAAAACCCAGCTGCTTGATAACATATTAGAGGATTATATCTCTGATATAGTTCTTTAATAAATAGGTTGGATAAGCATATCTATTTATTTCTCCCTCTGAATTAAGGATTACCATGTAAACAGTTGATTGTAAAGCTATTGTATTACAAACTAGGCAGCATGTACACTGACATCTGTACAGGGATTTACAAGACAACAATCTTTTTCTTTGGATTATACATCTTTATTATTATTATTATTATTATTATTATTATTATTATTATTATTATTATTATTATTAATAATAGTACTAGTGCAGCTATAGCCAAAAGCTTTGCATCATCCTATAGAATTAACTTCATAAAGTCAAATGAAACCTGCTGAATAATGTCACTTTAACATCATAAATTACAAATGCTGCATTGTGCTTTTCTATATAGTTAACGAAATTTCAAAATCTAACATACTGCACTACTGGCTTCCGGTAGACTTCTTGCTGTATAATTTTGTAGTTTCTTTGATTACATGATGTTAAATAAACAATCTAAATGATGTTCATATATATATATATATATATATATATATATACAGTGCCTATAGAAAGTCTACACCCCCTTCAACTTTTTGCACATTTTGTTGTGTCAGTGCCTCAGAGTTTCATGTATTTAAATGAGGATTTTTTCCACTTATCTACACACCATACTCCACACTGTTAAGGGGAAAAAATTTTTTATTGAGAAAAAAATTATATATTAAAAATACAAAACTGAAAGATCATAATTGGATAAGTCTCCACCCCTCTGAGTTAATACTTGGTGGCACCTTTAGCAGCAATTATATCTGTGAGCCTGTTGGGATAGGTCTCTACCAAATTTGCACACCTAGATTTGGCAATATTTGACCATTCTTTACAAAACTGTTCAAGCTCTGTCAAGTTCCTTGGGGAGCGTTGATGGACAGCAATCTTCAAGTCATGCCACAAATTTTCGATTGATTTAGGTCGGGGCTCTGACTGGGCCACTCAAGGACATTTACCTTTTTGTTCCTTAGCCACTCCAGTATAGCTTTGACTGTGTGCCTTGGGTCGTTGTCATGCTGAAAGGTGAACTTCCGTCACAGTTTCAGCTTTCTTGCAGAGGGCAGCAGGTTTTCCTCAAGGACTTCTCTGTACTTTGCTCCATTCATTTTCCCTTCTTCCTGATAAGTGCCCCAGTCCCTGCCGATGAGAAACATCCCCATAACATGATGCTGCCACCACCATGCTTCACAGTAGGGATGGTGTTCTTTGGGTGATGCGCTGTGTTGGGTTTGCGCCAAACATAACGTTTTGCATTTAGGCCAAAAAGTTCAATTTTAGTTTTGTCAAACCACAAAACTTTTTGCCACATGGCTACAGAATCTTCTGAGTGTTTTTTTGCATACTTCAAACGGGATTCAAGGTGGGCTTTCTTGAGTAATGGCTTCCTTCTTGCCCCCTACCATACAGGCCAGATTTGTGGAGTGCTTGGGATATTGTTGTCACATGCACACTTTGACCAGTCTTGGCCATAAAAGCCTGTAGCTCTTGCAAAGTTGCCATTGGCCTGTTGGTCATCCAGTTTGAGGGAAGGCCTGATCTAGGCAGGGTCTTGGTGGTGCCATACACCTTCCATTTCTTAATAATTGTCTTGGCCGTGCTCCAAGGGATATTCAAGGCCTTTGCTCATGGTTTGAAATGCACTAACCAGCAGAGGGAACCTACAGGAACTGCTGAATTTATCCTGAAATCACATGAATCACTACAATTTAACACAGGTGGACCCCGCTTAACTTGGTGTGTGATTTTGAAGGCGATTGGTTACACCTGAGCTAATTTAGGATTGCTATTACTTATCCAACCAAGTTATTTCAGTTTT
Organism: Acipenser oxyrinchus oxyrinchus; assembly: GCA_030684275.1. Classification (NCBI taxonomy): domain Eukaryota; kingdom Metazoa; phylum Chordata; class Actinopteri; order Acipenseriformes; family Acipenseridae; genus Acipenser; species Acipenser oxyrinchus. The sequence continues at coordinate 99,297,428 of CM060247.1, forward strand.
TATTTTTAATTAATTTTCTACAAATTTCTAGAATATTTTCTTCACTTGGTAGTTGTGGGGTAGGATGTGTAGATAAATGAACATAAAGCAACAAAAGGAAAAAAATTTGAAAGGGGGTGTAGACTTTCAATAGGCACTGTATATATATATATATATATATATATATATATATATATATATATATATATCTCATCGGAAACCGCACGGCCCGTAGTGGTTTATACCGCTTATAACATGGCCATCTGTCATTTGTGGGAAGAAAAATAATTAAAATATTTAAAGCACATTTAAATTAAGACAAAACCAAAATGGATATAGATGTTTTCCAATATACAACACCCATTCTATTTAATCATTCCAAACTGAGTTTAAAATATATTTCCCTCAATAGGTTAGATTTGCTTCATGTGTTTTAACAAAATATTGTACAAAGGCTGTAGGGGTTTATCACTGAGCCTTTGAATAAAACTACTAAGCATACAGTGGCCAGTTCAGTTATTTTCATTTAAATTCAGGCTATAATGAACATGTTAAATATAATAGTCTCATATTAACTGTACCATGCTTGGACTAAGCCTGACCTCTCTCTATTTCTAAAAATCCCCTGCGCAAGCAGCTTTCAGACACCCTGCTCACCTGCATGGATAGTTTTGGAATTAATAAGAAACTCCTGTAAGCGATTTTCCAAATTCACCACAAGAAGTCATTTTTGGGCCGGATTCAAGAGAGCCTCGAAATGGTATCTTTTCAGATAAGCAATTTTTTGTATAACTAATTTATTTTCTTATAATGAGGAACATACTCCTATTTTCTTAAAGCACCTTCCGTTGGTTATCTTTCAAGGTTGATTCATAGCAAATACAAATCCCGCTTTTAAGAGCCAACACTGAATCCTGCTTTGAAGGGCCAAAAACGAATCTTTTGAAGGTCGAATGGCCTTCCAGAATTCTACTGTGTGTCTGAGACAGACTTTTAATTCTTTCACTTTTAAGCTCTACGGTTTCACTGTAAATAAATACCTCTGTTTATTACTGCAGTAAAACTTAAATAAATGCAACACTTGCTTTTTTTAGTTTTAAGTGTAACTCTGTCCAATAGTTGCTTTTTCTTTTTTAATTTAGTCAATTATTTTTTATTATTTTCTCCCCAATTTGGAATGGCCAATTATTTTTAGGCTCAGCTCAACGCTACCACCCCTGCGCTGACTCGGGAGCGGCGAAGACGAACACACGCTGTCCTCTGAAGCGTGTGCCGTCAGCCGACTGCTTTTTTTCACACTGAAGACTCACCATGCAGCCACCCAAGAACTATAGCGTCGGAAGACAACTCAGCTCTCAGGCAGCTTACAGGCGAGCCCGCAGGCGCCCGGCCAGACTACAGGGGTCGCTGGTGCGCGGTGAGCTGAGGACGCCCTGGCTGACCTAAACCCCCCTGGGGCGACGCTCGGTCAATTGTGCGCCGCCCCCTGGGAGCTCCGGTCCACGGTCGGCTGTGTACACAATCTTACTGTATGTACAACAATAATTTAATGCACAGGCACATATGTGTGTGTGTGTGTGTGTGTGTGTGTGTGTGTGTGTGTGTGTGTGTGTGTGTGTGTGTACATTTGAAATTAAGTAGTCTTGACTTTGTTTAGCAACATTAAATCCTCCAGCTACCACACTTCCATAGTGTATCCATCCTTACACTGTGTGACTATGTTAAAATAATTTGATATGCTCAAATGACATTAAAACCCAGGATACTAACTTAGGGCCACATCAGTTAACTTGCATGTTACAGTATAAGCACATGCTTGTTTTACCAAACGTATATCTTCTAAATTGTTCACTGGCAGATGGTCCTTTCATCGGCCCCCTGAGTACAATCAGCAGCACCTGGGACATTTGGGACTATTTAATTTTCATGAATTGCTGTTGCAGCTGTAAATGAGATTGGTAAACAAATGCAGTATATTTGGCTGCCCTCTCTTAAACAGAACCAGTTGCAAAAACGTCTTTAATATCTCACAGCTATATATAAAAGGGCACAGGCAGATGAAGATTATAAACAAGTCGTATACTTGTTCACAGACACAGCTGTTGATTCTGGGCTGGCAGGTAATCCTCTCTGGGTGTTCTGGAGGTAGTTACTTGCTTTTAGTCCAGGAAAATATAAAGGAGAATTGTAGTCCCTCAGTTTGGTTTGGTTTGGTTTGGTTTGGTTTGGTTTGGTTTGGTTTGGTTTGGCTGCTGTGCTCTGCTCCTTGTCCTGGGTTCATCAGTTGAGAGACTGCTCCTTTTATACACCTGTGGCTGGGATCAACTGATTGTTAATTAAGTCCCAGCCACAGTCGGCCTGTGTATTTGGCAGGGGTAGTATTAACCCTATCCCTGCCAAACGGGAATAACAAAAAATAATATATTATATACAGGGGCTGGCGGCCTATCAGTTACCCAGAAGGCTGTGCTGAGCAACCTTGACCTTTTGTCTAATGTGTTAGACCATCTTGGATGTTGTCTTCATCCCCAAAAATACTGAATGCAAAATAATTCTTTAAAAAAGTTTAAGAAAAAAAAAAATCATGCTTTTTTGGATCTGTACTGGCATGACTTGTAAGTGGTGATAACTTTCCACTGGATCAGATGCTAATTACTACTGTATATAAGTATGTGTGTGTGTCGACAGGTTCTGTATTTGCTGTTTGGTCACTATCACTAATCACATGTAGAATCTGAGACTGTCAAGCCAGTGAATTGATTCCCTTTTGGGAATAACCCAGTGCACATTATTACCAACAATTCTCTTGTAGTGGCTTAATTGCTTGTTTTTTTTTCTATTTCACATTGCCTATTCCTTTTTTCAAGTGCTTTCAGAAAACTCAGCTGCATCACACTGATGAGCCCCTCGAGATAACGGGATGATCCTTTGGCTGTGCTGAGCCAATGACTTGACTGCAGTGGCTACAATGCCACAGTGGGAAGGCAGATTAACAGGACATCACTTTAAGAATAGACAAGAACATGCCGATTAGGAAACAGAACTGTTTAACCCATATAAGATTCATTCAGATACTGCAATTGTCTTTTTCCTGTGCATCATCAGCTGTTTTTTTTTATCCAAATCAGATCAACAGTTCTACTCTAAGAAAGGAGAAAATAGAGGATGGATCTATTTTTGAGTGTGGGATCACCTTATTTTTTTGTTCCACAGATTTACTTCAACCACAACAGGGATCAAGTTTTTAACTAACTCTGTAAATGTACACATTTTTATCTATGTTGAATTGTAAGTTCTGAACTGGAGGTCAAAGGTCCGAGGTTACCCACACTCCTTGTCCCATAGTTGACCTGTATGTGAAGCGGAGCATGAGGGACAGACAGGTGTGCAAGAAACACAATTTTTATCTCACTGGGACTTGCTTTGCTGCAGAAAAAACAGTAAACTTGGTGAATCGGACACACTTTGCACCTGTTTCTAAGGGTTTCTATGGTGCCAATGTCCATTTTAAATTATATATGTATATATATATATATATATTTTAGCTCAAAGAGCCAGCTGCCCAACGTTTCGATATGTTGCACATATCTTTCTCAAGGGAGCCTGTGTTTGAATCAAAACATTGGATGTATTTATAGGTTTTTGACGGCATGACAACTACTTGTTATTGTTTACATTCAAATCTATGATTTATTCTTACATGATGTAATGCTGTTCTATATATTGTGACATCATTTTTACTTCTATCTTTGAATCTGTATTAATTCTAATTAACATTACTTTATATAAATTTATATTTTTATTATATCATGCAATGCTGGCTCTGAGGATCAGTCTAGATTTGGCCTCCCAGCATCAGCATGCACAACTTTTGAACAAACTTTGTTTATTTATTTAAATGTTATATATCTATTGAAGTTAATTAGTTCATTCTTTTCTGTTGAGTCCCGCTGGCATAATCAGTATTCAGTCTATTTATCCATTTACTTTCTTTTATTCTTCTATATGTCGCATTGTCTAATTTTAGCTGTTCTAATACTACAAACTTTACATCATTTATGTCATGTCCTTGACTGGTGAAGTGCTGTACTATTGGTTCATTCATTTTTTATTTCTAATTAATGAAAGGTGGTTCTGAATTCGTTTATATAAAGTAGTTCCAGTCTCTCCAACATATTTGATTTCATCACATTTTCACAGGCTATTCCATAAACAACATTGCTATTTTTACAGTAGGTATTAGTTTTTAGTGGATATGTGGTGTTCTTATGTTTAATTATATTTTTACTTTTATCTATGTATTTACACACTTTACATCTACTGGTGCACATGTTCAGAGAACCTATTTTGTCAATTATTCTTTTATGTTTACTGTGAACTAAAATATCACCTAAATTAGCTTCCCTTTTGAATGCTACAACTGGGGCCTTAAGAAATACTTTTTTAATTTTTCTGAATTATGTAGAATCTCAAGTGTTTCCAAACTATCTTAGAAATATTGGGCAAAAGTTTAGAGTAAGTCATTATTAATGGGACTCTTTTGACCTTTTTATCTCTATTTTTATAATCTAGTAGATCATCTCTTTTAGTTTATCCACTTTTCTTAACTCCGTCTCTATAATTCTTTCTTTGTATCCTCTTTTTTAAGATTTGTTTTAATACATTTCTTTGTTTTACATAGTCACTGTCTTTTGAGCATATTCTTCGTATTCTTATTCCTAGACCCTTTGGGATTGCCCTTTTAGTGTGTATCGGATGTGCAGAGGACATGTGTAAATACTGGTGCATGTCAGTAGGTTTACAGAAGAGGTCAGTCTCAATTGAACCTTCTTCAAGTTTTACTATGGTATCTAAAAATTCTATTTCTTTCCTTGTCCATCAAGGTCCACCTTAATATTACTGTGTATTTCATTTGCTATTTTATGAAACTGGAAGAGAGACTCTTCTCCATGTGTCCAAACCCCAAAAATATCATCTACAAACCGAATGTATTCTAAAGGTTCTCTTTCCGATTTTCTAAGTAATTGTTCTTCCCATTTTCCCATGTATGTACTGGCAAAATGCATTCCTAATTTAGATCCTATTGCTGTGCCATCGCTTTTGTTTGTAATTCTTATCAACAAATGTAAAATAACTGTTTTCTAAAACTACGTTGATCATGTTCAGTACTTCTGCTGTTGGTATTGATTTATCTAGTCTATTATCTAGTGCTTTTGACAAGCTTCTAAAGTTTCTTTACGAGGGACACTTGGGTACAAGGATTTTACATCCATGCAAAATAAAATTGTATTCTCTGGAAGGTTGTGTTTTATTGATTCAAGTCTTTTTAAAAATTGTGTTGTATCCTTAACATAACTTGGTAATTTCTCAACGTGTGACCTAAGTTGTTTTTCTGCTATTTCAGCTATTATGTGTGTTGGATTATCAATTGTACTGACTATCATTCGCATCGGGTGATTTTCTTTGTTATATAGCACCTTTCATAGTGAACCACCATAATGAAGGGACCTCATGGTTTTCAGTTCCAAAAGTTTATTTAATGCTTTCAAGAAAGAGAGTAGTCATTATATATATATATATAGAGTAGTCATTATATACAGTATATATATAGAGTTATATATATATATATAGAGTAGTCATTATATACAGTATATATATAGAGTAGTCATTATATATATATATATATATAGAGTAGTCATTAGCTGTGTAATAAATGGTGATACAATCCTCTGCAATAAAAAGAAATAAATCAAGCATGAATAACAATTATCAGACATCGAAGGATTATTCATTACCACTAGAATCTTTAAACATCGCCTTTTGGCTTGAATTATTTTTAGGGTTTAGATAGCGGTCTAAGGAAAAAGAGTGTTAAGAAGATGATGAAACGTAAGTACAATGCCATAGAAATGTCTCACACAATAGCTTGTAGTTATCTACAAAAGAATACTCTTAAACAAATATGACTTGAATTTAGATGTAACAGATTCAACTGTGCTGACTTTTCTGATGTCAATTGGAACAGAACAATAGACCAGGGGCATAACAACTTTAAACTCCCTTGCCCCAGTCAAGTCATCCGTAATAAATAACCCATCCTGCTCTTGCTTTAAAGTGGACCTGCTTTTTTACACTTTGATAAGCATTGTTTTACCCAAGAATACTGTGCACCTTGTATATAATTAGTATGTCTTTCTTTTCGAAAATCACATCTTAACCCAAACTAAGAAAAGAGAATACTGTACGTTTTCTTATATTGGTTATACTCTTTCTACACCGACGGCTGGTTCCAAGGCACTTCAGGTCTTAGACCTTCACTGTCATTAAATATAAATCTTGTTGGCATTTTAATTTTCTCTCTGGAATTCTTTTTGATGCTAAAGTATTAAGGATTATGGTTCTATTCATTATTACTACTGTACTTATGGAAGCAGCTGTTTTATGCACACAGCTTGCTTTGGATCATTATGGAAGAAGCAGAAAGATATTAAGTTCTTTCACCCATGTGATTTAGTAGATACACTCGGGGCAATCTTATTCATCTGTGTCTGGGTTATCTAGCCTAAATGTCACCCATAGATCAGTTTTGCCGGCAGCATTAATTCACCTTTGATCTGCATCTCTCTCTTGTTTTAATGTTGCTCACATACTTAGCTTTCAGTAGGATTATTTTAATGCTAGGTAGCACAGGTGTTCTAGGTTTAGTACTTATTTATATAGCTGTGGCCAAAAGTTTTGCATCACCTAGAATTTTAGGATTGTGACATTATTTTTATATATATATATATATATATATATATATATATATATATATATATATATATATATATATAGATAGATATAGATAGATAGATAGATAGATATGAACAGAATTTTGATCTTTTATTTAACATCATGTAAGAAACTACACAATTACATCACAAACGTCTTCCAGAAGTCATAATAGTAGTACAGTATTTCATGTTAGATTTCACTTTTTTAAAGTATATGGAAAACTACAAAGTGGTACATGATTCAATATGTTAATGTAATATTATTCAACAGGTTTCATTCAACATTATGAAGCAAAAATAGTTCATTCTATAAGGGGATGCAAAACTTTTGTTCATCTAGTAAAGAGCTATGGAAATAACACATGTATTTTGTTTGACATCAGGTTGTGAAATACAAAAAAAAAAAAGGTAATATATAAAATCACATATAAGCTTGTTTCTATCATTTTGGTCTGTATACTATAAACCAAGAGGTATCTTTATGATCAAGGGCAACACACGTTATTTAGAGTGTGGATTTCCTCAGGTACAGTGGAAGTCTGTATAGAAGGCTGTAGAGCCTGCCTCAATATAACACACACACACACACACACACACACACACACACACACACACACACACACACACACACACACACACACACACACACACACACACACACACACACACACACACACACACATATACAGTATATGATTATGCTTACCTGCTTACCTACAATTTACAGCACAAATAAAGTAGAGATGCTTGTAGAGTATGTATGCCAGTTAAAGTAAGACTTTATTTGCAAGTATGTCAAAGACATGCTTGCCATGTTTCATGCTGCTTTCTGCACTAGGGGCATACAACATATAGCTGAAAATAACCCCAAAATGGTTTGGCAAGAAACGGTACTCTCAATAGGACAAAAGAAAATGTAGTCTATTGCTGTCAGCAATGTGAAAAGGACAGTTCAGGACTAAAGAATGGAAGAATGCACTGTGATAGCCAGAACTGCATTGGAAGTGACTGTAGCTAACAATAATTCCATCCATCTTACCTGTTCTGCACATTCATTATACACGTCTCAAATATGACCTTTTGAAAGAAACACATGGGGCCCAGTTTTGATCACAGGGTCAAGGCATTAACGCTAAGGCAAAGTGGGCTGTGTCAGGGAAAACGGGCACAATGAGACTTTGCACTTGGAAGGGATTTTGGCACTATATTTCGCCAGGTGTTGGCCCACAATTCAGGAAGAGGTCTCATTTACATGTGCATGATAACCTGAATGATTTGAAGACAGAGCACAGGTTTGTTTTAAAATAACCTTCTCATAGCAGGCCTTATCAGTGGTCTTCAATGCTGGGAAAATGGTCCATATTTAATAAAGGGTGTTAATCTACTAGGTTTGTCAACATAAAAGTGTTGTCTTATTTTATATTTTAGGCCTAGTTGTAATTTAGTTTTACGTTTACTAAACGTATACAAATAATAAACAGTACAGTAGCAGTACAGTAACAGGTCTGTGTGGGACGAAGCATCATTACAAATTGAGTTTCTCAATAAGGATTGAGTTATATTGCTTTTTTCATTTAGGGGATAAGATTACAATTTGAATGCATCACCAGTTTATCAAACATCTTTTTATTTATTTATTTATTTATTTATTTATTTATTTTATCATTTTCAATACATAATTACTATTACAATAGATACCTTCATCTTTCTGTCCAAACCCTTTCCTTTTCCTATCCATAACTGATTATAAGAAAAAAAAAGCCCACCTAATCCCAATATTTCTGTATTTTAATTACCTCCTGACCTCCTTGATGTTTTTCATTTATATTATCTTAAAATTATTCCATTTATAATCCCCAATGCAAAGAAGTTTATTTAGATTGGATTATAAAGTACACCATGTGTCCAATCACAAATACATCTTCCATAAGGACTGTTTCGTGACGTTTTTGGACTGTGATTTCTCCAGCACAGATCAACATAATTTTACATGCAAAACAAGAAATTACATTAAAAAAAATAAAACAGGCTTAAGCCAAGAAATACATATTACAATAGTTGGATATTAGAATTGTTTCCTTGTTTTATATCATCCTACTCTATCATGCAATCAATCATTACCAGTTAGTGATTAGTCAACTGTAAAGTTTCATACATGGTTAATATTAGGGACCACTTTACCTCATTCTAAGGTTATGTTTTATCATACAGTCAACAGTACATGCTTGTATTCTGATGGGTACTATTAACCTACACTGTGCTGAATAAAGGCTGCACGCAATGACAGTAGCACTAATATTCTTAAAAAAAACAACAACAAAAAAAAACAAAACATATTTGACCCTGTCCTTTTTTATTTTGACATGGGTCTAAAACAAACACTTCCCCCAGTTTCCTTAGAAATTCATCCTCTCTGCAGTGAATTCTGGGATTGTAGTCCTCTGATAAGGTGTTATCTCTGATTAAACGCGACAAAGAAATACATATCCCAGTTTCTACAGCAGTAACTCGAGTTCCGTTGTAGGAAAGGTCACATTTATGTGATGAATCAATTGCATTTGCTAGTTTTGCAGCATATTTTGGTTTAATTGGGAGGGATTGCTGTAATCTTCAGTTTCAGTACAGTGTAGCTGGTATTAATGTTACTACAATCCACTTTAGAAATGATGTGCTTCCTGTACACTGAAGTGAAAGTCATTTGCTCGTATTCGTACAGTAAACTGATCATACAGTCGTGGTCACACTTATTTGAGGATGTGTTGTTTCCAGTAGAAGACATATAAATGAAGAGTGCATCTTAGATGATTGTTCTGAAGAAAACAAAAAACACTTTATTTTCTGTGATTACTTTGCTTAAAAGGGGATGTGGGGTTTTGATACAAATTGCAATATAAACAAGCTCAAAACCAATATGTTTGATGTTGGGTAGCCAGGAACACAGGCATTATAAAGTCTTCTCTTCTTATCTGCTAAGCTGATAACAGGCAGGAGACATATTGAAAAAGAACTCAAGAAACATGGACATTTTCATCTGTCAGATTATACTCTGGGTAGACAGATGTTTGGAAGCAGTAATATTTAAAAATAAATAAATAAATAGATAAACACATGGTTCTGTTAATGGAACGGTTTTCCAGAGGGGGCTGAGGCAAGTATTGAAAAGCAGATTTGACTGGGGTTCTGGATGACTGTTAGACAATTTTATTACAAATCAAGGGAAATAATGTATAATTCGGTAATGCATATTTTATCTATAAAATAACTGGGGCATCTCAGGGAAGCTTTATCTCTAGAGCATATGGGGTTTTAGATTTAAAAGCACTCTGTTTTATAAATACAGTATATTATATGGATTAATTTGTTATACTGTATGTACAGTATATCATCGCATTAAAGTTACCATCATTGATTTATTGTGCTTCATGCAGTAACTAAACCCAGTACAGTAAGTAAATACTTTGATTTTCTATACCATTACTGTTATAAATAAATAAATAAATAAAACAGTCAGGTTCCCAAGTATATCTATACCATAACTGTTTAACTAAGTGTGCTTTACTGTCTGCTCTCTTACAAACTAATAAAACAAAACAGCACTGTCACAGGATGACACGAGTGGAAGGGCTGTCAGGCAGCAATGTAGGGAGACTCGGAGACAGACGGCAGGTGAAAGTGCTACGGCACGTATTTATTAGACAAACACAACAAAATAAACAGTTTAAACAAAAACAGATCTCGCACACACTCTTAACCAAAGACAAACACTACACACAGGATCAGAGGTCTACCCTCTCCAGAATCCTAACACCAACCAAACCTGTGCTCTCAGTGCTCCCTTATATACACCTGTGCAACAATTTACACCCACTTAATCAATTAAACCCTCCACCACATTCTCACATGTATTTAAAGTGCCAGTGAATTAACCCTTTAATTACCCACCACCACTACAAAACACACATACACACACACACACTATAAACATAGGGCAGTACCCTCATTCTGTCACAAGCACACATTGAACCTACATACAGTCTTACAAAATTCAAACAATGAAGAAAAAAATAACGAACGAATGAAAACCATTTCATTTGTTTTGACAGCGAATCATTTTGGTGCAGGATAATAGTACATTTCTGTATCAAGAACTGAAGCAACGTGTCCATAACAGCTGGGCAGCACCCTTTTGGATGTGCAATGCACTCTGGGTGCTGTAGTGTAGCCCTACTGTTCACCAGAGACAAATAAAAAGACTGGAATGTTAATGTTGAAAAATATAACTCTCAAAAGCATTGCACAAGCAAACAAGAGCAACGCGATTTCTAGACAAAAAAGTGCTGGAATGCAAGTCTTTGGAACTGAGTAGTGTCAAAAAGAATTTTTTTTTTTTTGTATGTGGCATACAATACTGCATTTTCCTTTTTGAAAATCATACTGCAAGTGGAGGTTTGACTGAGGTGCTAAATATAACTGGAGGGCTGAACAGGTGGACCCACAGGAGGAGGGCACACAGCAGAGGCTGGGACCTGGTGGGGAGAGATGCCTGACCGCAGCAACAGAAGACGCTGGAAAATTAAGACAACAGGCCTTTTTACAAAGATTTTACTCCTGAGCTATTTATAGATTGCTTTCTACTGGATGCAACATACAGTAAATACACAATATAATGTAAACACAATGATCATTTTAATATTCATGAAACATTGTTGGTCATAAATATAAGTTCTCGTATTTTCTTGGCAGTGTTTAGCAAAAAAAAAAAAAAACATTGCTGGCACTCCAGCCTCAGAAAATGAGATCTTAACCAATTGCATAATCCTGGGAACTAATTTTAATACTTTGAAAATGCCACAAAAAATGTGGTTCCACTCTATTAACCCCTGATCTTCTGATGTGGCATGTGCTGCACAAAATGTCTGTATTAAATACAGAGACAGACAGACTCTTTATAATTATGATACTATCAATAAACTTTGCCCTTTGCAAGTTTCAATCACAATTGGAAAAGTGGTTTTCTTATACCTAATGGCACTCGAAAGCACTGAATTATTTGTACCGATTCAACACTTATTGTTGTTTATCCCTTGCATAAAGGAAGTGAGGGATAAACGTTGGGTAAATTTCAATCTTTATTGACAAAATAAAAATATTGGTCTTTTTTTTATTTTGATGTTTACCGATGTCTTACCATTAAAATCTAAAGTAGACAAGCCTTTATAAATATCTGGAAATATGGAGTCTGTATATGATCTACTGTATACCAAAATATAGAGCTGACAGCAGGAGGCTGCGTGGTCCAGTGGTTAAAGAAACGGGCCTTGTAACCAGGAGGTCCCCGGTTCAAATCCCACCTCTGCCACTGACTCACTGTGTGACCCTGAACAAGTCACTTAACCTTTCGGGTGAGACGTAGTTGTACGTGACTCTGCAGCTGATGCATAGTTCACACACCCTAGTCTCTGTAAGTCGCCTTGGTTAAAGGCGTCTGCTAAATAAACAAATAATAATGTAGAATTGGGATTGGACAAAGCTACATTTGACTTTATTTTTGATATTACGACTGGACAAAATCTATAAAGCTTTATGTACAGCTACATTGGAAAAAATATTCATTTGTAACTATAATGACATAACGATCGCTCTATCCGAATTGGTAGTTAAATGACTGTGTAACCTTTACAGCTTTGTAAAAGAAAGATATATCATTATGTAAAACATCCAAAAGATGGGGTGTACCTTGACCTGCAGGCACATATACATCTGATTTACAAAAATCCTGGAAAAATAGTATCATCCTGTTCAAAGCTCAAATTCTGTGAGGAAGGTTGCCAGGATATTCTGCGAAATCAAACAGATTTAAAAAGTGCCTGGAACAACAACAGATTGAGATCCATAAAAACTAGAATAAAAGGTTTTATTATCTTGTGACATTCCCTGCATAATGGAAATATTTTATAATGCCTGTCGTTTATGGACCTCAGTCTGTAATAAATCATGTTATGCAAAAAACATCCTTATCAATGATGGCATTAACAGCACAGTATAAAACAGGTTCCTTGGATAGGGGGAAACAATTGACTTGCTATATTTACGCTAGAACAAAATTCAATCTGCCACCATATTAAATGCTACATTTTTTATTATCTCACAAGCATATGTTGAAACTGCTACTGATGATGAAGTTAGCTGCTGGGCACAGCTCTTTCCATCTTTATTTTAATAAGAGGAATGGGCAAGTTGTTTGTGACCTTTGTCAAGGGCTTACTGAAGACAAGAAACCTATCAGCAGAATTATTACCCTGCAGCGGGTGTGAATATGCAAAGAGGAGTACAGAAAGGGAATTGTATCGAACCCTTTTGTCTCATGAGCCTGCACATAACACATCCAAAAAGAGCCAAGGTCTGCAAGAGGGTTTGTTGGCATCAGCTACACTTTTAAGTACATGCCAAAATGTTGTTTCATTAAATGCGTAGTTTAATTCTGTGACTCCTTCTGTAATCTATACATTAAGCTAACAGAATAATGTCCATAGTTGGGACGAAGTTGTCTTAAAGATAGCTTAAATTATGAAGACACATCCATACATACCATCTTTATTATTATTATTATTATTATTATTATTATTATTATTATTATTATTATTATTATTAATAATAATAATAATAATAATAATAATAATAATAATAATAATAATAATAATAATAATAATATTTTGGCACTGTTTGTGACACATACAGCACAAACTGTTGAACTCAGCAACTATCAGCTAGGCATTTCTACTGTGAAGTATAAAAAGTAAACAGGTTCAGTAGGATTGAGCCAATGGAGTACCTCACTGAAGTTGTGCAAGACCATTGTTTGATGATGTACATTATCTTTAGTACATTGCTATGAAAGGGAGATGGAGCTAAATGTCTATCAGTATGCAACAAATGGTTAAAAATGCATTTTTAACCATTCATGTTACTCCACAATAAGAAAAATCATAGCACAATATTATAATGTAGGGTTACTGTTAATGTTACTACAAATGCATTACGTGTTCCAGACGCCAGAATCAAAATCCTCAAATGTATAATAATTGAGTACTTTAGTATTATAATGTTGCTTAATTATTAAACCAGGGTGCCCTATGGAAGTGGGATATGTCCACAAGTGTGTTTATGACAGCAACCATTTATGTCACATATTTTAATATACATTCACAAAGGCATGGATCATGGTCATCTTCAATAAAAACACTACCATTATATAACAGTTCATTATCTCTTCCAGTTTGCAGATACAGAACCCTTGATGAAGGTCTGACTTGGATTGTCAAAAACTCTATTGCTAAGTTTAACTGCACACAACCAGATGCTCTTTGTCTCCATGTCCTCTTGCCACACACTCCCTTATACAGCCAGGCTTCCTATTTTATAGCAGCAATTTAATGATATGTACCAAAGACCAAAATAACTGAAACACAGGCGAGTACACACACAATTGCTTAAAGCACCATGTAACAAAATACCAACATCATTCATTTACCTGGAATGGTGCCTAACCATACCAAATCATGATGAAAAAGGGAAATTGGAGAATTGTTGGGGTAACTAACTTTGCACATCAAGGTTGCTGTAAAGATATGTCGCCTTGCACCCAGGTATAAAGAAATGATGCTTTACACTGCGTATCATTGGTATGCAGCACTTCCAATGGACAGGAAGTGGCAGCTCAGTCATTGCAAAGACAGTTGTAAATACTAGACTACGAGACAGCAAATAACAGTCATCATTTTCCTTTTATTCTGAGATTAACCTTGAAGCCTCCCACCACCCCACCCCCCATCCACAAAAAGCTGAATAACAAATATCAAACCTAGGAAACATTGACAATACAGTATGCAAATGAACTTTGCTTTAATGCCTTAAGCTTTTGACCTACATACAAAATATACCACTGAACAAGATGGATACTGCAATTTTTAAAACAGCGGAACAATGTGTGTTATAATACGTATTTTATTTGAAAATAATAATACAATAAAAATAAATAAATTGGTCTCTGTTTTCTGAAACGCTCCTGTTCCAAACCCTTCAAGGTGTATATTTGAAGGGGTCACGGTGGTGTTATAATCATCTGACGGGTAGGAGACCTGCTGGGGCCTGTCAGTGTTTCTGCTAGTGGCTCTGTATTGATGGACATCTTTCCCTCAGCTCTGTGTCACTGCAGGATCATCACACATGATTATAGAGGGATCAGCATGATCGGCTGTCACTGATTTTACTGACATCTGTCCACGGGGTGAGACAAGCTGGAACATGAATTATTGAAGACTTACACAGTAAGATTTGTATTGCTTTAGTAAATGGCAAGCACTGCATTTTATTTTACCCTCTAGGGTCAAAAGGTTAAAAACAAACATTTTTTTTAACTCGTTGGACCCTGATAAAGTTTAAATCCATGAAACTTTAGAAAAATAAACCAATACCATATATTGTGACTAATATTACTTTAAAATGTTGTTTGTTATTACTTTATAATGCACTTTCTGAATCTGACATTAAATATTAAAGACGCCTCAGGATTTTTTCAGCCAATCAGCGTCACAGAGAAGCCCTACTCAATTACAGCCTTTTTCTTCGTATGAACAGTTTGGGTGTATATTATTTGTTATAATATATAGTGACATAACGAACAGAAATTGTAGAACTAGCAGTGATTACTTTAAACAATTGAAGAATATGTGTTGAGAATAACATTAGAAAGCAGAATTAAAGAAAATAATAAAACTATGAACTTATACTTCAGTGTCTTTTTTTTTTAAGTCCCTAAACTTGTTAAAATAGAAGCCAACAATGGTCTTATCCAATATATTTAAAAACGTTTCTGGTCCCTTTATGCAAGTGCAAAGGCAAAGGCAACAACAACTGTAATGGTATAAAACTAGAAAAAATGCAGAGGAAGGAGCAGCAACATTATTGTTCCAAGTACCTTCTTGCTTGTTTTATTTAAAAAAAAAATGTCTTTCATCTCTGAAAAGTGTCTTTGGGTTTACAGTGTCCTAAGTAGGGTATAAACTGCAGCGTATTTCTTTAAGGGTGTTGCCCCTGGGAGTACCTTAGCCTGGTGTGGATGTTTAAAACAAAA
This sequence comes from Acipenser oxyrinchus oxyrinchus, assembly GCA_030684275.1. NCBI lineage: Eukaryota > Metazoa > Chordata > Actinopteri > Acipenseriformes > Acipenseridae > Acipenser > Acipenser oxyrinchus. Next base: position 99,313,313 of record CM060247.1, read on the forward strand.
AGAAAGAAAAAAAATAATGTAATGCATCGTTGACTTTGTTTCCATTAAAATGTCGAAACGAATCAGCAGTTATGCGTATAATCAGAAATGGAGCAGGTTTCCATTAAAATCCATTTCTTGTAAAACTGGCCAACATGCTAATGTTATGGGTGTGACTGAGATTATTGGCATACAAATACAAAGAACTAAGTACTCTAAGTAAATTGTGCAATAGGCCCTTTCCGTATTTGTCTTCGATACATTTATGCATAAATCCAGGGCTGTGCTTGCTAAATAAAAAGTGCTCATTATACATGCCCCCCCCCCCCTGGTTCAGAATCATGGTATTAGTAATTATAAGTCATGTTTATTTTCTTTTATGGGTTGTCTGTTGTTTTTTGTTTATGGAGCACATACCTAGAATTCCAAAGCAAAATCCAAGAAAGAAACCAGTGCAGGCACAAACAGAGGGTCTTCATAATCCTGTGATAAGCGCACAGTAAGTGAAAGGTTATAGTCCAAAATCAATGCTGTTCCCTTTCAATTAGAAGACGACCAACAACCATACTTTTGGGATTTTCCTGCTACAGGTCAGATGTTTACTGAGTATTTTATGTCAGAGCTGCTGATAGGCCCCTCCGGGGAGTGACGTCCTCGGTCCCGCCTACCGAGGGAATAAGTAGTCACTCCGTGGAGATCACGTTCTCTTTTGCTTCTTACAATCAGGTAGGTAAGGTAGGTATAAACTAATCTCTCCAGTTGCATGATTGAGTCTTTGTGAAAGAGCTCTCACTACGAGATTTCTGGTAGTTCCCCTGCAATTTGTTGCTGGAAGCCAGCTTGCCGCTTCCTTGGAATCGGAAACTCGGCTTCTGAGGACTGAGCTATAAATGTTGCGCAACTGCACTCTGTTTAAAAAAATTTAAAAAAATCTTTCTTTCAACAGCCTACATCGCTTGACGACTGTAGTCTGCTAACCCTACAACATCTGCTGTCTGTGTGTCTGGGCTACTCTGCATACATTCACCAGGTTCTACCAACTTAATATGGTAGATTCCTCTATGCCTTCATTAGGCACAAAGGTTGCACGCTCACACCACAAACATTAGTTTGGTGGTAGCGAGATATTCCTCATCTGCTGTCCGCTCACACTGTCTCGCGACGGCTTTGATATACTTTCCCAAAAATATGGTTGTTGTCGAATTGAAAGGGAATACTAGGTTACGGATGTAACCCTGGTTCCCTGAAAGAGATGATGACCAACAAACCTTACGAGGTTGCATCACTCGCATTCATGGGTTTGATGCAAAAGAGGAAGTAAGCTCCGTGGAGTGACTATTTATTCCCTGGGTAGGCGGGACCAAGGAAGTCACTCCCAGGAGGGGCCTATCAGCAGCTCTAACATAAAATGTTCAGTAAATACCTGACCTGTGGCAGGCATATCCCAAAAGTATGGTTGTTGGTCGTCTTCTCTTTCAGGGTTCACCCAGTATAGTATGACAGAAGGATGGACAGACAAACAGACACAATCTGTGTATAATGGCCCATTTTTTAATATACCTTTTTACTTACAGTATTTAGATTTTGAACATTTTGAACACTAATTGCATACCATTATAAACAGGGAAAAAATCCTTATGCTGGGGAAATGTGAACGAATTCACGGATAAAGTAAGGAGGCTGTGTGGTCCAGTGGTTAAAGAAAAGGGCTTGTAATTAGGAGGTCCCCAGTTCAAATCAGCCCCTGACTCATTGTGTGACCCTGAGCAAGTCACTTAACCTCCTTGTGCTCTGTCTTTCAGGTGAGACGTAATTGTAAGTGACTCTGCAGCTGATGCATAATTCACACACCCTAGTCTCTGTAAGTTGCCTTGGATAAAGGTGTCTGCTAAATAAACAAATAATAAAGTAACAAATCAAAGTTTCCAAAAAAACTATGGTAAAGGAATTTGCAATTTTGAATTACAGCTAAATGTATGTGAATTCCTTCATGAAAGAGTTATAGTTTTATGCACAAGGGTCCTGTTAATTCAGATGAAGGGATATAGCCAGCTCTAAATCAGTGTATAAAGAATTTAGCCATAATCCAACCACAGGACAGAGTGTCCTTTACTAAAACCTATACTGTTCTAGCTTTACGAGATGGATTATTTATTCTGAAAAGTAATTGAATAGTTCATAACCAGCAGATTGGGATTACAGAAGTCATTACAGTTTTCAGCAGCACAAAGCCTTTATACAATTACTATAAATCCAGCTGAGAGACAAAATCATTTCATCAATATGGAACGCTGGAATACTTTGATTTGACATTAATTTCTTAAACTCGGAATGTATTAGTAAGAAGACTCCTTTCTTCATTTCATCTTGGAGGGTCAAGGGAAATTCTTCAACATATGGATGCTGGAAATGAACTGGTGTCATAAGACATGCAGCGCAATATACAAGTTTAAATTGGAGGCTGTGTGGTCCCGTGGTTAAAGAAAAGGGCTTGTAACCAGGAGGTCCCCGATTCAAATCCCACCTCAGCCACTGACTCATTGTGTGACCCTGAGCAAGTCACTTAACCTCCGTGTGCTCCGTCTTTCGGGTGAGATGTAATTGTAAGTGACTCTGCAGCTGATGCATAGTTCACACACCCTAGTCTCTGTAAGTCGCCTTGGATAAAGGTGTCTGCGAAATAAACTAATAATAATAATAATAAGACATGCAGCGCAATATATAAGCTTACATTGGAGGCTGTGTGGTCCAGTGGTTAAAGAAAAGGGCTTGTAACCAGGTGGTCCCCGGTTCAAATCCCACCTCAGCCACTGACTCATTGTGTGACCCTGAGCAAGTCACTTAACCTCCTTGTGCTCCGTCTTTCGGGTGAGATGTAGTTGTAAGTGACTCTGCAACTGATGCATAGTTCACACACCCTAGTCTCTGTAAGTCGCCTTGGATAAAGGCGTCTGCTAAATAAATAAATAATAATAACATTGTTTTATTTTGTAGATGTATGATTAAATGTCAGACTGAGGTAAAAATACAAATATCCACCAAGAATTGTGGATTAAAATTACCACTCACATTTAAGTTGTGTTTTCAGCCAGAATATCCAGTTGCAGTTTAATCTGGAATAAAGTTTTTTGGGGAAAAAAAAAGAAAAATTCCAGTTGCAGTTCAATCTGAACAATCGGGTTTGGGGAGTTTAATTACCCCTGCCCTAACATAATCCCCTCAAGACTGTCTGTCTTTGAACTGCATCTTTCACTGTCTCTGATTCACATCAGAGTGGCATACCACAGCTGTTAATTTTGCCTCAACATCTGGGGTAACCAGAATATAAATTATATGTGTGGTGGTTTTAAGAGTGGCCTTAAATACATAGTGTTACAACATTAGGATTGTGTAAAGCAAACTAAAGTTTCAGCGACTTGAAATACAAGAGCTCACCTGAGCTTCCTGTGAATAGATTTAATGCGAGATGGAGTCTACAGTGTAAATCCATCATTTCTGACCTAGCCATTAAAATGAGGCACAAGCCTTCACCGTATTGATGCTTTTAGTAGGGACTGTAAACAAAAAGAATGTGAACAAGCTGCATTCTAATAGACCACACTGGAGGAGAACATAGATACCGAGGAATTATTTAAGATCTTTTAAAATGAAATTCAACATGGTTGTGCAGATATTTTTTGCCTCTAACAATGCTCTTTCGACCTAGGCCTGTGAATATATCCAAGAGTTATTTTTTCTTTTGTTTATTGTGCATCAAATAGACATTTACTACCAGCAGACTTTATGACAAATTAAAAGCTGGCTTCCAACAGAATTTCATTTTAGTGATTTTTGTTTTAATGTATGTATGAATCAATTAATTGTGTCATAAAAGGGCACCATAAACTGTGTGCTGGAGTTAATGAGTCAGACATTATCACATCACTACACCAGCTGGCATTATGTAGTGTATGCTGTTTGTCATAATATATGCTGCCATGCTTAGCAGCCATTAATTGTTTACACTAGCAGTTATTTGTTTCCTTAAAAAATGCTTCTGTACTAGGTAGGCTTGTAAGAAAAAAGAAAATGTACTAATCAATCCCATGCCCCAAGGAAAGGGAATTTCAGTTATTAAAAATGCATAATAAGTTGTTCTTAGAATCATCCAGGTGAAGGCCATGTAACTGAAAATTAGCTTGACACCACTTCTCGGTGTATTTGTTTCATAGTGAATCTTTGATTTTAAAAAAAAAAACTTGCTTTGCAAGCAATTGAAATAATAGCAATTTGCTTCTTTTTAAATATTCATCTGCAATTATAAAAAATAGACTATAAACTATAAAAAGTCCCTAATCTGCAGGAGAGCCAGCGCCTTTGCAACGCTTCCTGTGGATCCCAAGCTAAGACCAGCAACTAGACACGGCCAGAATGCAACCCTGTGCTCCCTTGACTGCATGACTCACTGTACACACCACATGGTCGTGACTTTACCAGTAAGTCATTTGGGGTCCATCTTGTTTTTCTTCTGTATGGAGAAAGCAAACTAAGAAATGGGAGGAAAATATTACCACTGCGGGACACAGTTCTGAGTTGGTTATATTCCATTCATGGTTTTAAAAGAGCTTTTTGTGTTTAAACTCCATAGAAGATACTAGCACTGTAATGTGTTGATGCACTTCACCCATTGAAACACTTAAAAATCTATGTGGCAGGCTCTGTTTTTTAAAGCAAGGTTAAAACATCAAATTCCAGTTTAATCAGTTTCCTATTTAGAAACATGATTACTCAGTCATGCATTGGTGCGTCTAACACAGACGCTTTACTTAGCTGACATGTAAATCAAACCTTTGAAAACCTGTATATAGTATCAGATCACCAATATCCAACAGTGCTACAGAGTACATGGGCCACTCACAGCAAGCGGGAGAAGTCAACAGGATCTCAAGGTCATCTGACACGTCAGTGTTGAAGGATGATGAGTAGAAACAGTGCTTGCCAGCTAGTTTGAGTTCAGTGAGACCAGCAGATTTCTTTACCTTGAATGAGCAGAGGGGAGAAGTACCAGAGGACCCCTGCAGCAAGGTAACTGGTACCAAATGTTGCCTTCCTCTAAGCGGTGAACCATGAACAGGCCGAATCCCAGAGTGCTTCACTGTGGGTCTAGAGGACATCAGGACAGATGTCTCTTGTCACAGCTTGCGCTGAAGATCATGAAACACTTTTGCACAGGAACTTAAGAGCTGCTACTGAAACATTTAAAACTGACGCCAGTCTCGCTCCCATTTAAAACTATACATGATTTAAAACTGCTGTCATCTTGAGTGAGAAGCTATGGAACAATCTTTGAAAAAAAAGAAAGACTGTTCATTTTATTTGTTATATCCTCAAAAGATATTGATATTTACATGAATCGAAAACCCTGTTCTCTTGCATGCAGGTATATTTAGAAGTCACCCATACAGGATTTTATATGTAATACTTTTATATGTAATATATGCAAGGATCAAATTATAAACAGTCAACGAGGTATTAAGAAATGTTTATACAGTATGTTATAACAATGTTAGACTGTTAATAACAGCCTATATCAATACAGAAAGATCATGTGCCCAAGACATTTATAAGAACCCTTACAATGACTTTATTGGATGACATGAAGTGTTAAACTAGTAATGTGGGTAACATGTTAAAGACTAACATGTTATCAAAAGAATGTACTGACACGATTAGTGTCATATTGTAATTATAATATTAGCATTAAATGCCTTCGTTTCATGTTCTTTTAACACTGTATTGCCATAACCTTATCAATGACAATCTAACAAAGTGTACAAGATGCTTTATACCATTAATGAGTTATTTATAATAAGTTAGGTAAATGTAAATGATTGTATGAGCAAACATTCTTATTCCTGCCAAATATAAGCTATATATTTCAATATACAGGATCAATACAAAGAAATGGTGTATATTTTCTTTATCATATTGTAGAGTATTGTACTGCTGATATCATCATTATAATAACCTGCTGCATGGCTTTTTAATGTAATAAGGCAAATACGACCAACAGTTCTTATAACATTTACTTTAAGTTTAACTAAAGTGCACCTATAGCGTAGTCAGGTGTCTGTGGGGTATGTTTAGAATTATGTATTAACCTTTCCTTCATCCTTACTGATGGCTTTTGACATCAACATGCAGCAACCTTCAGATCTTGTATTTGTATGCTATGAAGAAACAATTGCGTTCGATGCAAAGTTCTCCCAGAAAATGATTAATTCCCTGGAATCTATTCCTATCCTGCTTTTAAGAAATGCCTGTAGTTTGTAGCATCACAGTTTTAATATTTGTATATTCTGGTTAGCATGCAAAATGAAAAAGTAGACACAGAACATTCAGATCCTGTTTACCAGCAGCTACATTGGGTGCATTTATTGTTCTTGATGGTGAGTAGCCGCATAATTAATGAGTATTTTCTAATGTGACAGATGTTTGATTTTGGCTGTACAAGTAATTAATAACGTAGTGGAGAGAGGCAGATTGTTTAAAGATTATTTATGAAGATATTTGTTTTCCTGCTAGCTGCTGATGTCAGGGTAATGTCAGCTCTCCTTCATGCTGGTGTCATCACCTGCTCTCTCAACAGCTGTTTGCCTGCTTTGACTGACTACAAATGTTTGGTTTGTGTCTTTTCCTCCAGGGGATTAGAACATGGGAGAGAGACGGAGGGGGAAAAAAGACTTTCCTGCTTACACTTTACCATATCTAGGAAATTACACAAGGATTAGGATAAAAAAGCAAGGAAGACATCCTTAAAGCCTTTCTTTTTTCATAAGGAATCCTGCTGTGTTGCACAGAACAACCTTCTCTTCCAGTTCAGCTTTTGCGTCAGTTACCTGTTTGCCTAGAAACGGAGTTCAGCATTTCTCAGAAATCTTAGACAGCTGCCTTGTAAAGCCTTTTTAAATGCATGGCAATGAAAGCAGTTCTGTTTGAAATGCGATGGGGCTCAGGGATGCTTGATTCCATGTGATTCCCACTGGCAGGGGCTGAAGCACTATATAGCACTCTACACATAGGTGATGAAATCCCAATTTGTGAGCTGCTACCCATCTGCTCACTTGTTACATTTTCCAAAGCAGCTGTCAATATCCTTCATATGGAATAATATAATTGTTAGGGTTTTAAATCATTGGACATTGCTACATGAAACAATTTTGGACCCACTACATAGTAAGTGTTATGAAGACTTCCTAGGTTTGGATATGATAAAGTGTGAGCTAGGTAATGGATACACACATAATGGGGCATGCATTGCTCATTTTGTTCACTAGATACAGTATTTTATTTGAGTATCCCCACAAATATTATCCATTTATGACCAATGCCAAAAAGATTGGGTGGGACAATTGCTCTTCATTTCACCCAAACAATGGGATTGTGCAATGGTGACTGAAAAGACTGTCACCACATTCAATTTTGCATCTTGGCAGTCTCAATTATAGAATTCCATTTCCCCACCCAGTCGTTCTGCGTTAATGCATATGCTTTAAATGCTTGTTTCCTTCATAGGAATGTGTTAATTCATACATAATTACATTTGAATTAGACTCTCAAAGTATTTGCCGTTTTTAGTCTCATTCTTCATAAAGCTACTAGCAGTAGTCTGACTCATTAATAGAACAATTTGACATTGACCATATTATGCTTATTAGACATTCCCAGTGTGGTCAATTTATCAAAGTGAGGATGGCTATAATAAGCCCAATATCTTCTTTAGGCTAATGCAGTTCAAGGTGCCACAGTAATGTAATTCAATGGGTATGTTTTAGGTTTCCTGGCTGGTAAGGTGGCCAATAAGTTCAGGTGACTCTAAATAGATCATATTGTTATATATTTGGATAGGTACTTTGTATTATAATGGTTAGGTTTATTGCTTGGCCATATGTATTCTTTCCATCTAATAAACCTAACCATTAAACCAAAAAAGTAATACTGTAGGTGCATTTACCACTATTTTCAAAGCAGCTTTACAAATACGGCATATTCTAATGTCAAACTTATAAGAAAAGTATAAAAAGGTTTGGCTAGTGCTTTGTAAGAAGTCGTCAGTTCAGCACTCCGTAAGCCCAACAGGGCTGTCACTGATACTGCTTACTGTAACACACCTTGTGATGTAAATGCTGAATTTGTTATAGTGACAACTTTTTACAAGAAAAAACAATAATAAGGTAACAGCCATTTTTATGAAAAAATATGGGATACTTCATCTTGGTTGTTATAGGGTTGTTTCAGCACTTCTGTGCTGTCGTATAAGGTTTTCACTTGGAAATGAATTACTACGATCACTTGCCATTAAAATACACATATTATCCATAAGCAGAACATAGGCACTGTAGATATCAGGTATATTAAAGAATATATGATGCATTCATAATATATATGCTAATGCAAAAGGCAGTAAGCTATGAAGTCTATAGGGCACCTTGTTCTTAACATATTGCCTTAGATTAATAAACACAGCAGGTACCTATAAAATAATAATAAAAAGCCTGCATCAGATACAGCCTAGTTTTCGCAACAGCAGGCATGGGGCAATTTATGCCTCAATCTAGGCTCAAACTTCGAGTTTTCTTTTTTTATTGAGCTGTGTGGTGGGAGCTGATAATAATGAACTGTACTGCATGCCAAACACAGAGGATAGGAAGTGAATGTAATTTCCTCAATGTGGGAATAAATCATATTGTGAGGGCTTTACTGGAAACTGTTGTGGATATTCAAATCGGCTGGTTTGATTGAAGCAATCAAATGGATCACGAGGCTATAATTCGACAGAAGGTTACGGCAGGTGACCCACTGAGATATGATCTTGTTTACGGGGGAAATTGCTGAAAGATTACTCTTCGGTGTCTTATTAGTCCATATGATTAAAAACAAAGCTTTAATATTTAACTCGCAGTGGCTGAAGTGATTATTATTTTTTTTTCGCTGAGAGGGGATTGTTTCATTTAACATTTAGTCTCATAATGTAAGTATAAGAGCTTACATTAATTCAAACCATAGCTTTCCCTAGGATTATGGGCATTAAACAATATCAAAATGATAATAGAAGCAGCAGAAATCATGCACAGACAGAGAGTCTGGGATTAAGATCAAACTGATCCCTCTAAATGCTTATTCTTATCACCGCTATAAGACTATTGTTGAAAGTCTTTTGGCTTTGTATTCTGTTCTCTGCAGGTGTAACTAAGCACAGAAGGGAGGCCAAAGGAGAGAAGTGGCCTACTTTCACTGGCCTTGGACAAACAGAAGGCATATTGCTGAGAAAAAACGTAACAATGCTAAAAATATGCCTTCCGCTTTTATAACCACCATGAATCAAACTCGAAGATTAAATTATTATATATTTAAAGGAGGGAGACCTTCAACACTGAGGTGCTTCACCCTAGCATTGCCAAACCCCAACACCCAGTAAAAGCATGTCTCCTGATGGAAATATGTTTGCAGATGCTGATACAAATTTAGATGCCGTGAGTGTGCAAACACCAGCTGTCAGATGTTTGGATTCTGTGTTATTTGTCAGTCAGGAGCATGGGGATTAGGTAAAACTGAGGTGCTTCATTGTAAGCAGATTGATTTGCATGAGAGCATTTACTGTGAAGAATACTGAGTTTTGTTGTTTACCATCAGTTACAGCAATTACCACCTGGTGGTACTGTGTGGCAAATTTAAATCCTATTCGGATTTATGTAAATAAGAACTTTATTAAACAAGAATATTAGCTACAAAGGAGTTTCTGTGTCCATACCCACACACATACGCAATACAGTGTGTAATATTCTTTTTGAGCTCTCTCCCCCTCTCTAATTCACTTTAAAATAAACCTTAAATTACAATCTGTTATAGAAATTGTATGGACTTTGTCAATGCTTCTGCATCTGTGAGCACTCTCAACTAAATCCCGCATTGGAACCGTTTCAACCGTGCATTCCCTTTTTATCGTTTCTTGGAACAATACACAACACGTCAAATGTGCAGCTTAAATTTTAAATATATCCATGATTTTAATCCTAGCTGTTGACCTTAATTAAAACGTATTTGTGTAGAAATACTAATCCTGATTGAGAGCTCCAGCATTCACTATATTGATGGTTGCACAAATAACATGTAAAAGAAAAAAAGAAAAAATGTAAGCTTTCAGCAAAATACAATTGAAATAATTGGTCTAAAATAATTCTTAAAGCCTGGTCCAAACTGAGTCGATTTGATTAAACTTTTTTGGCAACACTGATGGTGAAATTTGTTGGATGCAAATCCCCTATTCACACTACCTAAATAACAAAGGTCAGCACACGCTGAGTATAGCATTATACAGGTAGTGAAAATACGCTCAAAATCTCAGTATGGACATAAAATGTATTTCAGGGAAGAATCATCTCTGTGAGAGTGACTCATTCAATGAATACAAGAGCTCTTAATTGGTTCCAGACACTTGAAAATGAAGTTGGGATTATAGATTAGCTAATTACTCTATTACTTGAACAGGTATTTAAACAGCTGAGATGGAAACGAGAGTAGTGTGGGTAAGACAGCTTCGTTACAGAAGGACCTATTTTGTTTATTTATTTATTGTTAAATTGTTTGTATGCAAAAAAGAGAAGTTTGTGTACAAGCGCCTTTTTTCTGCCTGAGATCAAACAGACACACTGTCCACAGGTCCCTGTCTGGAACTAGTAACCATATAAAAATGAAAGGGGCATAAATAACACTACAGACATAAATAACACTATGGGCATACAGTCAAGAAAACGGTTAAGGCATTCACCAGGTATATCTTCTACATGTTCTTCAATAACTTGTGGCAGCTGTCGAGATGCATTTTGCACTGGCTGCACCCCATTAAAAGCAGGTGCCCCCATTAAGACATCAGATTTGATCATTAGTCAAGTAGCTTCAGGTGATAACATCATTTGTTGTTGGTGCTTTGGGAATTTGTTGTTAGTTTCAAATGTTGCTCCTTTTATTTATGTTTGTATTATCACACGAAAATATATGCATGAGTTGGTAATGCATTAACATCCCAAAACCAACACGAGACATACACTATATTATTTTGTCATAATAATGAATTTACGGTATCTTTTTATGTATGTTCAATTACATAAAATGCATCAAGTATTTGTAGATACTCTGGCCTGAATTAAATCCAAACTATGGTACGAGAAATGACTGATAGAATGGCCAATGTGTGTTTGCAAATGAAGCCGGTACAGGGTAGCGTCATGATGTAGGTGGTCACGTTACCAGAAAATGTTTTGTAAGTACCTGCATATGGTCGTGCTGTTTAAAGGTTTCATTTTTAATAAAGAGCTGTGACGTGAAATTAGTAAATTATGCATACTGTAGCTGTTCCTTTTCAATTAAAAAAAAGAGTCCTGTGAAAAAAAAATACTTACATGGCACTTTGAAAAGGAAGAGAAGTTCATAACTGCTTGATTTATCTTCAGTTTAACAGTTGGACTCTTTGTCCTTCTCTGTCATATCCTACTGGAAATCATCAGATACTGATCTCAATGTTAATATATTCCCTGTTATTTGACTTTTTAATAGGCTTTTACCTAATTACCATCACATGAACCTGAAGTTCTGAGCTTGGAAGGTGTGGGAACAAAAAGGGGTCACATGTGTAGTTTTTTGGCAAAGAGCCTGGTCTGTACCTGTACATCTTAAACCCACTTTGCATGGCTGAATTTTCCCCTTGAACATGATGTCAATATGTTGATGTGCCTCCCTTTATTAAGACACCATCCAACTGATAACAAGTCCTGCTGTGTTTTACCAACATAAATAATTAGAACGGGGACCAGAGAACGGCAGGTGGCTTTTGGCACCAAGAAATAATCATACTTGATGTGGAACATAAAGTAAAAGGAGCCATCTGTTCATGGCAGGGGTATGAAAAAAAATCACGTTAACATATTGTCACTAACATTATGAAATACACAGTTAATAATTTAGTTATCACGGCATTCGACTCTGGACACTTGTTTAAACAATAAAAACACACAATGAGGCCTGCTTTCAAACTTAAATTAACCTTAGCTTTTACTGCTCACGATTGATCCTTGAGGCTTATGGTCACATGTTCTGCCACTATTTGCTTAAAAGAGAGAGAGAGAAGGGTTCCTAGTTAGCTAATTTAATGACGGAAATATCATCTCAGATATGTGATTAACAAACAGCCAGCAGCTGGTACTATAAACTACATCTGAGTACACAATGTTGAGGAATCGTTTATTTAATAATATGGCTCTAAATTAATGTACAACTAACCTAATAAAAATCCAGGAACATATTTGAAAACTCCCTGAAAATAATTATTTCTACTGGAAAACATGTCCCTTAGAATGAAGTGCTAATGCTCTTTATTGGTAGGTGTGCACATGGCTTTCCACGATGAGATAAACACTGTGGGTAGAACCACAACGTTCCTGGTGCATTGTTCAAATGTAAACAGAGTTGTCCAGTGTTGCAGGTTTCTGTCATTTGGACCAATGTAGCATGTGTGGTTTTCCAGAAACGGTGATATTCCAGAAACACAGCTATTGCGTTGAAGAACGAGCCGGCTGTGCGCAGTGCACCCCCTGCCATGCCATGATTGTAGCTCAATATTTGCACATAACACTCATACAGCTTATATAGGTCTTGAGGACCACATGCCATGTCACACTTGCCCATGCATTTTAAAATTGTACCTACATTCTACAGTTTTATGGATAGTCAGTTTACAATTACATCAATTCTTGTCATATACTACCAGTATTTTTACATTCATTTCAGTTTAATGTGGTAAGGCTCTGGCTGTTTTAGGGCAGAAGGTAGATTACATACAAAACTGGCTATAATGGCTAGTGTTTGATGCAACTTTAAATGTCTGGTTTATAGTGTAGCATTTCAGCAGGAGGCAGAAAAAAAGGAGAGGACCGCTTTGTTCTTGGTTCCAATATTCCCTCTTTTTTCGGACGCTATCTCAGCACCCACCAGAGTCCACTGCTCTGTCTGCTTCACAGATTTCAATACACTAATACAGAAACACAAGAATCATGGCAACCAGAACAACAACAACACAACATGGTGCCTCGGTGCCTTTTTATAACTTTAGCTCTGCCCTTTTTTTCAGATAGGGTACCGGAGCTCATGCACATCCCATTGGTCCTCAGCCTCACAATAGGACCAATGGGCACAGACAAACAACAGCCAATCACAGGGGACACAAAAGACACCACACGCAGGCTAGGGATACACAGACAGGGGTAAACAAACCAGCGGCAGGAAATACAGAGCGGAAGGGGAAACACAATTACAGCAGCAATTACAGTACACAGACACCACTGCCCGGATTGCTACAATATTATGAAGAAATATGATTATTGGAATATATGAAAGCCACTAATCAGGGGTGAAATTCTACCGGTACTAACCGGTACTTAGCACCGGGACTATTTTAATGCCGGTATTGGGTACCGGGACGTATTTATATTTTTGCTTTTCATTCAACAATGCATGCATTCTATCTACTCTTACACAGTCCACTAGCATTCAGTCTCGTCACAGCAACTAAACAATCATTAAAATATTCTTGAAATTAACCATTGGTAATGGATGACCTACATTAGTTCTTGGCAGCAAGATAATTATTAAACCAATCAATCAATCTCATCCACCTCTGGATTTATATGATTGGTCAATAACATTGTCAAAATAATGTGCTGGTACCCTCCCCTGATACTACTGACTACTATTTCTTTAAGAAATGGAAAATGAAAGACGGTTGTTCATTAAATGAATGACATCTGAAGTAAGTTTACTGTTATAAAATGTTTAATTTAGTCTCCTGATTAATTAGTTTTTTTTTTCTTTTAAACCCTCAAAACAATAAATTTGACCCAATTTCTGAAATATAGCCGTTTTCTAGGGCATGTGAAATAAAATCAATTTAAAAGTAAAATATGTGTATCAATGTATTCTGGGAACAACTGTACAGATAATAACATATAATTAGGGCTTCTGTTTTTCAGGTTTTATTAATTGCATTTTTCTGTGCTTATTTTAGCTATTTTCGAGTTTTTCGGTTACTTTCCAAAATGCTTGAGGGTTTTTTTTTTTCTGTCAAAATATATATAGTAGTAACTCGACAGTACTTGCGCACTTAAGTTGTACCTTCTTTCCTTTGCTGTCTTCCACAATGAAATCCCTGTGGTCACGGGCACATTCTTCTGGGGTTTTTGTGTGCCGGCATTTTTGTACATTTCGCCACAATTCTGTTTTAAATCCTCCGTATCTTAACTGTAATACAGCTTGAAATCCCTCTAACTAGCCTACATCCTGATTGTAATCTCGTTTTAAATCTTGCAAGTGTAGTCTCCAATAGAAATGTAGGAATGTGCTGTCATTCAGTAGTTGGGGTGGGTTTAAAGTATTGAGAACGAATCAGTGATAGATGCAAGTCAGGAAGGCGGGGCATTGCCCAGCAGCATTGGCCCTTAAATTGGCTCAATTTGTTTAATGTTTACACCTGGCTACACAGTACCTGCACTTTTATGTTGAGAATTTCACCCCTGCCACTAATTAATATCCACATTGAAGCTATAAATGCATGTAGTGAGCCAGCTGTATCGACCTGAACCGTGCTTAGGTACTGTAGCTTTATAGGATGGAGTTTTGCCAGGAGGTAAAAACACACCTCTTGCTAATAAAATGAGCACAACCAGCATGAGACACTAAATAGAGTTTGGGAACACTGGAACAAAAAAAGCATCAAGAGGAATACGTTACAAAAAGGAAATGGAACAATTAAGAACGTGTGAAAGCTGCACATTACTACTGCGATAAACATCATACAAACAGAACCACTGAAGGTGTCTCCTGCATGTAACACAGTTTTAGGGAGTGTTTTCTCTATGTTACGATTCGGCACATCTGCAATACTTAGAAACACCGGCAGTGCATTTATCAACTGATTACTACTAAATGTGTTCTAGTTACAGTTTTAGGGAATCACTGATCGGCCTCCTACAAGGAAAGTGTTCCAGCAGCGCAAATAAACTTCAAACTATATTTGTTACTAATATATAATCAGGCACTAGTTACATTGTTGGCTCTGCAGTCACATAGAAGTTCAATATGTTGCTAAAAATGATTCAGTTATTTGGATTGATGCACGCAATAGGCTAATAGCTGTCAATTGACCTCCTGGCCATCAGGACCAGTGGGTGATCATTTGTTTTATGAACACAAGAGGCTGTTGTCATGGTTTATCAGGATATAAAGAAAACAGAGACTGCCTTTCAGGAAACAGAGGTCAGGTTTGGAGTTACATTATTAACTCGTAACAAGCCACAGCAATGCCACTATCCCTTCATTATAAACAATATCGTCTCAGCCAATCAGGTTCCAAGCAGAGGAGTCGTCATGGCATAAAGAGATGCCATCAAAAGGGAAATACTGAAACTTGCTTTAAAACGTAACATAAGTGTAAAGTAGCCTAAGCAATCCAGTCCAAAATAAAACCTAAATGATGGGATTAATATGCTCTGCAGCGGTCACTTCCTGTATATAATTGACCTTGTCTTTAGTTAACTCAGCTGCCTCTGCAGTCAATTATTTAGCAGCTAATGATCACTGAGACAGAAATGAATGCTTAGTAAAGTAATTGAAGGCTGTATATTGCTTTGGAGGCAAATTTTAAAAATGTAGGTAAAATATTGTTACATTGCCTATTTTAGGATTTGTTTTTATGATGTGTTTTTAGTCTTTATTAAAACACAGGCAACAAAGTCATCTCAAGAACCTTTAACTAAAAGCGTGCTTGTTATCACCAACTCTAAAGGTCCAACTTTTATGAAAGTTAGAAAAATGGAAGGCAATCTGTAGATTCAAGAGCGCCTACATTGCATCCTAACATATCCTCCATGTTGTGATTCTGAACAGAACAAAGGCTGGATGCTGGTGTGATTTGTTTAACGCTGGCCAATCCATGGAGAATGGAAAGCCGAAAGGGTTAGCGCATGCATTTTCTGTGATTTTATGATAATAAAATAAACAATCATCACTCTGATTATAATAAATATCTCACCACAGGAGTTTATATTAGGTACAGAGGAGAAACTATATCCACACAATGTGGAAAGTCATGAACATTACTATTGCTTTTTTTAGAAGCAAATACACTTAATTACTAGAAGCCATTTAAGTGTATTAATTGTATTAATGCAGTTATTATTTTAATGTCCGATTCTTCAAAATGTCTGCACATATTAAACCTGACATGAATTGGATATGCCTTTATAATAAAATAAATCAGTTTGGAATTAATTATTTCACACATGTATTTTTATAATTACATTATTTATGCATTGCTACTAGTAGAAACGACATATCTCACTTTCATTCATTGTCCTTATGATTTGGAATATTTCCAGGTATGTAAAACCTCTCAACATCAATATATATATATATATATATATATATATACTGTATATATCATTGTTAAAGATTTTTGACCTATGGAAACATCTGCAAATTTAAATCTGTAATCCAGACATGTAAATCTGTGAAGCACACGTGTGTTGTCTCAGAAATATATTGAAGTGAAATGTTATATTCATATTTTACACATACATGCTGCATTCAACCATTTAACAAAGAGGCTAACTTTGTCATTTGTCATTCATTTGTCATACCATTGGCATTAAAATGAATAACTCATTGTTTTAACAGAAGTTACTTGTTAGTTTCCTCTCCATTGTTTCGTTAGTATCCCTATCAAGCTGCTTTGAGGATGCTTGTTTGGATCACAAAAGCAGACCGTCCTTCAAATTGCTTTGGTGAAAATGAGAACGAGGCCCCTCCTGTGCAACACACACCATGCAACAGATAAAGGAATTGAGAATAACAGCAGGGACATTTTTAAGAAACTTTAAATATATAAAATAACCTATTTTTCAGAATATATTATCACTCAATAAAATGTCTCTGATTGGTTTTGTACTGATAATGCACAATTGTTGTGCTGTGCATCACTGCCTAAAACCAATTTGAGACATAGGCCTATTATTGTGTCTTGATATATTATATTGTAAATTAATACACAGGCCTTTTTATGTGTTGTTCGCGTATGAAAAAATAACACAAATATGTATGGCTTTACAGTATACATGAAACGAATGTTTGACTACCTGACTATGAATAACACTTTTAGACAGTCTCTTGAGTGGTGAAATAAACAGGCTTGACTGTTTTTAACAAGGTACTGTACCAGAAAGACTTGGAGCAGAAGAATGCTGAATCGGATTTCTTACACTGAGGACTCTCTCTTTCCTTCTTTTTTCCCCTCATGTTAGACCTGGATTTTATGCCTGTACTTGCCATTTGAAATGAGTTAAGATACTTTCATAGTGAGGAACTCAAGTTGTGTTCTTAGGAAATGCCTTGTGCAATCTTATTTGCTGTATAACAACATGTATTAATTTGTCATGCCTGCAAAGTATTATGCTCAGTGCTGAAGATCCTGTGCATAGCTTTCACTATATGAGCTCAGTGCTGAAGATCCTGCCTGGGTTGGGGTTCTTTATAAAGCTGCTGTATTTGGATGTTCTTATATTGTGTCTGCAGGCAATTGTTTGATGTAATGATTTCAACCTCTTTTAAAAGAGAATATATGAAATGGGTTTTTAGTATTTAATAAATCATTTCTACCTCATTTATTGGTTGGTTGTTTCTGTGCTGCCATAATTAAAGTGCCCCAGAATTTATAGAATCATTGCTGTCACACAACTGTAAAATCATTAAAACATTTATTCTTGTGACAAATTATATGAAAAAAGCATTTGGGCATGACTTGATGATAGATTAGGAGATATATTTAAAAGTGTTCCCACATTTCTTGAAGGAATCAACATTATTTTTAATAAAATTGTAACATATACTGCAGATCCTTGGAGAGTCTCATGAACCTCAAAGGCAACTCTTTTTGTGCCCAGGAGCAAAGAAGCCATTACAGCTTGTACTGGAAGATTTAATAGGTGTCATAATTTATCATGTAAACCAAAAAGTGTTTCTTAATTAAGTGCGTGTGTTAATGAATTTTTTAATTTGATCCCTGGAAGCACTTTGCTATGCTAATTGCAATATTCCACGCATTAGTTAGCCGCTATTGCCCTTGGCTATTTGGGACTCTAAGAAAGAGACCTTTTATTCATCTAAAGTTCATGAACTCATACAGTTTCAACAATTGTGTTCTAGAAAAAGCAAGGCATTGAGACTTGAGATATTTGTTTATGCCTTATAACTTGTGGTCAAGAACTTGGTTAAAAGCATTTAGTTCTCAAGCTCTCTGAGACTCACTTCTAGGTTCTTTCTTAATCTTAAAACATGTTTTATTTCATTTGTTATTTTTTAGGGGGAAACCTCAGGAGGGTAGCCCTTCCTCCAGGCTCTAAACGGTCAACTCCCGTTTCGGCTGTCCAGCTTTTGGCTTCCCAACGCTTGACTGATCGGCCAAAACAAAAGAAGCGACATGAGAGAATAACACACAGAGCCTTTATGCGCTTGCTGATGACGTGATGGTTAGAGGCGGATTCTCCTGCAGAAAAGCAACCAAGTTTACAATTCTCATTTGTGTAAATAAGAACATAAGAACATAAGAAAGTTTACAAACGAGAGGAGGCCATTCAGCCCATCTTGCTCATTTGGTTGGTTATTAGTTAGTAGCTTATTTATCCCAGAATCTCATCAAGCAGCTTCTTGGAGGATCCCAGGGTGTCAGCTTCAACAACATTACTTGGGAGTTGGTTCCAGACCCTCACAATTCTGTGTAAAAAAGTGCCTCCTATTTTCTGTTCTGAATGCCCCTTTATCTAATCTCCATTTGTGACCCCTGGTCCTTGTTTCTTTTTTCAGGTCAAAGAAGTCCCCTGGGTCGACATTGTCTATACCTTTTAGGATTTTGAATGTTTGAATCAGATCACCGCGTAGTCTTCTTTGTTCAAGACTGAATAGATTCAATTCTTCTAGCCTGTCTGCATATGACATGCCTTTTAAACCCGGGATAATTCTGGTCGCTCTTCTTTGCACTCTTTCTAGAGCAGCAATATCCTTTTTGTAACGAGGTGACCAGAACTGAACACAATATTCTAGGTGAGGTTTTACTAATGCATTGTAAAGTTTTAACATTACTTCCCTTGTTTTAAATTCAACACTTCTCACAATATATCCGAGCATCTTGTTGGCCTTTTTTTATAGCTTCCCCACATTGTCTAGATGAAGACATTTCTGAGTCAACATAAACTCCTAGGTCTTTTTCATAGATTCCTTCTTCAATTATCTCCCATATGATATTTATAATGCACATTTTTTATTGCCTTTGTGCAGTACCTTACACTTTTCTCTATTAAATGTCATTTGCCATGTGTCTGCCCAGTTCTGAATGCTGTCTAGATCATTTTGAATGACCTTTGCTGCTGCAACAGTGTTTGCCACTCCTCCTATTTTTGTGTCCTCTGCAAAAATAGGATGGTATTAAAACATTACTTTTGGCTTTTGAACTTTATTTTTGTAAAAGTTTTTTTTTGTTTGTTTTGTTTTACCATAGACAGGAAAGATATGGGCAAGGTGATATTATACATAAGTAGAAAGAGGATTGAATACATCTGGTGCAGCTACAATACATACAAACTACATTCATGCAAGCATATAAACACATGTACTGTGCATAAACATGGTATTCCTTGCAAAGAAATGTGTCTCCTGGGGTATATTACTACCTTAAAAATACAAAAAACTGTGCAGTAGAAGTAAGAGTTGAGAGCAGGGTTCTAAAGTGTATTCAGATATGGAAATGAGCAGAATCAGCCACAATTGGGTGTGGTCAAAAGGTGGACAGCGACTACATTTCTAACTAATAGCACATGGTTTTTACACTACCATTTTTAGCCAGCTCCCTTTGGCTGTACAACGACCTTGTGCCTGTCAGCTTATGGTTTGACCTTGTGCATTTCTGAACCTGAATCATGAATGAATGGCTGCATAAGCAAATACATCTGTTACACCATGGGTTTCCAACCTTTTCAGGAACTTGTTTGTTTGGGGGTTTTTTTGGGCCTATTTAATAAAATTGCGAAAAGGCAAGTGACCGATATGGCTGGCTTAAAGTGTAACATAACCCTGTGCAGAGTTTACAAGAAACACGTTACTTTACCTTTGCTATCACCTGTTTTGTACAAATCACAGCAATATATTTTTTAACACAATCCCGATGGTTTTGATTTTTTCATGCATCATATGTAATTATTTTTTTTCAACTTTTACTCAGGAGTGTTCACTAATAGAGTTTAAAGGTCACATTGGCTATGCTTACAACAACTTTTGCCACACAAAATTAGATTTTTGATGTCATCATACTATACTTTTCTAGAGTGGAATGACTAACATTGTCCCATGGGTCAACATGCGTCAAATTCCTGGGACAAATTGAAGAATCATCATCTTACTGAGACAGAAATACACTTTCTTATGTTCTGTAACCCTGTTGCAAATCTTGCATTAAGAAATGCTTATCGCACATCTTCACAACAACTAACCCAAAGACCAAACAATATGCCTGACAGGAAAGGACATCACTGTTTCCCCATGATTGTCAAGGGTACATACTAAGGAATTTCACATCAAACTTTCCTGAGTAATCTCAAAAACAAAGTCATCGGTTTATACATTTATTTATATATAAAAAAAGGTTAAGTAATTGAGATAGTCCAGGCTGTCGACCACTGACGCTCACAGTGAAGCTATTGATACTGATGGTCGCATTGCTGGGTGAGGAGGAGCGAGACAAAACACATTACTAATACATAAACTATTAATGTGTTTTGTTTTACGGTTCCCTCTGAAAAAAAAAGTGAAATCCATTAAGTAGTAGTGGTACCCTATTGGCACAACTTTAGCACATTAATTAATCTCACTCGTGCTGTGAGGGAAGAACCTCAAGGAAGCCATTAACAACAAATACATTTAACCATTCTGTTCAACAAATAAATAATCAAGGATGACAAGTACGATGTTCCAGTTACACCGACTGTAAACTTGCATGGCCACGATTAGGTAAGTACAATTGGAATGTTTCTGTAATATCACTCTGAAATCTTACAAAGACTAATGCAATTGTATGTTTCATTCATAGAGTCTTTTGATGCATGCAGCACTTAGAAGCTTCTTGTAAACCCATGTCAGAATAATAAAAAAGTACAGGTCAAGTGGAGGTTTTTTCAGGACCAGTAATGCTACTATCATAGGGTGCTACCTTTGTTGTAAACATAGCCTTTGTCGCATGATCTGATTGGAATGAGGAAAGATGTTCTGTCCTGACAGTTAGGATTCTCTAGAGAAGCTCAAAGCAGCTTAAAGCCAGGTAAAGAGATTTAGAGATACATGATAATACCACCGAACCACTCCGAAAAAAACACCATAAAACAAAGTTGGAGGTCTGGGCAATCTTATTGCTGTGAAATTAATGATTAATACGAACTTAAGAATAATTAATTTCAGAACACTAAAGAAGTACTGTTCAGTTTGGCTGTGTATGAGGACCAAGTCAGAGGCCCCCCAATTAAAACATAACTTTAAATGGCAGTGTTTGGCAAGAACATTTAGGATTGAATATTCTTTAGATGCATGTCTAATTTGCACAGTAATGTAATTTAAGACCACTAGATATCAAGCTCTTGACTGGTAATAAAAAAGTTGCTTAAGCACCAGAATTTATAATGGTTCTTATTCTGTCAAATAATTGACTTCTCGCTCATTACCAGAAAATGATTTAGAAAGTTTTGAAAGAGAGACGTGCAATGGTGATTATATTTTTCCTTGTACAGTTTATACAGGATGTTACAACAAAAAGTCTGAAAGTCAAGCATCCCAAATTGGAGCATAAAAGAACACATGTGCACTTGAGATTTCATATAATACTTAAAAATAAAATTAGATAACTGTTTCTTTATTTATTTATTTAACACACATAAAACCATGATGCTTGGCCTAAACATTTCACACGCACAAAAACAGCAAAGTTAAATGTAGAACAAAGGGGCAGCTTTATAAATAACAAATTAAATACCGACAGTGTATCCAAAAGAAGTCATAAACACACAATCACACAGTAACGCTTCCTATAATAATAAAAGTCTGATGCTTAACAATTTCCTTATAGCTGAGCTGAACTGAAATCTCAGCAAAGCGTTTTATAAACCAGGCTATTAACTGATATATAAATGCAGAGCTCATTCCTTAGAAAGATTTTTTTTTTCCCATCAGCTACTGAGGAAACATAGATAATCCATTCAATTATTAAAAGTCTATTGATATGCATCAAGTGTATATTTATGTGTGAGATTAGATGAAATTCAAGACATATTTCAATGCTCACAGTTTCATTAGGTTCCTCCATTTAATTCTGGATCAGACGTTTATGTCAAAAACTGTATATAATATTCGGCAAGGAGACTAATGCAGTTTCCTAACCCTCTTTAAAGATATACGTTTTATAATTAGTGGCCTGTGCTAGGTGTTTGACATATGACCTTTATGCATGATTGACACTCTTCCCAAGTATTCAACCGGAATATTCTACAGTATTGTAAATCAGAAAGCTTTACATATCGATTCCTAGTATCAAATACAAGCAAAAAGAAAAAAGGAAATGACCATGTCAAACAATTATAAAAAGAAGCGTTTCATGTTCATGAAACTTAAAATATCTTAACATGATTAGCCAACTTCTAAAATATTAGCATTCCATAATAATTGATTAATGGCCAAGCAAGATGTTCTACAATGATAATTCATGGCAACATTTAATCTTGATGACAATATTAAAGGCATAATCTTCAGTGGACAGCCTTACATTGCTGCTACAATTAATCTGTTCAAACAACATCCTAATGAGCCACACACCCTCTCAGGAAGCTGATGTTTTATTATTCACATGCAGTTAGTGAAGTATATGTCCTTAAAATGACGCTCACTCCCTTTACAAAAAGCAAACAACAAAACAAAAGTATATTTAGCCAAGTAAAAAGTATTCAGTTTCAACATGGCATGCATTGCATTTTCAATGCTGAGTCTCCTGTTAAACTAAAGATCTTGCCAATGTAAAATTGCAGTGGTGATGCGGTTCTCAGTAATGATAGGCACAAGACAGTTTACGG
Source organism: Acipenser oxyrinchus oxyrinchus (assembly GCA_030684275.1). Classification (NCBI taxonomy): domain Eukaryota; kingdom Metazoa; phylum Chordata; class Actinopteri; order Acipenseriformes; family Acipenseridae; genus Acipenser; species Acipenser oxyrinchus. Next base: position 99,336,532 of record CM060247.1, read on the forward strand.
TGAAAAAGCAGCTCTTTATCTGCTGATGAATAATAATACCTGGCTCTGTCACAGGGTTCAGTACCGAAATAATAATAGAAGTAGACACACACTTTTAAACACACATGATCACAAGTCCAACAGTGAGTGCTCCAAGTGCAAGTGGTGATTCCATACAGTTTATTCGTGACAATAATGGTGTAGAGTGATCTGGGGTGGGTGCTGGTTTTAAGCGATAGCTCCCAGATTAGTTAGCCGTCTACAAATGACAAATAACACAGGTTACAAGACTGGCAAATAATACACACAAAACTCAAGGAACAGATCACTCAACCACATTCCCTGATATACCTTCAGTCACGCCCTCTTCGGTAGCGAGTGCAATCACGTCTCCTCCAATCCATGACTGACACATCGCCTACCGCATTAAGGCGATGACTTCTGGTATTGTGACTCCGCCCCCTTTCTGGATGGCCGACTTCCAACTGACCCTGGAATGAACTGTCAAACCATCCAGTCTGGGGCACACTGTTCCTGTTATACAGCACCCTCACAGGTCGGGAGGGAGATTGTTGACTCGGATTCATTCTCTCTCTGTCACAAAAATGTATTAGTGAAATTTACAAGCAAAGTTTGAATTGTTTTTTTTTATGCATATTTTGTCACTTCATATGCTCTGGGGATATTGTAGATAATAATTGCACATTCTCTCAAATTCTCTCCCACTAAATTTTTATCACTTTAATATATCCCTAATGTATATCTGGTGGCTGTAGGAGATGAAATATGAACTTTGAAAGTGTTCGCCAAGCAGTGAATTATGGAAAGTGAATTTTTTTTCCCAGATGAATTAATCAAAATCCCTTTTGACCAAAACTATTACACATACTGCACTAAAACCATATGTCTGATCCCTACAGGAGCAAACTCAATCACAAATATGTTGTTTACTTTAAAATAAATACAACAAATGTTTAGGCATATGGCTTCTAAATTGATAAAAAAAAAAAACAATACATTTCAAGTTCATTTTTTTATAAATATTTTTGTAGTTTTATACTATTAACATAATGTTATTTCTCTCTGAAAATATTTCTCCTATATATTTTTTAAAAAGCTTATGAATTGTAGTGTTACCTAGTGTTTAAACACCTTTCGAAAAATCGTTAGGATTAAGAAGCACTGAAAGCTTATAAAATATTCCTTGGATCATTTCCAAATGTAAACTGCACTTAGACAAGTCTGGCATTAGAAATGGAAAGAAAAGAAACAGATGGGGCAAATAATAAAATACAAATGTTTAATGTCACTTAGGAAGACTGTCATTAGTCTGTTCTCTAAAAGAGAATGTTTATGCTTTTTAATATATTTTAATACTGCAATCATGGTAAGTGTGTAAGCCTATCAGGTCACTTCCTGGACTTGCAGCATCTAATTCAGCAAATGCTAAAGATTTGATTATAAATGCATAGGCTTAAAATAATAATTAGTCCCCCTCATTTCATTAGAGGGTTCACAGGAAGATCAAACCTATCACCAACCCTGTAGGAGTGAACCACAAAAAATACCAATCATACAAAAAAAGAGAAACCGTTGACTCAACACCCAAACGCATCAGGCAAACAATGTCATTTCAGCGATGTAAGGTAATTAATTTCATGTGCTTATGCATTCAAGAAATATCTTCCACCACACACTGCAGTAGTAGTCATTTGTTCTTTAAGAGCGAATCACAATTAGAATGACTCTGATAGTAATACAGTGAGGTTGTTACTCGTCTTTTTGATTAGGAGAGATAAAACCCAACGGTTGACAATAAATGAAATATAAGATGCTTTTTTAATAATTTCAATTAGGTGCGAGAGTATACATGCCTTTGCAAACAATCAGCTTCATACAGAAATAAGAGCTGTCCCAGCACAACATGAGCAATGGAAGTTTGTGGGTGTTGCTAAAATGTAAGCCAGGAAGTGGTCCTATATTGTGGCAGTGCAAAGGAAATCATCATTTTTCAACTGTATACTGTCACTGGGGGCTGTTATGCACCCATCAAAGGGAAATAAGACATGACACAGAGAGACACTGTAGTAAAACAAATGATGTTTCACAACAAACTTGGCTTACCTTTTACCTGTTTCAGACCTCTTTAGTGACCTTATGTGAAATATTACCCATGTGCATAACTGAATGTATATTACAACATAGAAGCACATGTGCAAATCATTTTCCCTCAAGTCTAGTTTTTGTTCCACTTTCGGAGTGGTGGGAACGAGGAGTTCTTGGATGTAGTTGCAAATATGAGAACAATACTGGTTCACTTTTCAATACAAAGTAAAAACTGAGTTTTAGTTTTTAGAACCCTATTGTATAGAATGGCCCATACATCTCGAGAACCTAAAAAATTGCCCTTTCAGTCTTGTTTTAGTGAAAATACTGAACATGACATCACCTTCACTGCTGCTTTGGGAACTTCACGCTTCACTTTGCCAGTACTTTGTCACATGTCTGCTGGCCTGCTCTTCCCCCAAGCTCCTTGACACACAACACCTCTACGCCAGCCTGGCGTGGCTGATCAAGCTGTTCCAACAACTGGAAGACATCACAAGTTAAACACTCATTATTTTAATTTGATGCTAATCATGTGTTAATGAGACTAATCCTTGCAATGATTCAGGTAATTTGCTTAATGGCTGCCCAGAGTACAGATTACAGCAATCAGTCACGTTTGATAAGACGTCTGTTGCAGTGAAAACTGTCAGGTAGATGAGGTGGGGGAATACTTAGGAACAGGTGATGGATTTGACCAAGGGCCTTTGACTTCGAACAATGTATAGTTATTCAACATCACAGGTGACATTGTGTTGGTAACTCTTCATATAGTAATACAGACCAGCCTCTCCAGGGTGATGCTTAATAGCTTGCAGTAGAGGCCAGCGGTCTAGGTGTTGTGTCTTTACTAAACACACGTGTCCAAGACATTCAAGGGCACGTGTGTGGCACAGTTAAGCTGTTTCCTAGTGTACTTGTTACATTAAATGTTATTAAAAATGTGCTTGTATTTTTTAAAGCCACAGTAGAATTTGTTAAAGTGCTTGCAGCTAACACAATTATTTCATAAATCTTAACTGTTGCGCAGTTTCATTCACTGTGCAAGTCAGAAATGTACAGGTTACAAAGAATCACATGTTATGGAAAGCATGTGTTTTCATTTAAAAACATGATCTGGAACAACTCCAGGTTTAAGAAATGTCTTTGTTTGCTTACCTTGCATTCCAGGAAGTCTGTTACTGCTTTACTTCAAAGCATCTTAATGGTTGTGTGACGGGGTACACCCACCCCTATGTTTACTTGGATTTTTCTCTCTCAAAAAAACAAACAAACAATTCTCAAAAAAGAAAAGAAAATTGAAGCCGCAGTACCACTCCTGGCCTGGGTAGATGGAGGCGCTGTTGTCCCACGTATATGACACCATTATGTGACAGAATGGCTTGGTGGGTGACATTAGACCAGGAAATAGACACACAACAATACTGCGGGGTGGGTCGCCAATGCGCTATTAAATAAATAACCAAAAACAAAACATGAACACAAAAACAAATAGGCTAAAACAGTTGAAACAAAAACTATGTATATATTTTAAAGACGGCGGTTGTAAACCCAGCCGCTGCTTTCAATCACACATACGGTTTCACAAACTCCCCTACACCCCAATGATAATTATACATATACATTTAACAGCACAGCACACAGACCTTCACCAGATATCACCAACATTAACCATAATCCTTTTTTCTCCATTACCACCTGTGCCCCTATTTTATACACCTGTGACTGGAGCCTAATTAATCATTCAATCACTTATTCAATTGTCGGCTCCAGCCACATTCCCACGTGGTATTTTTGGCAGGGGAGAATATTGTCTGCTTCCCTGCCAATCCAAAACCACACTAACAATAATACAAAATACATTTAAATAATAACAATAATAATACAATACAAATAAACATAGGGCCGGGCGTACCCCTTCACAGACTGCAAAGCATGTCAGTCAATAGTGGAAGCAGCTGGTTGGTTGACAATTTGGGGACAATTCCATTCTACAGTACAAGCATTTTAAAATGAAAATACATGCTTGCTAAAACATGTGTTTCTTTCAAGACTGCATATTCGAGACCTACTTTTTTAAAGTGTTGTATGCATGGTAGGGGACCATGATGTCATTATTTTGTTAGCTACAATCACTTTAAGGATGCATGTCGGAGAAATCTAAAAGCGAGTTAGTTCCAGAAGTACCATGTAAGCTAGGTAGCAACATTACATGGAAACAAATTGAAACTAAAGGGGGAAGTATATAGACCTCAATTTCCAATAATGACCAGTTAGGCAGGCAATGTTTTAAACCCTAAACAACATTGCCTCGGTTACGTTATGAGCGAGATTACAATTTTAAAACTAAAAAAAGTGTTTCTTAATTTTCTTCTGCATGCTCAACAAGCACATTGTACTGCCTTACTGAAGCCACTGTCCTACAAATGCAATTAAGATCCAATTATCCAAAACCCTAAATGTCAGAAATAATTGAACTGGTACTGTATAATCCTGATAAAACACAAAATCACAATCAACCATTCTACCAGACAGCAATGCCCTCTAATCAGTGTTAGCTGCTGACCCATACCAATATCTTCACTGCTTTTTGTCATACTATCATATTAAAAGGAAAGTACTAGGACATGAAATGCCTGTGTTATTAACATGTGCATGTTTTTCATTCAGTGCGTATTTGTGTGTTATATTACTGTTTACTGTATGTGTGGTTCTGTACATACAATAGGAACATGTGTGTATTATATGTTGCAATACCCTGTTATAAATTCAAACAGGTTTATCCTGGCCAAAGCTTGCATTAGATCTAGTAATGTTTGTCTTAAACTGGTCATGCTGGCTCAAGGCACAAGGTTAACATGTCATAGAATGTTATATCACATTCTATATGCACATCTGTACAACAATTCTACATTATATTATGAAGAGCAGAAACATATTCTCGTTTTACATATTAAAACGCTATTTTACTGGCAGCAAAGAACTGGATTCTATGAAAGTTATGGATGACCATATTTCTCGCAGCAAATCAAGCAGCATTTGCTTACTCTGTTGACACGTGAATGGCCCACTTCAGGGGACTCATTTTTAGGTTCAGTCAAAACCACCCATAGCCTGGCCTCCCCATCCAAATGCGCTTGCTTATGCTAACCATTATGTAGATTAGAAAGGTAGTTCACTTATACTTTCATTGTTATTATTGCTTTGTCTTTTTATTCACTTAATGATGCCTTTAAATAAGCGTGGATTAAAAATCCATTAGATGTGGATTATGACAATTTTGTATATTAAATATAACACATTTGTGAAATGAAATGCATTGTATACAACAATATGCACGGGATACGGCCTGACCTTTTGTCTAAGAAGGCTATCGGTGATGTTATATAAGGCTTAAGAAATATCCTTGTTTGTATCATTCTGTTGCAGTTTCTGACATCTCTACACCACCATTTAGTTCTGTATTGATGCTCCTGGGGTTTTCTCCCATGGTGATTTATTGCCCCACATATTAACAATAAAATTTGGTCCGGCTTCATAAATATTTTGGTGGTGGTATTAACATCTGCCAACTGCTTTGATTGTTAACACAGCCCCCTACCCCCACCCACTTCTGCTGTAAATACTGTCATGCTTTTTTATTCATTTTTAGACAACAATTCTGTAACATATAGTATTGGGTTTAAATACAACCCCAAACCCTGAAATGAAATATTTGTGTTTTATTAAAATACATGAGTTGGTGTCTGCCTATATTTTATTTCTCAAAAAAGAATTATGTTCACACTTCTGCTGTATTTCAGGAAATGTATTTATATATTACTAAGTAAGCAGTATTATATAATACAAATGGATGTGTCACCGCATTTAGTTACTTCTCTGAAAAAGGAACCATTACAGTTACAAGTTACAATGTAATCAGGTTTCAGAATTGCGTTACATGTAACACATTACTCCCCAACACTCGCTATTTATTTATACACCCTCAACCATCATTGATTTCCAAAGTATTTTGGTATTAAAATACAGTGAGTTGAGGGGCAGTCTTATCCTAAGCAGTGCCTACTGTATGTCCCGTACAGGCTACAATAATTATCTTGGGGTATTAAAATTGTGTATATATGATACATACACAGTACTGTAATAAATCATTGTATAACATACATTAATCATCGTGTATATCCTATAAAACAATATGACTGATATATTAAATAAATTAACCAATAAAGACTGTTCACAGGATTATTTGGCTTTTGTTAATATCACTAATTACATAATAAGCTTGAAATCGCATTATTTTCACATGTATTTTTGTAAGACAGACATTTCACGTTGGAGTGAGAGGTTGCATAACTATTTTGTTTTTCTAGTCAACCATCTGGCTGATGGTCTAAAATTAAATTGGAAAGAATTGTCCACAATGTGAGTCAAAATAATTCAGAAATATATCAGGGTTTCATGTTGTCTAAGTATCTTTATCAACATGTTTAATGATTACCAGAACACCCTGGTTTATGTACTCAGGATGCAAAAGCCACTTTATATAATAGACATACAGCATAGTTCTCGGTAGTTTTACATGTAGAACTATTACTGAGAAAGACTAGCTACCCATTTTAGTTGTTAACCGGAAAGATTGCCAGGTCTTAAGAGTGTCTTGTCTCATATTTTCCTTTTAAGATATTTCCTCCACCAATCAGAAAGCTCCATTGGAGGTCACTTCCACACAGTGGCCATGTACAGTAGCATTCAGGTAGAGTGGCTAGCTTAAAAATATAACAAACAGAAGAAAAACTAAACACGATTGAAAATATTCTGTAATTAAAAGAATAGCATTTTAAAAGCAGCTCTAATTATTGTGTGTTACCTAGATAGTTGACCTTGTTAACTATAAAGGTAATATTAATCTAATATTAATATAATATTAATCACCATCATTTTTATTTTGCGAACCTCGATTAAACAGGAGGTCACATCAGTTGCATGTTTTCTTCTTGCTTTTTATTATGTATGTTTCATGCATCACACACCACATATTAATAAAGTGTTGTCAATGCATTGGTTATTTAGGAATCATGGCACTACTGTGGTGTGTTACACTGTTTATAACGAAACTCTCAAGTCAATAAAGAGACAGGAGGTTGAGGTCATTACTTGTACGAGGGAGTTTCATGTTTACATAGGAACACGCCACACCAATGCTATTATCACTATTATACCACAAATGGTTAAAGTTATTTATTTATTTAACTCTGTTTGTCTTAAATATTAATTGCAGTCCACTGAAATAGTTGTTAATTAGTGTAATCTTTTCTTTTGCTGAGTAAAAACAGAACAGCTGACCTCCATACAAAAACAGCAGGAGAGCAGTTCACCATTGTTGTATAATAATGAGTTTTTCCCATTTAGCAAAAAAACTGTTATTTGAATGCAGAAAACAAATGCTGCAGTACAATGTTGAAGTTAGAAAATATTTGTGCAAAATAATAATTAGGAAGTCAATGATAATCCCGAGACGAATTCTACAACTATTACAGGAAGGCTCATTAGTCACTTTCAACTGTTCAGTATGAATTGTGATCTTGTTGTTTTTTTGGATTACAGTTTTTTATTTAAAGAGCCAGCACCACATCTATGTAAGTTATAACAATGTATGTAAAGTGTATTGGACCTTGCTGTACTGTTTCCGATCTCCCCAGATCACTTTAAATAACTTTCAGTACTTTTTTGGAATTCTGCACTGCTTTGGGCAGCTCCGATCTATCACAAAGCTTGATGGCATTGCTGACATCTGTAGCTGCCGTCCTGGAATTAGCATCTTCATTACCTCCAGTCAGGTAGCAGCACGGTGCACCCTGATCAAAGCCAGTGGATGCACCTATTCCTCATTCTCACTTGAGAGTCCCCCCAAGCTAACTTTTACAGACAGTAGATGCTCAGGGCCATGGTGTATGCTCTGTGTTTATACATGTCTGTATATTTAAACATTTCCCAGTTTTTGAAGTTTAGAAGAAGAGGAAATCAGACTCATGCCTTGTCCTCTAAATTTTAAGGCATTATACTGATATTTACAATACTAAAGAGGGTGGCTGTGTGAGGACTCCAATATACAGCCAACAGGTTACCACAGATTTAAATGTGTAGGTTTCTAATTTAGGTCTAACCTTATGTGAACTGCTGGCAAAGCATTTTACTCTGTAACACATCCTTCACCCTAACATACACTTAGCTTTAAAACACATTGCTTCATCTAAATGTAGAAATGTGCCCTTGGCCTTTTTGAGATTCTTTAGAGATCTATAATTATAATTGTTACAGTGATTTTATTGTCTGTCGTCTGGGGTTTTATGTTGGTAACACTCAAGTGCTTCGTTATTATGCTGTCCCCTCAAGTGTTTCAAGTGTAACAATAGGATATGTTCCTTACTGAAGATGCTTTTAAGAGGATTTAATGTAGCTGAGTGGCAAGGTAGAGTGTTATTGATTCAGAGATAGCACCTCTCGTAAAAATGGCAAAGTCTTTATTGAAAAGAGCATATGATCATTTCAAAAAGCTTTTGTTAAAAGCAATCATATTAGACATTATAATACTCCAGGTTCCTATCTGTTTTAACACCACATATATTCAACAATATGTATGTTTTATAGAGCTTGTGATCATGAAATCAATCTAAATGGTTAAGTGTCTAAAATAAAAAAAAAAGATGCTGCAACTAGTCAGTAGAAACAAGATTATCTGAGATGATGCCCACCAAGCACACCGAACAGAGGGTTTCTACTGAAAAGTGATAATAATAATAATAATAATAATAATAATAATAATAATAATAATAATAATAATAATAATAATCCTTCCATTGTTTCTGGTGGCATGTAATCCAGAGCAGTGATAATAGGAGTGAGAGTGAATCATCCATATCTACAGAACACCAGCCCTGCTGAACACTAGAGGTAGACTCTGTTGCATGTTAATGGTTACACTGTAATAAACAACTAGAAGTGCTTTAGTTAAGTGTAATATTTCTGATCTGTAACAAGTTGCTCTTCAATGTTTTCCTCTAGAATAGCTCATCCTAAATTAAGCTATACCTTAAAATGTCACTGTCTTACATAACTAAGGTACTTTTTTGTGGATATGGGGGGTATGTTTCCCATGATAAAATATTTGCCATACACCTCTGCTTACTGCTGCTTTGTTAAAGTTGCATAGTCTACAGTACAATATACAAAAGAGGATGCATGTCACTAGGGATCTACAGCTATGGCCAAAAGCTTTCCATCACCTAGAATTTTAGGATTGAGACATATAAACATAATTTAGATCTCTTATTTAACATCATGTGATCAACAAAAACTACAAAAGTATATTGCAAAAATCTACTGGAAGCCATAATAGTAGTACAGTATTTCATGTTAGATTTCGAAATGTCAATTTTTTCAATTTTTGTTAGTTTTTCATTAAGAATAATCTCACTATTATTTTTAGTTTCCTCTGAGAGAACAGTAGTCTTGAGATCATTCATTTGTCTAGAAAGTGTGGTTGAACTGTTGTTTATTGCTTCTATTAATTCTGCTGTACTGAATTATTTCCCTGCCGGATCGGCCATTTTTAATGTATGTATATTGGTTGTTGCTGGTTCTGGAGCGCTTTTAAAAGTGTTGTCGGGTTCACTTGTTGTAGAGGAAGCTGTTGCTTTACTACTTTTGTTTTTAGGCCTTCGTTGAGAAGTGTGTAAAAACTGTTAAAAGATGGGTTGAGAGCAGGAGCTCCTCTTCAACACTGCTTCTCCGTAGCTGGACATCACATGACTCCCCTCATTTGACTTTATTAAACACAATGAGTTCATTCTATGCACCACTTTTGGCCATAGCTGTAGGACTGGGAGCTTCCTGATTTGGCTTGGAGAGAGTAATCTCATGAAAGAGCAGCAGCAGCAGACGGGTTACAGTCCTTATTCCCTCGTTGCTTGCAACAAAGCCCTACATATTGGCAGTATCTGTATTGTTGTTGGCCACAGCACCTTGGTTTTATCCTAGGAGACAAAGAGGTTGCCAATCTCGATATGATATGAACCAAATGTTTTGTTTTGGATACAATAGCAAAGAATGAAGCAAACTGTAACATGTGCGCTGGCTATCGAAGGCCAGCCATTTGAATTCCTATCCCAACTATGCCTTCTTTTGAGGGGATGTGGACATTAAACGTTTGTACACAAGCCGTGTTTTCCCTGCTAATCTGTTTGGCCTTGCCTAGTGTGACACCAAGGTGCTTCAACGCTGTACTGAGTCTTGGCAATACAACTTCCTTGTTTCAGACCTTAATCCATCATGACACACAGTATAGGTAACATTTTTTTTTTTTTTACTTAATGCAACTCTAGCACTGAAAAAGCCCTGGCCTAATTGTTATCATATTTCTCATACCTTTACATACACAGATACACTGTTTAATTCCTGTGTCCAAAGTATTGTCAATAATAGGTGGACTAAATGCTTCAAGAGAGCTTTTAAAGGATTCAAAATCAATAGCACCAGAAAGACAGCTGTCTTTGTTTTCAGTGACTGTGCGGCTGAAACAGAATTTCACATCATTAACCTGGTGCTGCCTGTCTCTTGCAGCGTAGGGGGCCCTCTACTGGTGGGAGTCAGTATTGGTATTACAGCCCTTCCAAAGATGCCATAAATGCCTAAATGAATTGCATACCAGCACTGCTGCAGTGAGGGCTGGCTGAAGAGAACAGCAAGACACTTCTCTCAGATATAACTATATAAGCGTTCTGTGGTACAGTATACATTTTAATCTCCAAGACATTTTTCTATAAGCTAAAAACCTAAAGAGGATGAATGTGAACCTCTCTAAGCTGATTGTACACAACCCCAGCTCAATGAAAATGTAGCAATTACTATACTGAGGTCATGAGGTAAGAACTCTATGCAACTGTCCACATGACGACACTTCTTTGATACAAAATGATGTGGTGGTTTCTCTTCTGACTCTTTTCATAAAACTCATTTACTAGGTAAGGAAACTGCAAGTATTCCATGACCTGGTGTGCATGAGAATAAGCACAAAGAAAGCCATCAAAGCCAAGTCCATTCCATTAGTTTCATTTACATTCTAACCGAGACCGAGACCGGATATATTGAGACCGAGACTGGATATGTTGAGACCGAGACCAAGACCAAGACCGGATATGTTGAGACCAAGACCGGATATGTTGAGACCGAGACCAAGACCAAGACTGGATATGTTGAGACCGAGACCAAGACCAAGACTGGATATGTTGAGACCAAGACCGGATATGTTGAGACCGAGACCAAGACCAAGACTGGATATGTTGAGACCGAGACCAAGACCAAGACCGGATATGTTGAGATCGAGACTGGATATGTTGAGACCGAGACCAAGACCGAGACTGGATATGTTGAGACCGAGACCAAGACCAAGACTGGATATGTTGAGATCGAGACTGGATATGTTGAGACCGAGACCAAGACCAAGACCGGATATGTTGAGATCGAGACTGGATATGTTGAGACCGAGACCAAGACCGAGACTGGATATGTTGAGATCGAGACTGGATATGTTGAGACCGAGACCAAGACCGAGACTGGATATATTGAGATCGAGACTGGATATGTTGAGACCGAGACCAAGACCGAGACCAGTATATATGCAAACTACAGGTAGTGAACAAAAAACTGGAAACACCTGGGTAAATGAGGGACACCAAGTATATTGAAAGCAAGGGCTTCCACACAGGTGGGAAAAAAAATTAATTTCATTTTGGGCTGATGTTTCTCTGCATTTATTACTGAGATCTGACCACTGAGCCTGTCTTTAAAACTGTAAACTGTTTCCTAATTTAATCAGGGTTAACTAATAACGACAAAGCGAGTTGAAATATTGTGTTCGCTAGCTTTACATACAAGCTGTACACGTGTAAAATAATTGGCGTACCTTAGTAAAGAAGAAGTTCCCCACACTTCTGACAAATATGTGTGGCAATGCTTGCACTTTGCCCCCCATTTATTATTTTTCTCATCAATTTCACATAACAATACTGTAGCGCTCCTGGTTCCCGCAGGCAGGCGCATCATACATGGCGAGGCTATCCACACACAGGCGGAGGGCGGGCGTGAACCCCAGGAGTTTTCGCACTAAAGCATAGCGCCGATACCGCTGTACAAAAGAGCCGGCTCCTTTGCAAAGAGCGTATGTCGGGCTTATGTCTTTGTGTGTGATTACGTCACCTACTAGCCCTGCTGTCTTCCCCCGTGCATGCTACAAATACACATCTGACTACAACACAAAATAAAATAACTCCCTCTCTATAATGCACATATAGTGAAGCAAAAATGTAACTTTTCTTTAATTAACCATGCATGAAGCACCATGTAAATCAACGCTATGTTTTTTACAAAAAAAAAAGGTAACATTCCCACTCGTGGATCATTTTAATAAGCAGTTTTTAAACTATAAATGGCCTGGCTGAACGGCAGTCGGGAGTTCAGGTCGAAGCAACAGATAAGCAAACCAAATGTGAGAAGGAGAGTGGGTCGGGAGAGCAGAAGATGGAATGGGCTCACCCCAGGTTTGGCTGCCGGAGCGGGGCTGGAAGCGTCTCGTCTCCCGGAGAAAACCGCAGCTCCTCTCGCAGCAAAAAAAGTAAATACATTAGAAAAGATAACAGCGTAATAGGCCTAATATTTATTTAGTTATTAAACGAATGCTGAATAAGATTTCTGTGTTATAAAGTGCCAGCACAGCTTTTCTTCACAGTTCAGATACTGTATCAAAAGGCGAGACAGAAACGGAAGTTAGACTGAAGTTGTTTATAGTTTTAACAACACTGGTACTGTATTTACTGTAGAAATATTGCATGAGTCACTAGTATAGGGAATTGGGGGACATGCTGTAGGAGCGTTATATCCAAGGCGTATTATAACCAAGAGCCGTACAGCAAGGGAGCACTGTAGATACAAATAAATGTACAGTATTCGGTAAAAAAGAAACAAATGCACATCAGTCTGGTATGATGTGTTTGCTTTATGGTTTGTACAGCTGTTCCAATGAAATGGTTGTGTTTTTATTAACTATGCATTAAGATAATAAGATTTAGTAAACTCCGGCACACAAACTACCATTACAACTAATAATAATACACCTTTTGTTCCAGTGATGTTTTGACATACAATACATTTAATTTAACTACACAGGATAGATGTTTTGCTGCCAAATACTGAGAGATCACAGGTAAACAGTAAAGTGAAACCAGTAGTGGGTACTTCATAATGTTTTTTTGCCTAAAAAACACACCAGGGTTGCTTCAGGAGAGGCTTCAGGGTCCACCTTTACTCGGTGTGTCAAAGAACTCAATGGTCACTCGAGACTCAACCTGTGTCAGTTCAATTTCTACAGATGGCACATGATGTTCTCTTAATATAGTTGCCTGAAGATAAGGCCCAGAACAACATATATCTCAGACATGATTGATTCTTCACTAATTCTCAAATGGGACCTGTATTGGGATCTGAAAAAGCAGGGGGAGAAAAGACGAGAGCAGTAGGAATAATTGGGCCACCCTGTGTCAGGTAAACTTTCAGCTTGTAGTCTAACTGCAGTTGTCAGATTCGCTAAATGTAGATTGACTGGATTGGACAATGGGTTTAAAAATATGTCCCAGAATTCTTTATTTAGTAACACTTTCACCTTTCTAGCCATTGTTCTATGAAGCATCATTCTAATGGTCAGTGAGTATGGAAGGAAGAAATGATTACTACAGTCACAGGCCTGAGCTTTTTTTTCCAGCACATAAACATAAGCATGACATGTGTGATATGTCATTGCTTATCTGTTTTTTTGTGTTTTCTTTTGCCAAAATTACAAAACAATCACAGGCCTAGACATTCACAAAAGTCTTGCACCCAGTCAAATAGATTATTTAATGATCGACCAGGCCCTAGTTAAAGGAGTAGTCCATCCCCTACAGCTGCATGTACACAAATATATTCATGCTGTGAAAAGGGTGAACCATTCAGAAAAGATTTAGCAAGGGCCTGATTTCTTAAACCCTAGCTTTAGATTGTAGTTGATATATTGTTGAAAGAGTTACGCACAAATCCATAATGTATATTTTAAATACATAACTTCCTCTGAACTACGTGCAGCATATCCATGCATGCTAATATAATGTAGTGATGTGTACGTGCGTGTGTTGTATACAGAAGTATACAGAAGTGCTAGAACACTATTCCATGAGTAACAGATCACTGGTCTTGTAAACAAAATGCTGCACATCAAGAATAGTTTCCTGGTCTAATACTATAAATAAATAAAGAAATCAGGGGATTGAGTTTTCAGTGGTCTTTGAAGATGTTGGTGTGTTTGCAGTGCTGTGAGGGAACTCTTATGGTTCCGTTTGGCACTGTGACTGACTACAGCCAGTGCTTGTCTCTCACATTTTAATGAATAAATACATGAATGAATTAGTCGAGGATGCACCTTTAATTGCACATAAAAATGGTCAGTAATCCATAACTAACCATAGCAGCTGTTACAGTATTTACAGCTTGTAATCTGTGAGGGTTTAAAATTCACACATAAATAGAAATAATTCTTAAATATCCCCACTTAGCACATGCATGCTGTGGCATCCTGCTTTTTTTAAATTTTTTTACTGAAACTGCGATAGGTGAATGACACAATTTTGTTTAATATTGTCTCTAAAAGGCATAGTCTGTCCAAAATGGATTAGTGGTTCTTGAATTGGGACATACTCTGAACTGGCTAACTGTACAGCTGCAGTTTGGTAACAATTAAAATGTGGACTTATAATCAACAAAAGCAACAGAAAGTCAGCATAGCAATACAGTGCCTTTCAAGTCATGATTGTTTTGCTTTATATATATATATGTATATATTTTTTTTTTTGCTGAACACGTTCACAGGGCTCCAGGCAGTAGCAGCTAAGTGTTCTAATAAGTTGGATAAACGTATGGGACAAACAATGCAGATACAAATACGCCTGGAGATTGTGCATCTGCCTCCCTTAATCAATTTCCTCTCCTGAATATGAATTGGAATAATGAGTCAATTAATGTGCTAAAATGCCAATGAGATGCAAAAAAAGAGGACTACAAGTCAGGAGCTGTTCCTATGGCTGGATTTTAACAAGCACCCCACACCGTGCATGACTGGTTATTTCTCGTTGCTGTTAACACTCCTCTCCTTGTTTCCTTTAAGTAAGAACCTGGAGGTTTAATTGCAAAGGGCACATTATAAATGAATTCCAGGGAGCCTGCATTGTCCCGGCAGGTATTTTCTCCAAACACCTCTTCATCTGTGTGTTGACTGGTAGACCAGTCCTCATTTTGAACATGCTATTAGCTGATTAGACCACTGAGAACAAAGGAAAAGGAGCAACACAAAGCTTTCTGTGGAACTGCTTTGAAAGCTTTTATCTGAAGAGTCAGCAAGGCCACGTACAACAGTGCTGATGTGTTCTGTACTCTGAAAGGGCAGATTTTAAAACAAAGTGCTCTGTGTCTGTTACAATAAAGGTGTTCGAAGGAGTAACTTCAAGGAAGGCAGTTCATTGTTTCAAATCGTTGTCTCCTGGATGTCAGATATGCTGTTTTCCATATTCTTGTCAAATCTTATAAGGGATTTGTTCCAGGATATTCAGGTAGTCACCTCACTCTCAGGAGCATTTTAGGCAGATAAATGTTAGCAGGTTGTTAGTATATAATGATCATTTCTGTCCCGCAACTATATGCTGGATAATGATGTCACCTGGCTTCTGTTTTAATGAGTTACTTTTAACGCTTTGTGGTTCTGTTTCATTTTCTTGGGTGATTACCATGAAATACGCATGGACATTAAAATCATAACTATTCATCTTTAATAATCCTCGGTTTTTCACATCTGTGCGTTTACCTCTATAAAGAAGAATGCGTTTAGTGGAGCTGTACTGTACACTGCAAAAAATATCTCTTGTAATTTCATCTTCTACATTGCAAATACGCTAACTGTTATCATTTCAAAACTTTTTTTTTTTTTTCAAAATGAAAAGGCTAAGCCTTACCTTTGAAATTCCCTCAGGAGGTGCCTCCCCATCGTCAGGGAACCTGCCCGTCGGTCCTCAGGTCTCTGAGGGCATCTCCCTAATGGGATCTGTTAGCATTGCTCCTGCCTCATGAAGTGCTGTTTAAACATACAGTAAACTAGGAGTTATTTCAGGCAAATGTATATGTACAGTATACATACACAAATAAAGTGAAAAGGCACCACCACATTTACACAAAAAACATGACTAGAAAAACAGTAAGGGGCCTTTATGTTGTTATTCTGAAGAGAAGTCAGATTTTTGTTCATGACCCCTAAAGATAACTCACTCAGTACAGGTGTTACACTTTCTTATGACCCTATTAAGGGGTAAGGATTCCCAGCAGCGATAAAACAAATTCCCACCAAAATGCCTTTGCGTTGTTAAGACATATTTGATAAAATCTCACACATAACACAACAGCTCCTCAATATTTTTCCACAGACATTCAAATGATGCAAGAGCTCTTGGTTTGTAAACTAGACTAAGTGCTTATAAATGAACACAATTTAGAAAATGACAAATCCAATTCATTGTCCAGAGGGGAGCTGTGATATTTTTGAATTGGTTAAATATTTAGTCATTTCTCTAACCGTCACAGAAAATGTGCTAATAGCTTATTTCTGTAGCCTTTGAACTAGGAGAGCGGGCAAGGGAGAAACCAGTGGTGTGATGGACCTATTTCTGATTATAGATGAAAGATGCAAATTGCTTTGTCTTTGATCATTTTTAGGGTCCGATGTGCACTGAGAAATCTTGATTTCTATGTCAGAGTGGATATTTATACTGATGGTTCACGATATTTGTGGTACAGTTTACTCATAATTATCTTACCTACCAAGCATGATGTAGAACGTCTTCTGTTGCAAAATTATTTTTTTTTAAATGTATTTGGTATGCAATTATAATAAAGTGCATTGCCATGAAGAAACACAAGAACCATTTCTTCGTGTCCGTTGGTACAGAACCGTTCCATTTCCATTGAAGAACAACTGGTTTCTCAATAGCCTTTATTCCAAAACCTTTTACATTTTGAAATGTATGCAGGAATATATTACTTAAAAGCAATTCAACACTGTGCTTGATATTACCCTGTGACACAGACAAAGTGATTCTTGGTGTTACATCTCCCTCCCGTCCTGGGAGGACGTTGAGTAAATGGAACAGAGTACCCTGGACTGGATGGCCAAACAATTAATTCCCAGGGTCAGACAGAAGTTGGTCATCTAGAAAGGGGGCGGAGCTCCGGTACACTAAATCATCGACCCGGAAGGGAAAAGATGTGGCAGCCACGGATTGGAGGAGCTGTTGTACTCGTTAACCAAAGGGGCGTGATAGATGGTACAAAAAGGGGACGGAGCGATGTGATCTGTTCCTTTGTAAATGGTTAAATCTAACTGAAAGGAGAACTGTGTGGTGATACCATGAGTGTTTATTTGTTTTGTCGTGTCTAATACTGTGCTTGTTTGTGATTTGTTAGACGGCTAAACACGATCCAGGAGCTGTCGCTTAAGGCCAGCACGAACCTGGACTACACTTCACCTTATTGCACCATGAACTGTATTTGCACTACGAGCACTAGAGCACGCACTGTGGACTTGTGTTACGTGTGGGAGTAAAAGATCGGGATTGTTTATTATTTGGGGACCAACACGCAGATTACAGTAAAACAATACACGCCACTGTTATTATTTACTGCTGTTTCACCATCAGGCAATTGGATTATAAAATAAAACACCATTGCACCTGGACTATCATTGTCTGTCTGTTTATTGATCACCTGCACACTGTAAACCACTTTGCCACATACCATTTCAAGTATTTAGTGTGTGTTTTATAACACTCTACTGTAACAACCATGATTGAGCTCCTCATTCTGTTCAGGGAAATGATCCACTATCCCATCACTGGAATTGTATATCCTCCCAGATGTTATGTACGTAACCCCCAGCTGTGAAAACTCTCTCTCTCTCTCTCTCTCTCTCTCTCTCTCTCTCTCTCTCTCTCTCTCTCTCTCTCTCTCTCTCTCTCTCAGTCTCTCTCTCTCTGGGATTAACCATGTTTGTTCTATTTATCGTTACCACTTGTTACATGTGGTCTATCTGCATTCAACACTCTTGAGCTATACTAGACTTTATAATCCAGGGCTGGCAATGGAATGTGAAACAAGCAATGTGATTGGTCGAGCAAGGTTCCAGCCAAGGTATCCATCCAATATACCGACAGTTGAAGCTTTGTCACATATTCTAAATCAGCCCTTACCAATGTACTGGTTATGCTGGAAAGCAATGGGAGAAGATAAAGTCTACCTGCTTGGACCCTACCTACAAACCCACTGCTTGTACTATACTCTTGACTACCAATTTCTACGCATAAACTTGGTAATAGTAAGTCTATTTTACGGGGGGCAGTCAATCTGATAAACTTTAACTATGAATCTTTACCTCAAAGGTAGTTTCATAACCTGTTTGTTAATAATGGTGGGTTCTCTTTTAAGAATGTGATCTAGATTTCACATTTCCAACTTCTTAAATTGAAAAATGAAACATACAACATGAAAATTATAGTTGTTTAAGAGTAAAAGGAAAATATAAGGCAGGGATATACAGAATGTATAATTGTAGCATATATTTTGCTCAACCTTTTGACTAAATTAAATATGTCATGTGGTATGGGAAATAGGAAAATAGGGCAAAGATCTGTTTTGAGGGATTCAAAGAAGGTTGTCATTCATGAAACTGTTTTAGACTGTTGTTCAACCAACCAACTGCTCTCACAGATAGTTTCATGAATACCAAGCTTTATTTTATTCACAAAAACAGAAAAACAAGCTTTAGGACGCAAATGATTGCTTAATGAACAAACAAAATTCACTTCATTCAAATTACAAACAAGTGACAATTACATCTCCTTTTAAATGGATGTACTTGTTGAAACTAAATCAGTCCCTTAAGAGTTGAATCTTATTCAGTCATATTGAGGTGTTTAAAAAAGTGATTTTTTTCATTTAAGCAAAATTAAGAATGGCTGAATTAATTTGAGCTGATGCATCATTAAGGGATTTGATTTGACATGATAAAACCACATAGTCTTCATTTTGTGAATGCTCATTATTGCACTTTGGGAAAGACCCTATAGCTAGACATACTCCTGCAACGGCACAGAACACTTTTTCTCGGGTATCAATTATTTAGTGGGATTTGCTTTTACATCATTCAGTGACACTTTATACTGGCAATATTGTAACACCACAGAACAATGTCAGGGGGTTAGCACTCAAAGGAATCTCTTTAAAGGATAGAGGCTGTCACTTTAGACACTTAGCCAATAAGAATCAAAGTTACCCTTTACTGCAGTGATGCTTTCTGTCTTTCTTTCTTTTTCTAGTAGACAAACATATGTCTCCAAGGAAATAGACTGGCCTCGTGGTCAGCATCCCATATCCCTGTAAAATATAAAGGAAGTTGTTCAAGCATCTTGCTATGAAACATGTAAAGAGATACACCCATTACACTATTTGCCTGTTTTACTCAGTCATTTTGCGAAATACCTAAATATTTCAGGCACTTTGTGAAATGACTGTTGTTATAGACATTCTATTACACTATTTGACCGATTAAAGGTTAATTTAAAGAGTTTTTGTGTTAGCATTGATTACATGAATTTTTTAAATGTCAAATTTTCAGAATGTTTACTGCATTTCTTGTGGCTTACAGCAAAAGATGATTATAATGAGGGATTATAATCAGAGGTTCACATAACTTTTATCATCAGGATCTTACATGAGTACCAGCAGAAATGGTTTTGTACTCATCAAAATTAGGGGTCATCATCCAAGCTGCTGTCTAGCTCCACGTCCTCCTCCGACAGTTCAGACAATTGAGATATCAAGGATCAGGGGTGTAAATCTGAAGCTAGATTCTAGCCAGTATACATGTTTAATTTATTGTTATATATATATATATATATATGCAAAATTATCAGTTTCTCTGGTTTTACTATTTATAGGTATGTGTTTGGGTAAAATGAACATTTTTGTTTTATTCTATAAACTACTGACAACATTTCTCCCAAATTCCAAATAAAAATATTGTCATTTAGAGCATTTATTTGCAGAAAATGACAACTGGTCAAAATAACAAAAAAGATGCAGTGTTGTCAGACCTCGAATAATGCAAAGAAAATAAGTTCATATTCATTTTTAAACAACACAATACTAATGTTTTAACTTAGGAAGAGTTCAGAAATCAATATTTGGTGGAATAACCCTGATTTTCAAGCACAGCTTTCATGCGTATTGGCATGCTCTCCACCAGTCTTTCACATTGATGTTGGGTGACTTTATGCCACTCCTGGCGCAAAAATTCAAGCAGCTCGGCTTTGTTTGATGGCTTGTGACCATCCATCTTCCTCTTGATCACATTCCAGAGGTTTTCAATGGGGTTCAGGTCTGGAGATTGGGCTGGCCAACGCAGGGTCTTGATCTGGTGGTCCTCCATCCACACCTTGATTGACCTGGCTGTGTGGCATGGAGCATTGTCCTGCTGGAAAAACCAATCCTCAGAGTTGGGGAACATTGTCAGAGCAGAAGGAAGCAAGTTTTCTTCCAGGACAACCTTGTACTTGGCTTGATTCATGCGTCCTTCACAAAGACAAATCTGCCCGATTCAGCCTTGCTGAAGCACCCCAGATGAGTCCAATTTTCAGCTTTGCCCAACACCTGGTCGTCTAATGGTTAGACGGAGACCTGGAGAGGCCTACAAGCCACAGTGTCTCGCACCCACTGTGAAAAGTGGTGGAGGATCGGTGATGATCTGGGGGTGCTTCAGCAAGGCTGGAATCGGGCAGCTTTTTCCATTTTTTATTTTATATATATATATATATATATATATATTGTATATATATATATATATATTTTTTTTTTCTAAGACAGCAGGGAGGGGGTTAAAATCCTCCCTGCATAAAAAGGGTGCATATGCCCCAGTGGCTAATTGTTTTATTGTTTATTATCCCCTGCACCCGGTGGTGATTGAAAATTAGAACCGGATGCAGGGTATTTAAGACGTGAGCCAGTCTACACGGGGCGGCTGCTGAGTAGAAGGCAGATAGTGTGATCTGTCTGAGCCGTCGTGAGGACGATAAGTGCGGTATTAAACCTGTGTGGTTTTTGTTTTGTGTTTTTGTGACAGGTAAACGGCTTAGCTGTCCTGCGAGTTAGTCAGGGATTTACCGGTGTAGTCAGCGCTCCAAAAACGGAGTGAGGTGTTTGTTTCTGTTTTACTTTGTTTTGTTTTTGTTAATTAAAAATAGCGCGTCAGCGCGAGAAAATCCATTTCTGTGTCTTGGGTCGATTTTTAAAGGGGCAACGAACCCGAGTGGTGCAGTCGTTTCACAATATATTTTTATATATATATATATATATATATATATATATATATATATATATATATATATATATATATACAGTACTGTGCAAAAGTTTTAGGCAGGTGTGAAAAATGCTGTAAAGTAAGAATGCTTTCAAAAATAGACATGTTAATAGATTATATTGATCAATTAACTAAATGCAAAGTGAGTGAACAGAAGAAAAATCTAAATCAAATCCATATTTGGTGTGACCACCCTTTGCCTTCAAAACAGCATCAAGCATCAATTCTTCTAGGTACACTTGCACACAGTTTTTGAAAGAACTCGGCAGGTAGGTTGGCCCAAACATCTTGGAGAACTAACCACAGTTCTTCTGTGGATTTAGGCAGCCTCAGTTGCTTCTCTCTCTTCATGTAATCCCAGACAGA
Organism: Acipenser oxyrinchus oxyrinchus; assembly: GCA_030684275.1. Taxonomy (NCBI): domain Eukaryota; kingdom Metazoa; phylum Chordata; class Actinopteri; order Acipenseriformes; family Acipenseridae; genus Acipenser; species Acipenser oxyrinchus. The sequence goes on from CM060247.1 coordinate 99,358,520, forward strand.
CTCGATGATGTTGAGATCAGGGCTCTGTGGGGGCCATACCATCACTTCCAGGACTCCTTGTTCTTCTTTACGCTGAAGATAGTTCTTAATGACTTTCGCTGTATGTTTGAGGTCGTTGTCATGCTGCAGAATAAATTTGGGGCCAATCAGATGCCTCCCTGATGGTATTGCATGATGGATAAGTATCTGCCTGTACTTCTCAGCATTGAGGAGACCATTAATTCTGACCAAATCCCCAACTCCATTTGCAGAAATGCAGCCCCAAACTTGCAAGGAACCTCCACCATGCTTCACTGTTGCCTGCAGACACTCATTCGTGTACGCTCTCCAGCCCTTCGGCGAACAAACTGCCTTCTGCTACAGCCAAATATTTCAAATTTTGACTCATCAGTCCAGAGCACCTGCTGCCATTTTTCTGCACCCCAGTTCCTGTGTTTTCGTGCATAGTTGAGTCGCTTGGCCTTGTTTCCACGCCGGAGGTATGGCTTTTTGGCCGCAAGTCTTCCATGAAGGCCACTTCTGACCAGACTTCTCGGACAGTAGATGGGTGTACCAGGGTCCCACTGATTTCTGCCAGTTCTGAGCTGATGGCACTGCTGGACATCTTCCGATTGCGAAGGGAAGTAAGCATGATGTGTCTTTCATCTGCTGCAGTAAGTTTCCTTGGCCGACCACTGCGTCTCACGGTCCTCAACGTTGCCCGTTTCTTTGTGCTTCTTCAAAGAGCTTGGACAGCACATCTGGAAACCCCTGTCTGCCTTGAAATTTCTGCCTGGGAGAGACCTTGCTGATGCAGTATAACTACCTTGTGTCTTGTTGCTGTGCTCAGTCTTGCCATGGTGTATGACTTTTGACAGTAAACTGTCTTCAGCAACCTCACCTTGTTAGCTGAGTTTGGCTGTTCCTCACCCAGTTTTATTCCTCCTACATAGCTGTTTCTGTTTCAGTTAATGATTGTGTTTCAACCTACATATTGAATTGATGATCATTAGCACCTGTTTGGTATAATTGTTTAATCATACACCTGACTATATGCCTACAAAATCCCTGACTTTGTGCAAGTGTACCTAGAAGAATTGATGCGGTTTTGAAGGCAAGGGTGGTCACATCAAATATGGATTTGATTTAGATTTTCTTCTGTTCACTCACTTTGCATTTAGTTAATTGATAAATATAAACTATTAACATGTCTATTTTTGAAAGCATTCTTACTTTACAGCATTTTTTCACACCTGCCTAAAACTTTTGCACAGTACTGTATATATATATATATATATATATATATATATATATATATATATATATATATATATATATATATATATATATATATATAATACGGATCTTTACCTGTTATCAAGGCTCCTAAATTGAATTGTGAACTTTTACAAAATAACCAGACTTTTGCAAATTTTTTAGAAAGAATCATATGTTCATTATTAAATTGTAATTTAATAAATAAATGTCATAAACAAAATCAGACTGAAATCATGAAATCAGGTGTAACTGGTTGTAAAACAACAAAACAAAACAAACACATAATGTTCATCCGATAAGAATGGATATTAAAAGAAACATTTGAGGTCATTTGAAGATATTATGAAGTGGGAACATTAAAGATCTGACCCAAAACAAGAGGGAATTAAATGAAAAAAAAGGTTATTCTCCAGGCTTAGGGGAACCGCAGTGCATTAATAGACTGTAAGTGCTTGTGCGATGGCACAGGACCCATGGCAGCTGTTTGTTCAATGTTTCATGCTCTCAGCCACATCTGCTCCAAATGAGAGTTAATATTGCAGTGGCCTCCACTCAGGATTGGTTCTGTCAGCTTTGCTGAATGTCACTCGAGTCCCAGTCACGCTGTGAAAGAAAACCCAACTGTTTTCTATTTCTGAAGCCCTTGAAGTGTCTTTCTGTAGTTCAGTGGTTAAGGCACTCGCTTGGAGAGTGTGTGGTTGCTGGTTCAAGCCCATTCACAAACAGGTCTTTTAAACTGCTAGACCAATCAGCAGTCCATGTCTCTAATAACAGCAGTGTGTGTGTGTGTGTGTGTGCCTGCAAGTAACGTGCAACCACTCCTCATTCATTATGCAATGTATAACTTGTTATATATTCGAAGAATAATTGTTTTGTTTTCAACTATTAAAGGGTTTTAAGGTTTTAAAAAGAGACAAGAGATGAGTGAAGTAAAAAGGAACATTATATACGGCTAGTTTCACAGACCCTGATTAGCATCTTGGATTACATGTTAATTTAGGTAAGGTAATTCAAGAACAGAGCTAGTCAGGGTCTGCGAAATGA